>NMRB01000178.1:387861-433198 GCA_002633025.1 Notospermus geniculatus | reverse complement strand
AAGGATTTCCCCGGTCCCAAAAATAGCAACCAATCACGGCAAAGCTTGCATCGGCAGCTCGGGTAAGATGACAAGATGGCGGGCTCGATGAAACTTTATTCGAATGCAAAGTCTCCGTGCAAGGACTTACAAGTACTCAAAAAGAAGCCGCGAAGGCAATATTCGATGGAGACTTTGTGGTCTGTTGTAGGACTGGCAGTGGGAGGTCAATTATGTACCAGCGGGCTGGTGTTGTTCGCTACGAAGTTGAACGGCATACTCGTATTGAATAAATTATCGCAAGAGAACCGAGGCTTCTGATTGGGCGCACGAGAAAATCCCAAAGCGTTGAACACGGAATCTGGTTGCTTGCTGCAGAGTGTAGGAAGAGGTTAGCGATTTCTACACGATGCATTATGCAGAATGATATTTGACGTCGAATCTGACTGAAATTTACCATTCATTTATATGGTACATAGATACATATTTTGACAAGGTTAAACATCCTACCAACTCCTATTTATAAAATGTGGGTCAAAGTCCATTTTTCAAGATGGCTTCCTGGCGGCCATATTTAAAGTCCGATCGGGTTGAAATTTGGTGCATTTGTGTAGGGTGCCTAGATATATCCACCAAATCACAACACTCTTATGTCAAATAGCCGCAAGCAAATGCACAAAATCATCATGGCGCCCGCTGGTCTATATTTAGTTCGGGAGAATGCATTGCTGTAGAATGCTGTAGAATGACGTCCCGGCTCAGATCATTTGGTTTCACCGGTCTTCGAATGCAAGCTGCCCAGAAGACCGGTGTAATGAAATTTACTGAAGATCAACATGCACACCTACCAAGCACGACTGTAAACATCTCACGAATGCCCGGGCACGAATGCTTCGTAAGTGTGTTGGAATTGTCGATCTCTGCATTTTCAGGGGCACCAAATTCTTCCCCTGAAGGCCCCCTTCCCCTTACGTTTATTCTTGATTTTGAGCCGCCAAGCCGCCCATAAATTGACCGACNTCTGCATTTTAAGGGGCACCAAATTCTTCCCCTGAAGGCCCCCTTCCCCTTACGTTTATTCTTGATTTTGAGCCGCCAAGCCGCCCGACCGACCATAAATTGACCGACGGCGGGCGAACGTGGCCAAAACCCGGATACGAAACGAGCCACTTGCGCCGGAAAACACCTAGGCCTACCCGTATAGCAGAAGGGGGCCTTCAGGGGAAGAATTTCCGAGCAGGCCATCCTCTCATTTTAAGGGGCACCAAATTCTTCCCCTGAAGGCCCCCTTCCCCTATACTACTGAAACTTTTTCCAGCAGAAGCATGGCGCCATCTTGAAACTCAATATGGCGGCCATGGGGCGTCATTCAATGTGGGCCATAACCAAAGTTATGGGCAGAACAGTGTTTCCAGGCAAAGGCATGTCGGCCATCCTGAAATGCAATATGGCGGCCGTGTGACGTCGTCGGCAGTGCCATTATTCGATTTGATGTACCTGAAAACCTAAGTATGGCGAATTTTGTCAATACCTGTAGTAGAAACAAAGTTATAGGGAAAAACGTAATCTGGCCTGCGGCTCGGATGACGGCCGCCATATTGAATTCAAAATGGCGGCCACCAGGGGGCACTCTCCAGATGCCACCCATTCTTAAATTGGGGGTTCGTGTCAGGCTCTCACAGCGTACTAAACTTAATGCTTGTATGAATATCAATGGACTTGTGCACGCAGGAGGCATTTTGATAGGCGGCCATCTTGGAATTCAATATGGCGGCCATGTGACGTCATCGACAATGCCATCATCATGGTTGGCCTAACTCACATGTAACAGTGTCTCAATCTAGTCCATAGTTGGCCTAACTCACTTTTAAACCTGTCTTATTCCAGTCGTTAGTTGGTGGCATGTCATCTCTACCTCTTGAAGACACAGAAGGTCTCTCTGAGCCGGACATCTCCGTTTCATCGAGTCACTTCTCCCTGCCATCAATGACAACCAAACGGATGGAGGTAGGTCACAGCCATGATCCCTTATCTTACCAATTACTCCAAATACACGTCCGGTGGAGAGTGCTTGTCTTAACCTGCTGTAGATACATCCTGTTGTTCTGGATCAGGAAGTTTAAGCCAGGAACCTTAGAAAAAGCTGCCAAATCTACACACAGCCATGGAGGGAAATGCAGCTGTGAGAGGGTCCAAATATAACATCGTATTCCCATTCCGGCCTTTACTGTTTTGCGTGTATTTCTTTGTAATCGTAGCCTTTTTAAAGTGGAAAAATCAGTGCGTGTCTTGTCGTGCCTTTTGATTTCTCCTTGCTTTTCATCCCCCCTTCAAACAGGCTCTCAAACAAGGGATTTCCGTGGTAAGATAAGGGTTAACCTGACGTCACGTGTGTGTGGAACTAGCACCCCTAATTGTGTCTCTTCCCTCCATCTTAGGCCGTTAGCGGAATCGGTGTCTGTGGTCACACGTCTCTCCTCCTTAATCACTCATTCTCTAGACAAACATTTCTTGCCCACTCCCAGTCCCCACTCTTTTTCTAACGCCAGTAGCCCTCCTGACCTGACTGTTAGTCGTAAAGTGTACTTTACATGTAACTACAAAGTTGGACTTCGGCAACATAAAAAGTGCCCAAGGACTATTTTTCGTGCTCCAGTACAAAATGTGTTGTTTGCCCAGGCTGTCAGATTGGTGCAGTTGTAACATCAGTGCCATCACCCCTGGAGTAATGGGTTCAAACATCAGTCAAACCTATCTTCAACTTACAGAGGGGGCAGCTCTTTTCGACAGTACAGGTTTTCTCAAATGCTCCGGTTTCCTCCTTGATTTGCCCAATATTGTCTTTAGAGTCTGTAACGCTGTGTTTGGCATTCAGCTCTGGATTCAGCCCTTTCAAAAAGGGAGTTAGCTGTCAAGTACTGAATTCCTGTGCACATCATAATTAGAATAAAAAAATAGCTGGTTTTGGATTAACGGTCTTAATGTACTGGTATAAATCGCAGGTGAAGGTAGCATTTTGGAAAATGGACTGGCATGTATGTCATAAATTATCCAAGTCAAGTGAGAATGTTTTAACCTTGAAATTTTGACCATAATCATTTTACCCTGGCACTCAAGGCTTGCCCTGGAACATTTCGATTTAACATTTGTCGTTATGTTCTTCCGGCACATTCACCAAGGTGAGCACATGGTCCATGGACTATTTCAAATCTGTAGCTGATAGGTGGCAGCAGCTGTCGTTTGGCAGCTGATGGATAACCTTGCCCCGAGTCTCCACTGGTGAATTCCCATAGAAGACCCGACCTTGACTTCATAACCTTTGACCATGTGATGTTATTTTTCAGGAGGAAGATGGGTGTATGTCCAAGCCGTTGTACTGGCCGGGGCGGATCATGACAGTGCCGTCATGGCTCATGATACCAAACTGGAACGAAAGCTCAATAGGAGGATTCACAGTAAGTCAAAATAAAACATAAAATGGTCACTTTGTTCTCCGCTTTGTTACTCAACAGGTGCCAATATTGCCAGTCTGGTAGGCTATACTGACATTTATGTTCTCATTTCAGGTGCCGGCACAAGACATGAAGACTGTTCTCCTCAAAGACGGACAGTGGTTGGACTGCTGTACACAGTCGGATTACGTCATAAAACAACTCAATAATGCAGTAGGGGACTGTAAGGCAGCTATGGTATGTTGATTCTGGTGGTCGTACTTTGGAAGTTACTGCTTTTATTTTATGAATGAACTGTATGAAGATTATATGGAGATCTCTTCAAAAAGGTGTTTGATCAGTGTTCTGGATGTTTAGTGTTCATTCCTTTTCATCTTGTTCAAAAAGTGTTTGATCTTTAATTCGTGATGTTTAATTTTCATTTTTTTAAAGTTGTTAGTTTTATCACCAAATACCGGTACGTAAAACATTTGTTCTCATTCCAGAATGACTCAGAAGAGTTCTTCCTATTTGAGCCGTATCAGCTCCCGATGTTGAAAGACATCGAACTTAGCACAACGAGCTGTGTTCCACCTCTCCTTTAGCATGCTTCATTACACCTACAACTTCACCTCAAGTCAACTGTCAGCTGAGCGCCAGGCCCATGGGCCTCTTGTTCATAAAGACAGGAGTCTGATGTGGGATGACTGCATTTTCCTACGATTTTAAGGCCCTGGATTTTCAAACAGGGTGGGAGTGAAGTTCAAACAGGATGGTGTAATAGAAAATGCATTGCAAGTACCCGTAGTTACATTTTTAAACAGGGTGGTAAAAATTTGAACAGGGTGGTAAAATGACCTCTGAATTTTGAACAGGGTGGTACCGCCCTGTGAAACTGGCCTGGCTTGAAAATAATGTTAGTTCTTATATAGCGCATTTCCAGTTGACCTGCTCAATGCGCTTTACATTATTACCCCCAGCTATATGTCTGTTCATTCCAATTAACTTTCTCCACTCCCCGGGGAGTATTACAGTCCCGGCAGCTGATTTCAGTGCTCTTGGACTAACATTCACATAGACCATCACTACCAGCCAGGTACCCCTTTTACACATGGGTGGGGTGAAGCAAGTGAGGCAAAGTGACTTGCTCAAGGTCACAAGCGAGCGAGTTTTTTTCTTGGTCAGGACTGGGAATCGAACCCAGGACCTTCTGCTCAGAAGTCCGTCTCGCTAACCACTACACCACGCCGCTCCACAAAACAGCAATATCTTTTCCAAGTTGCATCATGTAGGAAGCAGTAGCTCGGTTGCTTTAGGCAAATCAGACTTCAGTTTTTTTATATAAAAGTAAGTCAATATAAGTTCAGGCGCCAGCATTCTGAAGCCTTTCAGCGGGCACAGCTGTGTTAGGCCTGATACCATTATACATCAGCATAAATCAATTTACTCTTACAATAAAACCAAGCTTAGATGAAACACCGCTAGGCAGCAGCATCACCTCCGATCTTTTTTCAAAAGATACACAATTTTCCATGACGAGCAGAACTATCCATGAACAAAAAAGTTATTGAAAACTACCGATAAATGTTCAAATGAGAGTAATTACAGGCATAATGTTGTGTTTCAGAGACAGGACAAACTTTTTCTGGGTTGATCAAAGCAGTGGCGCAGCAGGACGTCTGCCGAGAATTGCCGAATAATAATGACAAAACCTGCTGATTGTCAATTATTGCGCTATTTACATACATGTACTAAGAGCTTTTTTTCAGATTGGCAACATTAGTGCCTGTCAGTGTCACCTCTCAGGTTACGGGTTCGATACCAATTCAGATCCACCGACCCGTCCCGTCATGTGATAGAGGGCGACTATGACAGCGTAGATGTTCTCTGGGCGCTCCAGTTTCCTCCTGCTTACCTACCTGGTCAATGGGGATCAATAGAGGGCAGCACACCGAAGCCAGGTCCTATAGACAAATCCCAAATTACCAGATCTGCGCACAAAATCGTAAACAGAACCTCGACCTGGAACCAGCTGACATGACGCAATGCATGATTCAGCAATGGTCGACTCCGACGCAACGTCGTCGAACTCACTGTCGTCACATGGTCGTGGGGTTCTCTGCGTCACACCATTCAGTTTCAGACCGAGGTTATGTTTATGATTTCGGCGGAAGTGCACAGATCTTTCTCGTTTTCGTCAATTTGGGATTTGTCTATACAATGGACGCCTTTTGTCATGTTTGTGTGGGAAATTGATCAGGACCGGGATGTCAGTTTCATTTCAATAGTTTTTAGTGACACCTATTGAGACAGTGGGCTGGGGTCCCCTTAAATTTGCCAGATGTGTCTTCTGTGAGCTGATTAATCGTGTCATATTTGGTATTCACCGTTATCGCTTCTTTCTTGTATAGTAGATGAATCGAAAAATAAACTAAATTATGATAACACTAGAAAACTTACCTTTAAAAAGTGGGCACAGGTCCCAGACGGAGAGTGGACTGAGGCTGGAGAACTGGCCTATGATGAGTTCCATGAAGAACAGTGGAATACCACCAATCATCAAGAACGTGAAGTACGGAATCAAAAATGCACCTGAAAATAAAAAGATCAGAAGATAAAGAGTGTTGCTCTGGCATGTCTCTCTTTCCTCCTGTCATTGAACAAGAAATAAATTGGCCGAGCGCAGACTTTAGTTGTTTTCCCAGGATTTAGAAACTACATACATTTGTATATAATAATATGGAGTTTCTTCAAGTGACGTCATATTTCTATGATGACATGATGCCGCCATATTGGCCATCAAAATGGCAAGCAACATCACGTCATGAACACGTAGCTTCAACACAAGAGATCCTGATGTCAAAATGTCATGACGTGATAGTTTTGACATCATCGCCGGCCATTTGATGGCCAACATGGCCGATCCTTTGCATTGCAGTCATGTCACGTGACTGTTTCGTGATGTCAGTGAAGAACTTTTATAATGCTTCGAAAGAGAATCATCTTTCCTTACAATTTATTCAATTTTTGGTAGCACCTATCGTGCATATACATGTATCACGTAATTGCCCTAAAAGCAGCCGAAGAGAAATGCGTTGATTGGCTGACACACTACCAATTGCTCTTCTGTCGAATTGAAGGAGAAAACCAATTAGCACAATTTTTACTGAGTGAAGAAAAAGGCCGGGTTAGGCACAATGAAATTGCCAAGACTGACGTCATTCGGGGCTCGCACTGCTGTCAATTAATGCAACTATTCAACAAATCTCCAACATCCATGGTGACAAACGTAGGCCTACCTATAGTAAACATCAATACTCCCACCTGTGGCCAAAACTGTAAGGAAAATCAATGGTGTATTGTATGACCCAATATTGTGGGCTTTGCATATGGTAAAGTTTCAAACAGTAGACTTACCATCCACAGGCCTACGGCCTACGATGTTTAATGGTACAGTGGAACCTCGGTTGGGGACCACCTCGGTAATGGGACCACCTCACCTAAGTGGACCACTTTAGCCCAGTCCCGATTATTTTATCATTAATTTCCATTAACAGGACCTCGGTAACAGGACCACCTCGGTATTCGGACCGGGACCACTCAAATTGGCAGTCCCAAAGACCAAAATTAACCACCTAAGTGGACCAGTGACCATAAACTGGTCCACTTAGGTGGTGAATTTTGAATGACCGGTTTATGATGATCTAGATCAGACACGACAGACGTTTCACTTAGGCCTATTTCATCAGTCGTATAGACCTACTGGTTGTAACACTTAACATCTGTCCTTTAATCTTATTTCATGACATGTGAGAAGATGAGATAATTAAACAAGGTGTCCTTTAATTTTGACAGGAATACGCTGTCATGTATTTCATATTTGGTCTGACGATTTCGGTAACGGGACCACCTCACCTAAGTGGACCACTTGCTCCAGTCCCGTGGGTGGTCCTCTTACCGAGGTTCCACTGTATATTACAGTAAATGTTCTTTGTTCAGTTTCTGAAAGCAGAGCCTGGCCCTTGGTGAAATCCAAGTTGAGCACAGAGGCAAGCAGGTGTGAAGTTTCCAGCAACAGGCCTAGGCCTTGCACATTCACTTCAACTCTCCTTTTACCTCCATGAACTTTCTACTGCTGTGCAACCAGGTTGAATAGGTCATATCAGTCGCTACTCCACTTGCGAGTTTTCACGCACGAGTTGGCTCTCTATGGGCAACTCACTGTTAGGTGATCAGGGTTTCCACCAGGATTTTCAAGGAGGGGGAGAAAAAAATTTCAAAAAAAAATTTTTTTGAAAAAAAATTTGTTTTAAAAAAATGCCCTCCAGAGTCATTTTTTACACTCCAAAATGCAAAATTAGTCTTCCTTCTGCATGAAAATTGCATTTGAAATGTAAGAAATTTAAGAAAAACACTAAGTGAAAATAGTGATATTTGAAAAAGGTTACTCAAACTTGAGGGGGATTATCCCCTCCTTGAAATTTTTGAGGAGGGGATCATCCCCCCTCTGGCAGAAACACTGGATGAAGTGCCCATCGAGATGAAAAAAGTGGAGCAGCTCAAAGTGGAGCAGCACCTAAAATAGGCAGTGTATTTTTAGTAAATATACCCCGCCAATATTTTGTTATCTGTTCATCTACCCACCCTACTGTCCAGCCATAGACAACCTGCCTGGCGCACCATCCACTAAGCATTTTGTTTCCATGACAACAGACTGTTCAACCTCCCTCAATGGATCCTCCTGCCCAGAGAATGCCTCTATTTAGAACACCCAAGTTCAGATCCAAATCTGTCATTTCTATTCACTTGTATTTTCACCTGTGTAGTTTGAGAACCCCTCTCAAACGAGGACAACTGGTCTGATGTTTCCTGTGTTCTGTGCTCAACTTGCTCTGTGCTCAACTGTGCTCAACCAGTCAAGCAACGATGCATTTTTAAGGTGCTCCTATTGGTTTTTAAATCGCTAAATGGGCTTGGCCCACAGTACCTGAGCGAGCTTCTGACTCTTCACCAACCAACTAGAACACTGCGCACCTCAGCCGCGGGGCTTTTAATCACACCCAGATGTGAGACAGATTTTTATGGAGCGCGATCGTTCTCTGTCGCTGCCCCACGGCTGTGGAACGCACTGCCTCCTGGAGTCAGGAGTGTTCGCTCAGTTGAAGCTTTTAAGACCGCTCTTAAGACTTACCTTTTTACTCAATTCTAGTTTCTTTATCCTCTTTTCTTGCCTTTTAATCATGTCTTACTCTTTTTCTTCCTTAGTTGTCATTTATTATTACATGTACTTATTATATTGTTTGCATTTATTATGTCTATATTTTATGTAAAGCGCCCTGAGGCTTTCTGCATAGGGCGCTATATTAAGAATCTATTATTATTATTATTATTATTTCCTTTAGATAGAAGTTCCATGCACTGAGAGCATGCCCGAACATAAAACTGGTTTTGTTGTTCAGTCATGCAGAAATGCATTGTTACATGTATACTATAGGACATGGAGGACATATTCATATTCATGTCATGATCGGTGTCGCCATCCCACAGAATTCAGCAATTCTGCCATCAATTATCAGTTCTATAGATGCACTGCAATTTAAAATTTTTGAAATTTGCATTATAGTGACCTAATGGCCTACAACAAGTTTCTCAATATGCTGCCCCACTATATGTTATACTACACACTGCCACCTGCTTCAGGATGACCCCTATCACTCAGCGGGATGGAATATAGTCCATACAAACTAGGCTAACACCTCAACCATGTCAACTGAGGACCTTTGGGAATTGTCCTCTGCCCCCAGGTTGGAGCACAGAGACCCGACGTGAGACAGTAAAACCTAGGGTTATGTTAGGGTTAACCCTAATTAAGGCCTAGGGTTACTAACCCTAATTAGGGTAGGGGACCCTACCCTAATTACCCTAATATCCACTCCGGGGCCCCCAGGGCGAGTAAAAACAGACATTTTGGCCAATTTCTACGGTGCCCAGTTTGATCCAGCCTAATTTCCGCTTATCTATTGAGGCAATTTCGGCATAATTCATCCTTTATCCGTGTTTCAGCCTCTAAAATCAACGGCAAGCTGCTGGGTGGGGAAAATCGGACGGGGCCCGGTGGCTATGTGACGGGGCTTTTAGGGTTATAACTCTAGCCTAACCCTTGGAGCAGTATCTTCCATCAAGTTTTCTGATACTAGCTGTTGAAATGAATTTGAAGAGATTTGAAGAAACATTCTTCAGATGGTTGCTAGGAAAAAACTTTTATCAGGTGATCTTAAATCAACACCATGTCATGTGAGAAAACTTCAACAAAATGTCAAAAGACAGCATTTTTAACAGAGTGCTTGATATCCTGGCCTCCGATTTGATTTGATTTGATGACGTAAAACAAGTGGTAGTAGTGCTGATACGATGATCACGTCAGACAATGCGTGACGTTATCAAATGCGTTGCTAAGTAATGCTGTCCGTCTTTGTCGTGAATCGTCATCGGATCTACACCGAGTGGTGATGCAGAACTCATTTCTAAAGATGTCCTGGTTCCAGGTTACGATTCCGTCACAAAATGTGCACAGTGGTAATGAAAACTTATCATTTCAAAATCTTGATAGAGAAAATTCAGGCAGCCGTGACCTCAGTTCAATTACACATACGTAAATTTTGTGAATCCAAATATGAACATTCTTCCACTTGATCACATGATCACAAATGCCCGGTACTATTCCATGGGAGTTGATATGCAAATCATGTACTGCCCAGACAGATCGCGTCACTCAAGCTGCCTTTATGTTTTGTAAGACCAGGACTTTCATTCATGTCTTGTCACTCTTCATGGAACATGTTTGTCACTGTTCGACTTGTTTGGCAGTCCCGAGCAGTTATCCAAAATACAATAAATTGGAAAGTCGTCTCCGAATATTTCGCAAATTTCGACCCCAATTGGGGTCTTCCTCAGGCGCTATACAGAAGAGATCCCAGAGGTGATCACCTCTGGGATCTCTTCTACATAGCGCCTGAGGAAGACCCCGATTGGCCCCGAGCAGTTACATGTACTAAAGTTCCATTTATTTCACTACAGCGGGCAATGAAAGATTCGTTGCTGGTCTAAGGTGGTGACACACTGGCCCGTATTATATAGGTCCACTTTAAGCTTTGCATCAGGTATGGTATCATATTACCATGCCGAATTTCGAGGCTATAATAAAGCTTCTATAAGTGTGACTTTATTGAGCCCCCTTCTATTAAATTTCTCCCTGGGTTGCTGAAGCAGGTCACATTCGTGTTCAACAAAGAGGGGATTCATTTGAGACCAGGGGTACCGGTAACGTAGTACATGTATATCAGATCATCTCCATATCCACAGGAAACAAGTGACCAACCACGTCCTGTTCAAAATAAAAATGCCCCCGCAGGAAAAATTCCTCTGTGAATAATGTCGGGGTTGAGATGAACAATGCTTGGTACATTCTATTTGTTCAGGATGTGTAGTGTATAGGCCGGATTGATATCGATATGCACCCACTACCAACACACTGCTCAAACAAGATAGGTGGGGTGGTATGGATCCAGACCACTTCAAAGTCACACACGAACAGAGCAGCAGCCCATGAACATGATGAACACTTCGGAAAACCATGATAACCCATACTTTTATCAGAATAAGGTAAAAACCCTTATAGGAAGGAAGTCACAGATGAGATCGCACATGTCCTAGTGGCCTTATTCGAGAGGTTCCACTGTGGTCAACCTCTCTAATAAGGACAGCATAGGGACTGACAAATTGAGAGGTGTCCCCTGATTACAGAGGTTAGTGGTTGGACCTGGAAAATGTAGGCCCTATCTAAGAAAGTAGAAATGACCAATTTGGGATTGAACATTGGTGTCCATAACCATGAGGTGTCCCAGCAGTGGTGTCCACTGGTAATAATAACAGATTTTAATACTGAACTTTCCAAGGCTGTCTCTGCTGTTTAGTGTCAGCAGGATAAACATTAAGCCGCCCATAAACGATCAATATCATTGCACAATATGGGGCCCAATATCTGCTTCTGGCATGATGGGTAGAAGAAAGATTGGCAATTAGTACTGCCCATTTTGATCCTCATATTGTGCAATAATACTGATCGTGTATGGGCCGCTTTAGGTGAAAGTCAGAGATAGGCCCGTATTCTAGAAGCCTCCTTACGTCTAAGGTCCACTTAAAGCTTTTGTATTCTGCCCTGCAAACAATAGCTAAAGGTAAACCTTAGAGATAAGGAAGCTTCTAGAATATGGCCCATAATCTCAGCGAGACAATCTCACACATATTTTTATGTCACAGACATGAATTTGTATGTCTGCTCATGCTAATTCAAAGAGTGAGATTACACTACAGACTCACCTCCGCCATTTCTCATACACAGATATGGGAAACGCCAGATGTTTCCTAAACCGACCGCATACCCTATACAGGAGAGGAGAAAGTCGAGTTGGCGCCCCCAGGTTCCACGCGTCGTCGTACTCGTTGAAGTGACACTTTCGAGACTGCTGTTCGATGAATCACTCGATGATGAATCTCGATCCTTGTCGATAGGTAACATCATCTCTGTCGTCCCCATCTTGTCAATGGAATCAACAGTCATTTCGCGGGATACCTGCAAAGAGGACAATTTTTTNACTACCATTACTTTTTTTAGCCAAAGTAAAGAAAATCCCTATTGTTCACACTACTGAACAATAGGCTTTTCTTTACTTTGGCTAAAAGAAGACAATGGTAGCTCCAACCCTGTTATACTTTTTATCATAAACTGTTTTAAGTATTTTCTGTGCAGTTGTTTCTCCTTGAACATGTGCTTCTGAAACTCCTGATCTTCATATCTTTTTGAGTTTGTATAGTTAAGGCATCATCAATAAATTTTTGTTAATTTAACTGGGGATGGATCAATTTTTTCCACAAAATTATCTACGTCTATTTGTTCTTCTGGGGTTATTTGTTGTCCTTGAGTTCTGGAAGCTTCGTTATCCATCGGCTGCATCTCTACGTTTGGGCCTTTGGTTTTAATTGTACTTTCTATGCACTTTCTAACTGCTTCGCCATATTTTTCTTGGATCTTTGTGTAAGTAAGTAATTTTCCTTTGTCATCAGTTATTTTTAAATCTTGCCCTTTCCATTTTAAGAGAAGTTCATTTTCCTCATTCGTTTCTACTTTATTTGAGAGCAAATCTAATCCAACCTGGGTATATTTTCGCCCTGAAGGTTTGATAGCATTTTCAAGTTTTTCTGAAACAATCTGATTTTTAGCTTCTATCGCCTCTAAATCAGGGTCTCTTTGTCGGACATAGGTATCAAAATTATCATCATAAGTTAGATTTTCTCCAGTGTTATAAGTAGTATTATCATCTGACCAATTTCACGTCCCTCATATGTTTCATCGGAAGTTTTTAACGCCTTAAGCCGTTCAGCCAATTCATCTAGTGTAGGGTCTGCTCCACCTTCTTCCATTTAATTATCGTAAAAGGAGAGCTAACCCAACCAATGCACTAGATGCAGTAAATACTATGAATTTCATGTTTTCGTGATCAGCTTCCGCCGTTTCACGTTCTGTTGCTTTGGTTCTTTCGACTGCGGTTTGAGGTGATGCTGGTTGTGGTTTCGCACTTGGTGGTTTCGCACCTTTCGGGAGTTCTGGGTAGTCATTCACTTTTGTTCTCTGTGATTTATCTGGGTCTCCTTCCATATTTGGTGGTGCTCTTCTTTTTTCTCTATTTATATCCTGTTTTCCAGGTTTCATACCGCTAGATACTATAATGAGGTTATTGTTATAACCATCTACAATCCTAAGTTTAAAACGCATATCTGAACTAATTATATAGAGTTTTGGGCCAATAACATAATCTAATCTGACATGCATTTTAGCTACTGCGTCCTGGTAATTTGTAACTGAAGTAGGAATATCAGGATGTTTATTGATTGAATCATCAAGTAATTTTAAAAGCTGTTTCTGTGCGGTAAATTTTCTAGCAGATTGACCAACTAATGATGTTTTGAGCATTGTCTGTGTTGATAAAACACAATAAACATAATTTCTAATTGAATGATTCAGTCTTACAACTCCAGCATTTGTTAAACCATTAGAAGTCTTTGGTATAAATTTCATGTATCTTGGGTAATCAGTTTGTTTTAGAACATCAAAAGTGTGTTTACTTTTATTCTTGTTTACCTGGTAATCGAAGAAATATGGTGGGTCGTGTTTTTTTCTCATTTTTTCTATACCATCATCCCAATCTTTAGGAAACATATATGGATAGTTTTCAGGGTGACCATAATCAGAGGCTTTCCCAGTTATTCCGTCCCAGAAACTAAGATTAGGATCATAATTGTAAGGCCAAGGTTCATCAATGTAAAATTCTTGATCATCACTAATTCCAAATTCTGCCTTTATAAAATTGTAATTTCTCGTGTTCATGTAATTATTCATTAAATTGTATGTTTTTTTGGTTTTCTTGTTTTTGGATTTTTTATCACCGGTTTCTTCATTGTCGGTTTCTTCGGTTTCTTCATTGTCGGAGTCTTCATTGGTTTCAGGAACTTCTCCCGGAAGTGGGATTAATAGATATATGAAAATTAAATTTATTTGATAATATAAGTGAAATCTATAAACTGATTTGATTAATGGAATATTACTATTAAGTTCATTTAGAGAAATTCCACAACCTGTTGTTGCACACCAAACAGCCATGTTAAATTGATTCTGGTAAAAAGTGAGTGGTTTTCTTTTGAATCGTATAACATCTTCTCTATTTTTAAAATTAATGCTTTTTGGTAAAATATCTGGTAAATTAACTGTGAAATATTCTGAACCGTTACCGGTGTCTGTGACATAAACTTTAAAATTTAAAATATCTATTGATTTCTTGTCTTCCTTTGTTGGTTTCTTATCCATCCATGATTTTTCATGTTCGGGTGGTTTGTAATCTTTTTTAAGCAATTTATCAACGGGTGTAAAGAAAGGTGTATAGTGTTTACTTTGTTGAAGAATAATAATTTTGCTGAACATTTATATAGATGAAATTCGAGGAAGTTCTATAGTTTCAAGAGTAAAATGGATCAATTCCGGGGTTTCTCTAAAATTTACTACTTTTCCATTTTTATCAGTTATCTGAAATTTTAAATGATTGGTTAGTTTATCAACTATTCCAGTACAGACTGCGGCAGCAGTGTCGGGGTTAAATCTTTGAAGTTTTATCTGATCACCATCATCAACTGGTACAGAACATAAAATATCTGAATAATTATTTTTGTAGAGAGTATTTTCCTGGTTAACTAAATTACATCTTAGAAAGAGATTAGTAACGTAAAACGGCAATGGTTTACTTGAATAATATTTTCCTTTCTCAGTGAATGTTTCTTGTTTAAATCCAAACCATTTATTAACTACTTCTATTATGTGTTTTATAAATTGTTTATGAGTGGTAGTTTCTATTATTCTTCCCTCTTCGTTGGTTTCAGTTACAGTTTTATCTGCTGCACCTGGTTTTAAAAATAAATACCAAGTTTAAACTCATCATCTTCTGTTAATTCAATGATAATGTAATTATTATTATCACACTGAAATTTAACATGTTTTATATCATGATCTTCTATCTTCTTCTGCCACATATCACAAAACTCGCGCAAACTAAAATGACGCCCAAAAGGAAATCGATAACTAAAAGTGCCCTTTTCTTTCAATTTATCATCATAGTTATGTAATTTTTTCAAATTTTTAATGCAGGCTGCTCTTGCTTGAAGACCTCTGCGAAACCAATCCATTGGTTTTTCATTAGGTAATTTTGTGAGGTTTAAGCTTCTTATACGACAAAGATCAGCTGTGTATTTTTAATTTCACTTTTTTCACTCCATATTTCAGTGATTAAAAAATTAAAAATATTTACATCTTCTGGGATAAAATCACCCGTCCACCAAGAATTGTAAAATGATATACTTTTTAGAGTAATAGATTTTATGAAATAAAAATGTTCTAAGTAAAATTCAAATGTAGCTTCTTCGCATTCTGGTTCATCGATAAAGAAGTTGATAATTGGCATTTTCCTTCGGTATTTATTTAGGAGTAAATTGGTGGAGCTGATGGTAATGTGGTATAATAGTAATAATTATAGATATGGTTTACTGTTGTTTCAACTTTTCTATCATCTCTGATTAGGCTAGCTTTTTTCCTTGTTCTAAAAAATCCTTTTTAAGTGCTTCTACATCAATGTTTTGATTTGTGACGGCAGTTTCTTTTTGTTTTTTTCTTATAGCATTTTTCAGGGTAATATATTTCTCCTTTTCACTGGTAATTAGTGAGAATTCTTCTTGGGTTATATGAGAATCTGATAAAGCTCTACTAATTAAGTTAGTAACGGTGTTTAGTTTCGAGACAGCTAACATTCCTATTTTCTCATGTTTTTCAATTTTACTTTGAAATCTTTTAGCAAAAAAATTTAAAGTTGAAGAAATGAGTGCACCTCCAATTGTTACAGCTCCAAATGCCATTCCAACTGGGGTTGCAATTAAACCAGCAAATGCTGTAATACCAATTGAGCCAGCAGCGACACTTGTAAAATTTAAGAAATGATTAGTATAAGAGAAACCAATAAATGCTTTCATATATTTTGCATGTATTGCTCTCCGAAATTCTATTTCACTTTCAAAGAATTTTTTTATTTCTGAGATATGTTGTAACCTAAACTGGGTGGGATCCGGAACCTCCGGTTGTGGGTTGTAAGGTGGTAAATCTGGGTATATTCTCTTATCTTCAACGTCGTGTCCTCCGTGCATTTAATTAGTAAGAAATAGTTGAGTCGAGTAACGACAGCTTTGCTGGGTCTGGTTGGGTTGGTCTTGGTTTAGGTTTAGGTGGTTGTGGTTTTGGAATGGGGTTTAACGGGTTCAGGGATTTTAGGCGGTTCAGGGATTTTAGGCGGTTCAGGTTTAGGAATAGGTTTAGGATTTTCAAGTTTTGGAATAGGTTTAGGATTTTCAGGGATTTTAGGAAGAACCCAATCACCATCAATTAATACAGGTTCAGGTAAATCGGGTTCTGGTTGTAAATCTACAGCGAAAGTTGTGTCAGTTGTGATGTTGGACTCAGCTTTGCTGTCATTCTGATCTTCTAGTATTTTTTGCAAATTTTTCGGCCTTTTAGAATAACCCCAATATCTACTCATTTATAGGAACGAAATTCTGCAGCTACTCAGATCTTATAACTAATTCGTACTGAATATCCGCGTCATTAAATTTTATTTTTCTATTGTTTTCATCTGTAACCCAAATTCTCAATTTGTTAAATCTTTCTAAGCATGGTCTTCCCCTCATACCGCTCGTGTTGTATTGTAGCAATTCACCAAAACTATCACATTTTTTAACTGGTAATCTGACAAATACAGGGTGTCCCAGAAAAAACCTAATCCTGTGAAAAGGGGGTCAGTATGACCAACTCAAGAGGTGTACCACTGTAAAAATGGGTTCCCCATAAAGCTGGGTCAATATGCTTTCCAATGATACCACGATGACATTCCTTCAGTCATGCATCATGGAGTGGCATTGTTTTGAAAATGGCGTGTCCAAATCCATTTGTTACAGTTCATAATCTTGGAGCCAAATTTGGAGTCAAAGTTATCAGGATCACAGCTAAGCATGGATCTCTCTCTGGGAAGGCGTCCCTAAATGCATCTTGAGTGGCTTGTAAGCTCTTGTTTTCAAGGAATTTTGTTACCACAAACAGTCTTTGCTCAGTGGTAAGTTGCACCATGTTGCTGGTTCGAATGTTTACTGGTCTGAATACCTTTCACACATTGGCGTATGTTCTGAAATCACTCACCATGTTATTGCATAAGGTTAATGACATAAGGTTGGATGCTTATTTGTTTTCCTGGCCAAGCATATCAAGCGAACATTCATTTCACTGGTTTATTCTAACTGTAACAAATGGATTTTGAGATGGCATTTTCAAACCAATGATGCTCTGTGGTGAATGACTGAAGGAATGTCATCGTGGTATCATTGGAAAGCATATTGACCCTGCTTTATGGAAAACCCATTATCATAGTGGTACACCTCTTGGGGTGGTCATATTAACCCATTTTCACAGGATTAGGTTTTTTCTGGGACACCCATTGTGACCCACTTCTTTTACCATTATGGAGTATATATTCTGTATTTATTATGTCACAATGAATTAGAAAATAATCAAAAGGTCTAAAATTGATTGGAGCATCGCCTGTTATTATCCCTTTTGTTCTATCTTTTGCAATTGGACCCATGTATCTATTATAGAGACCTAATAATTTTTTAGCATTTTCTTCTACAAGGAGACTGTAATCAGCAACGCTTTTTCCTCTAGCTAATGTAAATATAATTTCTATTTTACCATCATGAGGTCGTAATTCAAAGTTCATAAGATTCCTACCTAACCCTTTGTTATGAAGTTGATTTTTTAATGCTTTGGTAAATTCTGCTAAATTATAAAACCCATCCGGTATATTTAGATGTTTTCCTCGTCTGTGTATATAGATAACAAATGTATTATTTTTAAGTCCTCTGAAATATTGTAAAAAGTACAGGGTATTCCTGCGTAAATAATTCTGATATTTTCTACATTTTCTACTTCTTCATCTAATTGTACAGTCAGATCATTTGCCTCTTGATCGGGATAATCCTTCGAGTTTATCATTAACATTTTTTCCTTCATTTACTCCATAGAAAATGCGGTAGAAGTTTTCAAGTTGTGAGATTTTTCACCTTCGGGTTGCTCAATTTTTACCCGTTCTTTAGGTTTATTTATTTTAGGTTTAAAAACTTTGAATTTCCCCCATTTGCACCAGACTATTACACCGCCAATAACTAAAACTGTTGGTAGTAATAACCATGTGAACTCTGAAGCCGGAGGCTGTGGTTCGGTTTGCGGTTCCGGTTCAGGCTTCTGCTCTGTTACATGGTTATTATTTAGTAAATTCTGTTTTCTCTTTTTTAATTCTTGTGATCGTCTTCCTAATTCTTTACTCCACGCTATCTGCTTTGCTGTTCTGGGTTTTTTCGGTGGGGAAGTAGTAACAGTTGGGGGATCATTTTTAGGTGGTAAAATTTCTTGTTTTATCTCAGCATCGGTTTTGACATCTTTTTGCGGGATCTCCTCCTCACTCATTTATTGAGGTGATTTTCGGCCTTGCCGTCGCTTTTTGCGTTTGTTGGCCTTTCTGGAATAGTTGGAGCCTTGGGCGCTTCGCTTGGCTCAGTATAATTGATGTTTCCCACAGTTATCAGACTTGTCGAAGCGATTGCCATTAGAGCACCCATTTTCAAAGTAAGCCACCCAGCCCATTTATCTACTTCGGTTCTCAGAATATAATCAGTGCTTAAATATTCGTATAGTTTTTTTTCGTTTTCTATTGGTAAAAACCAACTAGCTAGTTTAGAATAGGAATTTAAAACGGTTTTACTAAAAGTATCATTAACTCTAACAGCTAGTGCACTAGTGTAAATCCTGTGAAATTTTATTAAGTCGCGTTCAGACATGTTGTCAAGGTCGTTAAAAGTTAGTTGTTTTCCAGTGAATTCTTTTGACTTACCAGTACCAACTAAAATTTCTAAATCTCCTTTAGCTTGTTTTCCTTGTTCAGACAAGGAATTAACTGGTTTTTGAGTAAAATCCGCATGCGGTGTTACACGATTTTGACTAGGATTAACTGGTTGTTGATTGGTGTTAAAATTTTGTTGATTTCTTGTTGGACCTTGTTGATTTTTAGTTACCCCTAGTTGACTACTGTTAGTTAAATTTAGTTGGTTTAGTTGGTTTCTAGTTGGATCTTGTTGGAAACTAGTTGGTAACAAGTTAAAATCTTTCAGTACGTTGTCTATTAATTGTGTTTCAGTGTTTGAAATGCTCATTTAATTAGTAAGAAATCATGAGGAAATTGCAATCTCATAACTATTTTTGCCGACTTATTATCTTTTAACTCTTTTATCACCTTGTTTCTGATTTCCTTGGGGATAATAGCGTTTTCTTCTAGCGCCTGTTTCATGGCTTCTTCATCTTTGTTAAAGAAAAGCACTAGTAATCTGATATTTTCTCTAAAATCTTTCACAATTGAATTATATTTTTGTATCAAAACCCAGCAGGTTATTCCGTAATGTCTTCCGCTGAAGGCGAGATCGCAGAGCTCTGTCGCGTTCTTCTTACTATCTCGTAAATTAGCGCAATCATCAATTATGAAGAGGGTATTTGTACCTTTAAAAATTTGCATGCATAACCATAAAACCATGTGAGATTTGTTTTTACTAGCAATGGATTGAAGACGATGAAATTTTTATCTTTGAAAATCCATTTTCTATTATAGGTTTCATTATAATCAAAGGTAGGACAAAATAGCACTATATTTTCAAAATGGTCTCGGTAAATTGTTTCTAACAAATCCAAAATGAAATACGATTTGCCGCAGTTAGTTACTCCGGAGATAATCGCGTTATAAGGTTCGAAAATGGAAAAATCCTTAAGTTTAGAGCACATTTAAAAAGTGGATTTAGTTCCAGTACTCACCAAGAGATGGCGCTGCGATAGCCAAGTTAGTTCATGTAGTAACCCAGAGATGGCGCTGCGATAGCTCAGTTAGGACAAACTTAAAAGTGTAAGATATGATTATAGTTTTTTGTTTATAATAATTTTTTACAGCAGATTTGAAGAAAAAAAAATATAGGAAAATCGGCTGACTAATACTGATGGTAAAAAACATCACTTCGTTAATCCAGGAAATACCGTTTAGGAGTTAAAGGGGGGTTAATTTGGTAGGTCAAACCATGAAAATTTTCACGAGTGATCATATCTACTATAAAAGAGAAGCGAAATCTTAGATAGGTAAGAAAACAGTGATTCCTCAGGGTTTCATATGGATTCCACTGCCTGCTGGAGGGTTTTGTTGAAAAAAGAGGTGGGGTAGAAATTTATTTCACACCCGTGACAAAATTGTCGCTAGTGACATTGCCCAAAAGTTGATAAAGAGTAGAGTCGATTGAAATATAAATCTCTAAGGTACTGTTCGTGCTCCATTTATCGAATTTTATTCGCGTTGCTTTCGCACGATTTATTTTGAGGATTTTATAGTATAAGGGAATTGAGGGTTGATCTGGATGGAAGAGATTTTATTATTTTCAAAGCTTAGGTAGGTAAAAATTGAAAATTAGCCTAAAATAGGGTTATTTTTAAGGTTTTTTGCCTTTTTTTGCCTTTAATCATCCTCTTCCTTCCAGATCCCCTCAATTCCCTTATACTTTTTTGCATTTGGAAGGTGGATTTTTCAGAAGACAGAGACACTTCATTCATTTTTCACGGAACTTGTGATGTAGTCCAGTCTTGTGACGCCGGTTGTTCCTTTGTTTATGATGCCTCTTGTCGGAATGAGTGTCGCGTTACAAGGTATAGAGGACGTGCAGCAACGATTATGACGTCACCGCGACTTCGCGATGCCGCCATTTTGGACGGCACGTCCAACGCATTTGTAGCGTCAGATGCCGTCCAAAATGGCTATACTGCTGTCGCTAGGTAGAGATACCTATAAGAGACTGTACGTTTTTGGGTCTTTGCAACTGGTGTTAACCATTGAGGGGGACGTGACATTTCGGTTTTCTAGTGAAGCCTCTGTAAAGCAAATAATGGGCTTCACCAGAAAAATGAATGTACAGTGAATGTACGCGAAATACATTGTGAGATACAAATTGTCGGAATGAGTTCCTAAGACGGCATAATGCGATGATTTCATATATACGAATTGTCGGAATGTGTTCCTAAGACGGCATAATGCGATGATTTCATACATACGAATTGACGGAATGAGTTCCTAAGACGGCACTTATATATTTCATACACATGACATGTCGCGTTACAAGGTATACTGCTGACGCTAGGTAGAGATACCTATAAGAAACTGTACGTTTTGGGTCTTTGCAACTGGTGTTAACCATTGAGAGTGTGGGGCTTTGGTTTTCTAGTGAAGCCTCTCTGAAGGAAATAACGTTAACATGGGCTTCACCAGAAAAATGAATGTACAGTGAATGTACGTGAAATACATTGTGAGATACAAATTAACGGAATGAGTTCCTAAGACGGCACTTATTCGCGTTACAAGGTATACTGCTGACGCTAGGTAGAGATACCTATAAGAAACTGTACGTTTTGGGTCTGCAACTGGTGTTAACCATTGAGGTGGGCGTGGCATTTCGGTTTTCTAGTGAAGCCTCTCTGAAGGAAATAACGTTAACATGGGCTTCACCAGAAAAATGAATGTACAGTGAATGTACGCGAAATACATTGTGAGATACAAATTGTCAGATGAACTCCGGAATATCCTCTTGATGAGTCAGTAGTCAGTCGAAACCTTTCTAAAAATGCCATTCAAGCAATTCTGAAAATGTACATATACATTCTTGATAGCAAGCAGCTCGGGAAGCCCAAGTTCAGATTTCATGTCAACTCTGGAACTAGCTTCGTGAAAATGGACTTCGAATGCCATTTTTTGGCCGTCAGGTTGTTCCTGGCAGCAGACCCCCTGTAAAAATGGTCAACCCACACTCAATCTCTCAGCCGCGCCACTCATTACAAATCTGATGTGAAATTTATCAGTGCCCGCATCTACGCTCAATGAGAAACTGTGATAACAAAAAATGGGCCAGTGCTGAAATTTTCTCCCATCACCATCATCCATGTACATGCAGTAAGAGTTGCCGTGCCGCTTTGGTATCTACCGAGTGCTTTCTGACCAAGGGCAAACTGCTGATGACATGCGGCGGCTGTCATCTAAAAAACGCACATTCTTCTCTGAATTGCAGTAGGTACGTCCATGGTTTGATTGTTTAGTAGGTCTGAATGCTGAATCGGGTGATCGGACCCCCGAGTAATAGGGATGGAAACGCTCCACAAAAAATCACAAATATTTAGCGATTTCACGATATGCAGTGCCATCTACACTCTCCCGCTGGTCAGAATTGCCACTCGGGTAGAACTGTTGTTCACTCATGACTATGGCATCTGCTGTCTCCTGATTTTTCTCCATCAATTCCTCTTTCTTCCCCGAGTGCTGTGATTCAACTTTTACTTGGTTAACTTCTTCGCGCGCAGCTCTTAGAAACGAGCATGCCACAGATTTTGATGATGACTCGCACCAACTAGGCCTACTTCATGATTGTGTTTTCAACTCGTTGGTGACAAAATAATGTGCGAAGTGTTCGAGATGTGTCCTATAAATTTACAAATGCTGTTGGGCCTATTTATGTTGTCCTTTACATTTTATAGTTTCGACTCAATTTGAATTTCCACAGAAACTTTCTGAGAGCAGTCGCATGTACGTTCTTGCCGTTGGAAGCCGGGCAGACGGACACGATTCCCGCGCGGTCCGAACACAAGGCATGCAATGATCTGTCAAATGATCGAAATTTTAGGAGCCAGAAAAACTAGGCCCACTGTTAGTGTGGCCTAGGCTGAACATGCCCAGGGCCTAAATGGCCAATCTGCTGACCATAAGTGCAGCAATTTACCTGATCACGCCTAATCGGCTGCTAAAACATGTTAGGGACGAATTGACTAGGCCTAGGCTTGGCCTATCTAACTTTACGCACTCCGCACCACGGCCAACAACGTAACTAACGTTTGAAAATGACGACAAATACAAATTTGAACAAGTATCTGAAAGTTACTGCAGTGGATTAGGGTGAGGTGGATGGTTGGTTGTGGGTCGGCGTGTGCTGAATCGCTGCACTATGTCTCGATTGCGTTTGTGAAATGATTTGCGATATGTGGAGAGCTGTAAAATGAGGCAAAAAAAATGATGACTTGTACGTCCTCCCAATTGTGCAACGGCGATAGATACATATTTGAAAAAGTATCTGAATGCGGCCGATGGATTTGAAACAGCGGCTGCTCGCATGCAGTAAGACAGAGTGAAATCGTCTCGTGAGAAACTTTACTGATATTTTAGACACTACACTGCGTCAGCTGTAAAATTTTCCCCGTGTAGGCTTACGACGACAGATACAAATTTGAAAAAGTATCCATGTTGATTTTCACTCTGCCGTAACCATTGATTGCCACGCCAGTGAGGAATTGAAATCCGTATCAGGGGCAAAGAATTGATTTGTGCCTCACCCACGAAGATAATCTGTCGACGGGAAGGCGTCCAACTCTGCTTGCTCGGGGTAGCAGTGCAGGAGGCCTGCTACTTGGTGCAAGATGGCGGGTAAAATGGAGGTACAACGTCAATTTTCTCCAAAACCGCAGCAAAGTTGCAATACATTATCTCCAAATTTCAAGCTGAAACAATGAACGGTGGCAGAAAAGACCGCGAATACGCCAAGGACTGTCCCTCTGTTGAAAGGGAAAGATGCCCCCGATGCCAACATTCAACATTACTCTCCCTCTAGACGAGACGACGACAGATACAACAACACTGTTTTCCTTTGACGTGAATTTTAACGGTAATGCGCAGGCCATTATGTTGCCGGCACATTACCGTAAATTTTCTTGTAGGCCTACGGTGCTTTACCGTAACTTTTCTTTCTGATAAGAAAAGTTACGGTAAAGCACCGTAGAAAAATTACGGTAATGTGCCGGCAACACAATTGCGTGCGCATTACCGTTAAAATTCACGTCAGAGGAAAACAGTTAACGGTTGTCCATATGTCAAATTTCGTCCGAATCGGTCGAAACATGCCTGGAGAACATTATTTGACACTGATACGCCGACGGTTGGCCGGTCCATGTCAAATTTCGTCAGAATCGGGAAGGCCTCCTACTAGGTAGCATAAAGTATCCGAATGTTACAGATAGGCCTAGATCAGACGAAATTTTGGCCAAGTTCCTCCAGCAGGCACTATAGCATACGAGAACATTTGACTTGGTATCTACAGTACATGTACATGTATTTGGGGAAGAATCTGGAAACGGCGGATGCAAACGAGAAATGTGATTCGTATCTAGGCCTACAGTTGAGTGAGTTTAGTCGGAAATGGAGACATATTTCCCTTTCAACACAGCGTTTTCTCCAAAACCGCAAGCGAGACAGATACAAATTCAAATTTTTATCCAAGTTAACTCTAACTGCCGCAGTTGTAGGGAGAGAGAGAGAGAGAGAGAACGCGGTGACTACAACTGGCCGAAAAATGTGGATTTTGACGTCAACTTCGCACTTGGCGTAGTAGGTCTGTCAACTTGGATAAAAATTTGAAAACTATTAGCTAAAGCAAACCATATAGACGTTTGAAACATGTTCACTTTCAAAATCCTATGTTCCAAACCGTTCATTGTTTCAGCTTGAAATTTGGAGAGAATGTAGTCCATGCAGAGTTAGCAACATATCGAAAGAGAAAATTGGCAACTTTGCTGTCGTCCTTTTGTGCATGCATCTTGGCCACCAACAGGGCTAGAGATAGGCCCACGGTTGTCCATTTATGTCGTGAAATCGATAACTATAGTCGGCTCTAGGCCTACATTAGATACCGCCGTCTCAAACCTCCGTAAACCAGACGACGGATGTTCCGTCTGCTTGAGTTCTACACATTCAGTTCTTGGCTAGATTCATTCTTGAGTGAATGTCACTGAAATGTTGAAAAATGTTGTCAAAAGCCGAACCAGAAAATGATGGTGAGAAATGTTGAATGATTACCACACAAGTACGTCCTGATCGCAGCAGTGAAGCTGTGTTGAAAGGGAAAGATGCGCTGATCACTGTAGGCCTACACATGACGTAGATACCCTGTAGTTGCAAATCTGACCAGCGTGAAAGCGGCGTAGATGGCACTGCATGTCGTGAAATCGATGTAACTCGCCGACCGGTGCAGACGCAATTTCGGCCAAGCTAATTTCTCAGGCGTACAAACCTCCAAGGCAGGCACTACATTTGACTTGGTATCTACAGTACATGTATTTGGGGAAGAATCTGGAAACGGCGGTTACAAAGGAGAAATGTGATTAGTATCTAGGCCTACAGTTGAGAATATGAAATAGAAATAGAGTTTCTAAGGTGAAAGACATTGCTTCCTACCAGAATCGAACTCACGGACCCTCGCATAAGGCATCAATCGCCAGCACTAAGGGGCAGCACGCCTTAAACCACTAGGCCAAATCCCCATCTTCAAAAAAGATGGTTCAATGGCCCATGTTTAAACGAGGCGTCCATCAGTACCCTGCGAGTAGTCCAAACAATCTCCGACCCAAACAGTTTTATGTTATGCGAGGGGTCACAAATAATGGAGATACAAGTAAAGAATATGAAATAGAAATAGAGTTGAGTGAGTTTGGACGGAAATGGAGACATATTTCCCTTTCAACACAGCGGCGGTCCTTGGCATATTCGCTGATGATCCCGCCTCACGAGGACTTTTTGGTTTTTATTTTTGTGTTGTAGATTTCAACCTGCCATTCAAGCGACTAGGAGTTGAATTGCTCAACTCAACATCCGAAACAAACGTGTTACAGTAAAACATCAAGCACATTGACATGACGGAGGACACTACTTATCTTCTGTCGCCTGGGTCTGCAGATATCTTTCGTTGACGAAAAAATGACGACAGACAGATACCATGGACTTGAGCACAGTTTCAAACGTCGGTAGCCTAGTACGTTGTTATGATTTAGTCGGAACGGGTGACTCATGATGTGAAAACTGCATGGATACGAATAGTCGGTGCATGTTCCTAAAACTTTTCGGCCTGCGCTCGGGGTAGATGGTGGCCAAAATCGAGGTACAACGTCAATTTTCTCCAAAACCGCAGCAAAGTTGCAAATTTTCTCTTTCGATATGTTGCTAACTCTGCATGGACTACATTCTCTCCAAATTTCAAGCTGAAACAATGAACGGTTTGGAACATACACATTTTTCGGCCCCGGGTGAAAAGTTGTAGTCACCGCGTTCTCTCTCTCTCTCTCTCTCCCTACAACTGCGGCAGTTAGAGTTAACTTGGATAAAAATTTGAATTTGTATCTGTCTCGCTGTCGTCATTTTGTGCATGCATCTTGGCCACCAACAGGGCTAGAGATAGGCCCACGGTTGTCCATTCATGTCGTGAAATCGATAACTATAGTCGGCTCTAGGCCTACATTTGATGTTCCGTCTGCTGGAGTTCTACACATTCAGTTCTTGGCTAGATTCATTCTTGAGTGAATGTCACTGAAATGTTGAAAAATGTTGTCAAAAGTCGAACCAGAAAAAGATGGTGAGAAATGTTGAATGATTACCACACAAGTCCTGATCGCAAGCAGTGAAGCTGTGTTGAAAGGGAAAGATGCGCTGATCACTGTAGGCCTACACATGACGTAGATACCCTGTAGTTGCAAATCTGACCAGCGTGAAAGCGGTGTAGATGGCACTGCATGTCGTGAAATCGATGTAACTCGCCGACCGGTGCAGACGCAATTTCGGCCAAGCTAATTTCTCAGGCGTACAAACCTCCAAGGCAGGCACTACATTTGACTTGGTATCTACAGTACATGTATTTGGGGAAGAATCTGGAAACGGCGGTTACAAAAGAGAAATGTGATTCGTATCTAGGCCTACAGTTGAGTGAGTTTGGACGGAAATGGAGACATATTTCCCTTTCATCACAGCGGCGGTCCTTGGCATATTCGCTGATGATCCCGCCCCTCACGAGGACTTGTTGATTTTTATTTTTGTGTTGTAAATTTCAACCTGCCATTCAAGTGACTAGGAGTTGAATTGCTCAACTCAACATCCGAAACAAACGTGCTACAGTAAAACAAGCACATTGACATGACGGAGGACACTACTTATCTTCGGTCGCCTGGGTCCGGAGATATCTTTCGTTGACGAAAAAATGACGACAGACAGATACCATGGACTTGAGCACAGTTTCAAACGTCGGTAGCCTAGTACGTTGTTATGATTTAGTCGGAACGGGGTGACTCATGATGAGAAAACTGCATGGATACGAATAGTCGGTGCAGGTTCCAAAAACTTTTCGGCCTGCTCGGGGTAGATGGCGGCCCAAATCGAGGTACAACGTCAATTTTCTCCAAAACTGCAGCAGCAAAGTTGCAAATTTTCTCTTTCGATATGTTGCTAACTCTGCATGGATAACATTTTCTCCAAATTTCAAGCTGAAACAATGAACGGTTTGGAAAATAGGATTTGAAACTGACCATGTTTCAAACCACTAGATGGTTTGCAAAAAGTCTCAACTCGTACAAACCAGTGGTGAATGCCGACAGAATGATACAAATCTGGGGAAAGGATGTAAGTCTGAGAGAAATCGCCCATTGTCACGACTTGCACAAACTGTGAAATTTCTACATATTTCAAGTACCGGTAGGCCTAGATGCCAATGTTCGGATAGATGTCGTATATTTGGTTTGTCGATTTGCGCGAAAATAACTTTGTTTTCAATTCTGACCAGCGGGAGAGCATAGATGTCAACTTTTACTATTCTCATTTCTCAGCAGACGGCGATGATTTCTCTCACTGCCTGCCGGGTGTAGAATGCCGACAGGTTCGGTTTTCGAGAAAACCGCAGCGAAGTCGCAAATTTTCTCTCCCGACATGTTGCTAACTCGCCACGCACTACCTTCTCGGCAAATGTCAAGCTGAAACGTTGGACGCTTTGGAAAATAGCATTTTGAAATCGAGCAGCACCAGTTGAAATCGATAACATGCCGGTAATGACGAAGTGTTCTCTCATCCATGTAGGCCTACTACTTGTGAACTCCAGCCCAGGTCATGAATCTTACTAATAATCTTATAATTTTCTTAGTAAGTATCTTGGCTATTTCTTAGTAAGATCTTAGTAAGAAAAATCTTACTAAGACTTTTCTTATAAGATTCTTACAAGAAACATCTTACTAAGATTTTTCTTACCAATATCGTAGTAAGAAAAATCTTAGATACTGTTTCTTAGTAAGATTTTTCTTACTAATATCTTAGTCAGAAAAATCTTACTAAGATTTATCTTGTAAGAATCTTATAAGAAATCTCTTAGTAAGATTTTTCTTACCAATATATTGGCAAGTAATGCCTGACTAAGATTTTTCTTACTAAGAAATATCTTACTACCATCTTCTTTTGAAGACTTCTTTTGTCATCTGATAACTCTTCAAAGCATCGATTGAGGTGTACAATATTGTTAAAAAGTTAAAGGCAGTGGTGTTTCCTATTCTGCCAAGATGCCAATAGATGCCCACAACAACGCTGTCTCCAACAGAAGCCACATTTTTGGGTGAGAATGTCATTTTAGCTCGCCCGTGAGCTCTTGTCGTCGGCCCCACGTAGGCCTATAATAGCTGGGCCCACATTGGTCTTTTTTATAAGTCTCCTGCCCCTGGAACCAAATTCTAAGATTTTTCTTACTAAGATCTTACTAAGAAATAGCTAAGATACTTATTAAGAAAATTATAAGATAATTAGTAAGATTCATGTCCTGGGAGTAGCCTAAAGTTTGGGACGCCGAAAGGCTTAGGCAGTGATATGCCACTGAGTTGGATTGATCGCTGCAGTTGGTACTGTCCCACCGAAGTTCTGATTCGTTGAGACATACACTGTGTGAATGGTATAGTGGTCGCTAACGGCAAGAGATTACAGTACATATGTGCAAGATTTGAAACAGAGCGACAGAGACTAATCTTTGTTGTCAGGATACTTTGGCCTAGGCATGCTAAAGACTGAAGTGTCGGTGTTGAACCATACCAGCGGCACTTCCCGACGGTCGTCAGCAGATCAAGCCAGAACGGCAGATACTCGGCACACGTGAATACAATGGCGCCATCTACCACTAACAATGTGGCCAGATCGAGAACTACGCATACACTGCGAATGTACAGTCAGAGCAATTGACGAGAAATACACTACAGATGTACACTTATACCATTACGAGATATGGCCGAAGACCTTCGTGCACAAAAGTCTTCGGCCATATCTCGTAATGGTATAAGTGTACATCTGTAATGTATTTGGCCAAAAATGAGCCATCATTTCTGCAATGCATTTACCATTTGCTGAGAAATTTTCCGACGTTCTCATAAAGCAAAGGATACTTCACTCGACGAGTACCCGTTCGCTTGAGGGGCGATGACCGTCAATTTCGCCCTTTTCCAAAACGCACGCCTCCTTGACCCTTTTTGGAAATAACTGGGTCGACCCCACTACCCTTATCGCTTTTGTGACATGCAGTGCCACCTGCGCTCTCTCGCTGGTCTGAATTGGAACTAATCACTGCATGATTCGTCCCAATTTCATGTTTCATTTTCGTTTTTCCGGATACTGTTCTCTGGCATCGCCGAACCATTCTCTGTTTTCTTATTTGTGGGCTAAAATGAGCATTTTCTATGTACCCCTCTGTCTGCTGAGGTTCCGTATCAAGATTCATCCCGACACTTGACGACAATTTTCGAAACACATGTTGTAGTAGGAATCATCACAGAGTCATGTCGCAGAGTCATGGCACATTTTATGCATCACATATGTATGTCTATTAAAGCCGGCCAACAAATTCATTCCGTCGACATCAGAACCAACCATTCTGTAATTTCATGCTTGATTTTTCGCTTCCCGATACTTTTATCTGCCCGGTGTTTTGAGTGATGCTGTCCGCATTTGCCCAATGTCACCTAGGCTCTGTATGTAGCACTGAGATAGATTTGAAATAGCAGACACAAATCGGCTTCAGGATAGGTACTTCTTGTAGGCCTAAGACAAATCCAAGTGAGAAATTTGAGCGTAAGAATGTCCGTGTGTTGTTGAATGATCGATGCTTGCCGCTGCACTAGAGACTTCACGGCAATACTTGTTGGCTGACAAAACCAAGTGGGAAACTTGTGCGTGCAGAGCGCCATGTTGAATTGTTTGTGAATTGCGTTTGTTTTGTCCGTTGTCTATTTGGTTTGTTGGTTGGGGTTGTGACGTTTGTTTGGTGTAGCCATTCAACTGTGCGCTTGAATCGGGCCGGTCGCATCTCGGACATGGTCAACTGGCAATGGGCCTGACTGGCCAAGGCGCGCCGCCACCGCTTGGCAAGCGACTAAAACGCCGTCAAAATCACTGTCAAGCCACCGGAAATAGGGCCCCCTGCTCACTCCCCCCCCCTAAACACAAGCAACCAACCACAACACAAATCGTCACCAACCCATATCAACAACTTGGTCAAAAACACCAAAGTGAGGCGACAATGTCACCAGAAAAAAGACAAGAGCCCTGCCTCTAGCGGCAGACAGTGAAACTATAGTTGGAATGCAGACAGAGATAAGAAAGAATAATTAGGTCACCCTGTCACATCAATCATCCGAACCCAGACGTACAGGTGGCGCCAGTAGAACGGCGAAAATGTAAACTAATCCAAGTAACTAAACTGATGCAGTAGCTAGTAAGTCAAGCCAAGACTAGAGAAATATTACTACTTGCCGTCTATCTGTCTGTCGTCATTTTGTGCATGCATCTTGGCGTATCTAACATTACACATGCAGTTCATAACTCAGAATTACAAAAGTGTAGGCCTAGATACGAATTGCGAAATGTAACTGTAGTTCCAAATTTCGGCCAAGAATCCTGCCAGCAAGTAACAATTTACTCGCTGGCGGGATCAGTATGGCGACCAAAATCTGCCTTCAAAGTCAATTTTCTGCAAACCCGTATCAAAGTCACAAATGTTCTCTTTCGACATGTCCATTCCTCTGCACGGACAACATTCTCGCCCAATTTCAAGCGAAAAACCCTGGGGTCGAAAATAGGCCTTGCTTGTTGGTGAATTACTCTGCAACCGATGAAGATAATGACTTGAAATTTACAGGACACCGCGGGATTCCCTTCACCTTGGATTACGATAAATTTCAAAGCCCTGGGGTCACCGGTGTGAAATTGACAGCGTGTACAAGGAGGGCATGTTTTGCGACTTTTACCTCGCCGTCAGAATGCCGACGTCTCGGGGTCGAAAATAGGCCTTGCTTGTAGGTAAATTACTCTGCAACTGATGAAGATAATGACTTGAAATTTACAGGACACCGAGTGGTACCCTTCCCCTTGGATTACTACAAATTTCAAAGCCCTGGGGTCACCGGTGTGAAATTGACAGCGTGTACACGGAGGGCATGTTTTGCGACATCTATAGCTTCCCGTCAGCTTCCTTGCCAAACATACGCCCAGAAACCTTCCAAGAACGATTCTAGTGGCTGGCGCCACCGTGATCTGTCATGTCGGCGCTGTCGTAGGTCGCATAGTAGGGCCTGCAATAGAGGTAGGCCAACGGGACAACAGATACAGACTAAAATCCGACTCGTACAAACCAGTGGCGGAGATTGATAACTCAGAATTACAAAAGTGTAGGCCTAGATACGAATTGCGAAATGTAACTGTAGTTCCAAATTTCGGCCAAGAATCCTGCCAGCAAGTAACACCTTACTCGCTGGCGGGATCAGTATCCGGCGACCAATATCTGTCTTCAAAGTCAATTTTCTCCAAACCCGTATCAAAGTCACAAATGTTCTCTTTCGACATGTCAATACCTCTGCACAGACAACATTCTCGCCCAATTTCAAGCGAAAACCCTGAGCGGTTTGAAAAATAGCATCTTGAAATCGAGCATCTTCGATTGCCTAAAATCCGACTCGTACAAACCAGTGGCGGAGATTGATAACTCAGAATTACAAAAGTGTAGGCCTAGATACGAATTGCGAAATGTAACTGTAGTTCCAAATTTCGGCCAAGAATCCTGCCAGCAAGTTACTAAACTGAAGCAGTAAGTCAAGCAAAGACTAGAGAAATATTAGGTATTGGGCCTAAATATTCTTTCTCTCGGACAAGACTATGATGAAACACACACCCAACATCCTGAGGAGGAGGACGCCGGCGACGGCGAATCGCCCACCGCTGCTGACAGAGCCGCCGGCAAATCAGAGTCCGGGGCCGATCACGCGATACCATCGGTTCTGTTCGGACGAACTACACCCGATACAGAAAAACGAGTTACGGATGCCGCCATCTCCACGATCTCTACCGAACCCAGAAGGCAAAATCCTCGAGTGGCCCGAACCGAATGGCACCTTGTCGCAGCCACCGAGTAAGTCGATAGCGGAGAGGAGAAATGCACCCCTGGCCAAACCTCTGTCGCCCGTCGTTGTAGGCGGCGAAGAGCGCGACACCGACAGAGACGCGATGACAATGTGTCCGAAATCTCGCACCTACAAGATATGCACGCGGTGTCAGAAGAAGGCCAGATCTCACGCCATCGAAGACTTCATTCAATCTCGCCCTCGAGGCGAATGGAAGAACGTCCTGTACCTGGTTCCGGCCGTCCTATTCAAGTTTCTAGGCGGAAAGCTTGAGAACGGATACGGACACTTGGCGTTCGGAACGTACACGGAGACCGAATGGAACAACGGAAGAGTGATCATTAGCGACCAGGTGGTCGAGGTGTTATTCTTCACCAGCGGTTTTACCGCCAAGGGCGGCAGTAACCTCACCACGGATCCCTATTCCCTATTCTGGTGTTTCGACCACGTTGAAGTTGGACTGGCGGATTTCGGTTTGACAATGGAGATCAGAAGAGACCGATCGGGTGGCGAACTCTCACTGTTTTGCGACGAACAGTTCAGCGAAATTGACAACACGTTCGCCGCCGTCACCGATCCTTGTTTGGTCACGTCGAGTGAGGAGATCCTCGCACAGACCGACAGTGCCGAGGTCTTGGAAACGTACACCGAGATCGCAATAGTAGAACAACAAGGAGCGCGATTCGCCGACAACATTATCTGCGTTCATTTTTCAATAAAACCCGAGACTCAGTGAGAAAATCCGTCTTAGGAACTCATTCCGACAATTTATATCTCACAATGTATTTCACGTACATTCACTCAGTTTTCTGGTGAAGCCCATGTTAACGTTATTTCCTTCAGAGAGGCTTCACTAGAAAACCGAAATGCCACGGTTAACAGCAGTTGCAAAGACCCAAAACGTACAGTTTCTTATAGGTATCTCTACCTAGCGACAGCAGGGTACCTTGTAATGCGAATTATAAGTGCCGTCTTAGGAACTCATTCCGTCAATTCGTATGTATGAAATCATCGCATTATGCCGTCTTAGGAACTCCTTCCGACAATTTGTATGAAATCATCAGAACACATCCCGTCATCAAGGATACCTCGTAACGGGGCGTGTCATGGGACATTGCCCACCAAAACCATTCATGCCGTATAGACATCGTCAAAGGCGACCATCATAGGCCTTGACGGGAACTTGTTCTAAAAACACACAGATTTGTACAAATCAGTGTTTTGCACCAAGAGTTCACTCAGATTTCCGACGGCAACAAAACTCAGTCACCCATAGTCAATTGCTGACGCCTCTCGTTCTCTGCATTCGAGCAAATGATGTCGGCAGCTGACGCTGGTTCAGAGCCTTTTTTACATCGTTCGTTCGCACCGTTTTGTCATGCCTGAATATGGGCAAAACATACGTCTACGTATAGGTATAGGCCTACATACAGTACCGGTACAAAAATCGCTCTCCGAGTGAGTCGAACTTTTCATGACAGTTTTCACAGTATACTGCACATTTCCGGACACAGGCAGTCACCCACAGTCATCCTGAGAATATCAGGCGTTCTTACTGCTCGCTCCCTTCGTCACCGCAGACAAACCCCTGAGATATTTCGCTTGATTTGCTGGAGTACTTGGCGCCTGAGAAAATATGCGCCCAATCAGCGAACGCCATTTCTGAGTCACCTTAAGATGACAGTCATTACACATAGATTGTACCGTAGTGTCACGCACAACACAGTGCTGAAGTACCTCAGCTTCCCCACCTCAGCCTAACTAGAGATCAGTTACACGTATACATGTATAGCGGCCCTTGTAATATTCACAGCCAAGCAGGTGACACAGCTGACCTAGTTATGCCAGGCAATTAACCTATCCTACACTGCTGGATTCAATCTAAGTTGAGTTCAGCCTATCCTACATTCATCGCACAGAATGTATATCATTCTCAGGCCACACGTCGCGAAACTGGAGTTTATTTCATGTTCAGACCTGCTGGGTCAGCTTTTTTACCTGCGTAGTTCATGTGTAACAATCAGTGGCCAACTTAGGATGAGATGGTGGGGATGAACATTTGCTGGAATGGCTTTGATACTCCACCGATTCAGGCGAAATCTCTCAGGGGTTTGTGTGCGGCGACGAAGGTAGCGAGCACTAAGAACGCCTGATATTCTCAGGATGCCCACAGTCGACAGTGTTGAAGAAAGCCATCTTCATAATGGAACTTCCCTCGTCATATGCGAGGCAAATTACTTGTATGCCTAGGCAGGCATACAAGTACTTCCTTGTCACTTGCTGACACCTCTCCTTCTCTGCATTCGAGCAACTGATGTCGGCTGAGCCCAATAATGATGAGTAATGGCCTCCTCCCTGGTTGGGTGTGAGAACTGTGAAGAAAGTGGCAGTGGGACAGTGATTCTGAAAAACTGTCTGGGTCGACAACAACTGGAAATAGAAAATGGAATAGTTGCGATGCTCACTGTGGTGTCAGTCTGTAAGAGCGTGCGAGATCATCATCATCATCTGTGGTCATCTCTGCCTCTTCATCTACATGATCTACCTCTGCTACTGTGTTGAAATTTTCAGTCGGGACTCGACAAGGCCGAAATTTGTTAAATGCAAATTAAAAAGTTTGGGGAAGAATCGTAGCAGAATTTTCCCCAGACAGATACGAATTGCATTCGCGTGAAGTCATATTTATTTTTGGCCGGGGCTATTTGCACGGCATGCTGTGTAACTAAGGAGTGAATTTTTATTTACACAGCAAGTACGTATTTAATATTCATAAGCATCATTAGGTTCTGCCCCGCCCACATTTTGCTGTGTAAATTAGGAAAATATGATATTTTCACAGCGAAATTTTAGAATTCGGCAAAATGAGCCATACATGGCCACTTGCAGGGTACCAACTTGGAACGAATGCTACTTCGTATTTCGATCTCTTATGTCAGTAGATTAACGTTTGATTCTGGGCAAGTGCGTGGCGAGGTTTTACTGTACGTCCCCTACGTGTAACGTTACTCTGCCCAGGGAGCTCTTGACAAACATTTGTCATCACAACCAGAGGTGAAGCGAGGAGGGGCGGGGGGGGGGGGGCAAGTGCCCCCAAGTGGACCGGAAAAACGTGTTTTTCATGCACATTTTGACCGAAAATTAGCAAAATATGGTCTTTTGCCCCCCCCCTACCCGATGACCTTTTGCCTCCCCTCGGGCCAAAAAGCTAGCTGCGCCCCTGACAACCTGTCTTATCACTCAAATATGTAGGCCGATAATTGAAGATGTTCTTATACTCCGATAAGTGCCTAGGTGAAGGTCCGTCATCTGGTATTGCAGCCTGTTTCTGTGTGATGACCCAAGTCTAAGACACCTATGTGACGCATTCTGTCGGTTTTCGTCAGTCGCATAGCTGGGGTTGTGGGTCAGAGTATGGGGATCAGTCCGAATACCAGGGTGTGCCCTTGCCCATGTTGATGTGACGATTCTGTAGCCGATTTTATCAGTGTCACCAAGATTAATTAACCAATTGTTCCATGTAGAAATTTAAAAGAGTCACAACAGTTCTCTGAGAAAAGAAAAGAAAGTAAAAAAGGGGAAAAAAAGAAAAAAAAATGAGACAATTACCGGGATTCGAACCCGCGACCTTTGGGTTATAGGCCCTCCATCTTTGCACTGCGCTAGTCAACTGACTGCTAACAGGGCGTGTGAATAATCACTACGTTGTTTAATAGGCCCCGTGCATAAATTATCGTAATGCATCCTCATTATGATCTCGCGTTTTCATTGGTTAGAATCTCTGCTGTATAAGCAGTGCGAAAACTAAGAAATATTGTACTGTTTACACAGCAACTTGCTGTGCAAATAGTCACGGCGTTTATTTTTAACACGAGTGACTTTTTTACACCAGGGAAACATTCTTGGATACGAATCCGAATTTGTATCTAGGCCTGCAGCGCCATCTACGTTTTCCCGCTGGTCAATATGGCGCTGCAGGCCTAGATACAAATTCGGATTCGTATCCAAGAATGTTTCCCTGGTGTAAAAAAAGTGTTAAAAATAAACATGACTTCACGCGAATGCAATTCGTATCTGTCTGGGGAAAATTCTGCTACGATTCTTCCCCAAACTTTTTAATTTGCACTTAACAAATTTCGGCCTTGTCGAGTCCCGACTGAAAATTTCAAAGTGCGAATAAAAAAGTTTAGTTCCAAATCTGGCCAGCGGGAGAACGTAGGTGGCACTGCATGTCGTGAAATCGATAACATGAGTGAGATACAAATCACCCAAGTAGTTACCAATGTAGCCGTTGTCTGCTGCTGATTCTTCCCCAAACTTTTTTATTTGCACTTTGAAATTTTCAGTCGATTTCGAGTTGTTCCCTTTTTCGCCAGCGAGACTGGTGAGATGGCGCCATACAACGAGCAAACTTCTGAGGGCATATGTTGTTTCTTTTCATAGTGGAGTATGGCAAGCCAAACGTTGCAATATTCAATACTACAAAATATTTTTGTTCCAAAAATATATTCATTCATTAATGGTAAATATTCATTCATGANTGCAAATTCATGGTTTGCAAATCACGAAAAATCGGCAAATATCTTGGTTTTCAAACCATGAATATCAAATCCTCATGGATTGCAAACAATGAACATTGCAAAAATCATGGTTTGCAAACCATGATAATCCACAAAACCATGGTTTTCGATCCCATGATTACAGCCAAACTCATGGTTTACAAACCATGGAAATAGTCAAATCAATGGTATGCGTATAATTGTATGCGCAGTGGAACAATGGACTGATCCTCGGCCCGCTGTCTACTGGTCGAGTGCAGCGGAACGGAACGAAACGAGGGCAGAGACCAGTCTATGTTCCACTGCGCATACAATTATACGCATACCATGGATGCGGCGATTTCCATGGTTTGCAAACCATGTGTTTTGTTTCCCAAACCATGCTTTTGCGGATTATCATGGTTTGCAAAGCATGATTTTTGCAATTTGCAATGTTTACAATCCATGATGCGTTTGTTTGAAAACAAATAATTTTGCCGATTTTATGGTTTTGTATATCATTCTCATGGTTTGCAAGCCATGAAATTGCATGAACTTCATGGTTTGAAAGTAAGTTATGTTTTCAAAACCATGAATTTGTGAAAGTTTCATGGGAATGAAACCATGTTTAATATAAATTCTGGTTTGAATAATAATTTCATGGTTTTATGTATAACTTTATTGGATGAAATAAGTCAAAATACGTACATTTATGGTTTGAAACAATGACATTATTTCCAAATAATATTAGGAAACAATTAAATTCCTACATGGCGCCTCATAACCGGTATCCCACGCTTTGCGTTGCTCTTGTCTTGTATGGCAAGCCAAACGTTGCAATATTCAATACTACAAAATATTTTTGTTCCAAAAATATATTCATTCATTAATGGTAAATATTCATTCATGAATGAAAAATATTGATTCATGAAAAAATATTTGTTTATGAAAAAAAATTTTGTTGATGAAAAAATATTTGTTGACGAAAAAATTATTTGTTCATGAAAAAAATTTATTCATGAAAAAAATCTATTCATGAAAAAAATATTTGTTCATGAAAAAAAATTTGTTCATGAAAAAAATGTATAAATTTCTTTCAAAATGTGTCCAATGAAAATATTTATCCCATACAAAAAAATTACCGCATACAAATATTTTTATCCCACATAAATATTGCATCCAGAACGAGTAACGAGCAGCAGTATTTCCATTCAACACGAAATATATTGGTTCAATCATCAGAGCCCTATGTTGGAAAATGCGTCAGTATGCTTGCAACGTGAAAAATATCCATTCGATAATGAAAATATTCATTCAACACGAAATATATTGGTTCAATCATCAGAGCCCTCTGTTGGGAGATGTGTCAGTATGCCAAACGAGTTAAAGTTCGTATGCTCGCGCTTTGGAACGAACTCCCGCTACCCGTACGAGTTGGTACGTCGAAACTGATTGGTCCTGATGGGCCCCCGGGTAACATACGGCTGTGTATGTCCCTTATTAGACCCCCATTTTATGGTCCGTATAGCGCCCCTTGTCTACTCAGACTGGCAGTTGAAGGTGAATTGGCGGCCTTATATACCCCCGTGTCCAGACAAATTTTAATGAGGTCCAATTTGATTGGATGTTGGTGCATAGTGATGTCCCATCATGCCTCAACACGATTTCAGATAAAAGGGGGCGCTGCGATCGCTTTCGTGAAAATCGTTTTTTACTGTACTTGAGCCCTGTGGATTAATATTTTTTTAAACTCCACCACAGTGCATTAGTACTAGGGTGTATCTACAAAACGGCTGGAGCAAAACTAAAATAATAGGTGGCGCTGCTGAGATAGTTATACTGTTACGTTTTTGGTCATAAGTTCTGAATGGGTTAACATATTGACCTAATTCTTGTACGCTCATCATGTACACATGTCTGTGTATCCGTACATATAGTTTGCCGTATTAACCCCTTCCTCTTTTTTCAGTTCAATACAATGCTTGGACTACCTGGGCCTTCATTCATGCTTAGTCCGTCTCTCTATTTTACTGACAAAATGGAAGAAGGGCTTAATGCGGCAAATTGCACATGTCGGGATGCACAGACATGTGTACACGAAGAACGGACAAGAATTGGGTCAATATGTCAACCCATTCCGAACGTATGACCAAAATTGTAAAAGTATTAATATCGCACCAGCGCCACCTATTATTTTAGTTTTGCGCCAGACATTTTGTAGGTACATCCTACTAATGCACTGCGAAGGAAAGTTTTAAAAAATTAAACCCATAGGGCTCAGCTACAGTAAAAAGCGATTTTCACGAAAGCGACCGCAGCGCCCCCTTTTATCTGAATTCATGTTGAGGCATGATGGGACAGCACCATGCACCAACATCCAATCAAATTCGACCTCATTAAAATTTGTCTGCACACGGGGGTATATAAGGCCTTTAATTCACCTTTAATTGCCAATCTGAGTAGACAAGAGGGCGCTAATATTAAAGGACCATACACTGGGGTCCACACACTGGGGTCTAATAAGGAACATACGCAGGTGTATGTTACCCGGAAGCCAATCAGTTTGGGGGTACCAACTCGTACGGGTTGCCGAAGTTCGTTCCAAAGCGCGAGCATACTAGCTTTAACTCGTTTGGCATACTGACACATCTCCCAACAGAGGGCTCTGATGATTGAACCAATATATTTCGTGTTGAATGAATATTTTCATTATTGAATGGATATTTTTCTCGTTGCAAGCATACTGACGCATTTTCCAACAGAGGGCTCTGATGATTGAACCAAAATAATTCGTGTTGAATGGAAATACTGCTGCTCGTTACTCGTTCTGGATGTAATATTTATGTGGGATAAAAATATTTGTATGCGATAATTTTTTTGTATGGGATAAATATTTTCATTGGACATTGAATAAATGAATAAATTTTTTTCATGAATAATTTTTTTTTCATAAACAAATATTTTTTCATGAATAATTTTTTTTTCATGAACAAATATTCTTTTCATGAATGAATATTTTTTTCATGAATCAATATTTTTCATTCATGAATGAATATTTACCATTCATGAATGAATATTTACCATTCATGAATGAATATTTACCATTCATGAATAAATATATTTTTGGAACAAAAATATTTTGTAGTATTGAATATTGCAACGTTTGGCTTGCCATAGTGGAGGACTCACAAAACTTTGGGATTTAGAGAGGCAGATGGTGACTAGCCTACGCGCCAGTTCCCCAGATAATAGATACTAGTACGCCCTACAAATTGTTTCCTCATGATGTCTCCCCAATAGATTGCGAAAGAGTAAGGAACAGATCACTGTGTGTCTTTGTTTGGAACAGTTTTTGTTTGCATGGTCAGCAGATACAATACTCCGGCTGTTGGGTACGAATGTTGATTTGTCACTGGCGTTTTTCCCCAATAGATGACGAAAGAGTAAGTAATGAGAGGGGGAATCCCCACTGATTGTCGCGCATCAAAGCCTTGTCATCTTCAGCCACTCGAACAGAGACACTGTGTGTCTTTGTTTGGTGCAGTTTTTGACATTCTGGTCTTTTGGTGAGTCGCGCGCTAGATGAAATCCCAAAATTCATACATGACAACACCGTAGGCCTATTGCTACTTTCCCCGCCGTCAGTGATATGCAGCACCACGAGAGACGTCGGGGAGCTGTTTGCAATCATGTATCCACATCACCAACAATCAAATCCAGCCTTCAACAAGCCAGGATCATGGAAAAAGAGACCTATGTCCAGTAAATACTTGCCGGGCCTGTCCTCGGAGCGTATTGAATTTCATCGACGTGTTGTTACAGATCGCTGTTGAAATGTCTCAAACAAGTAGTGAAATGTAACATTTCTGAACATTCATCTAGCTGGCCCGTCTGTACGACGCAGACGTGTGGAAACTCCCTCACGCCTACAAGTCCGTGTCAACCATCCGAAAAGACGAAGATGTCCACCCGGGCCACGGACAAAGTGACATTCATTTGCAATTTCCTAACTGAGGAAGCAGCAAGCAGAGTCAGGTCACCATCGTTCTGTAAAATTGCAGACCGGTAAGTATGAAGTGATCGACTCGAGGAACACCCCCGCCAACACTGACACCCATCAGATCTCTGATGTTTTCTCAACCTTGCAATGTGGGGAGATGATTCAACATTTCTATCTTCGTATTGTGTGAGTTTTCTCCAGACTCTGTTGTGATCGACTCCCTTTTGGGCATAGTGAAAGTCAACTGATACAAAATTGTCTAGAGTAGTTATCGTTACAAGTACTTCGTCACTGTTGGATACGAATGTTGGAGAACACTTCACATTTCTCACTGGTAAAGAAGTTTACTATCTGTTGTTTCCTGATTTTTCCCCAACAGATGACGAAAGATATGGGCGGTATTTTCCGCCAAAAAGGGATATGTTCAAAGAGGGAAGTCCAAAAAGGGAAGTCCAAAGAGGGAATATTTCTACGTTGTTTCCATTAGACATCACAGAGGGAAGTTCAAATTGGGATGTTCAAAGTGGGATGTTCAAATTGGGAAGTTCAAATTGGGATGTTCAAAGTGGGATGTTGAAAGTGGGATGTTGAAAGTGGGATGTTCAAAGTGGGATGTTCAAATTGGGAAGTTCAAATTGGGAAGTTCAAATTGGGATGTTCAAAGTGGGATGTTCAAATTGGGAAGTCCAAAGTGGGATGTTCAAAGTGGGATGTTCAAATTGGGAAGTTCGAATTGGGATGTTCAAAGTGGGATGTTCAAATTGGGAAGTCCAAAGTGGGATGTTCAAATTGGGATGTTCAAACTGGGATGTTCAAAGTGGGATGTTCAAACTGGGATGTTCAAACTGGGAAATTCAAACTTGGAAGTTCACAGAGGGTAGTAAGGAATATAAGTCATTCATCTAAAAATAAACTAAACACATCCCCCGCACGGTTACAAAATTTTGTCAACAAAAAGCATAATTGGACTGTTTCATTATGGTGTGGGGGTGAAGGCATGGCCTCGTAGCTGGTCTGCCGAATGCGAGGATTGTGTGTGTAATGTGCGTAGGCGTGGGCCGAGCAGTATAGGCCTACATGTAGACACTTTATATAATAGACAGCTGTACACTTCTTACCACCGGTGTGAAAGAAATGCAGGTCCGCCCGGAACCAAGGTCCCACGGACCTTGGTTACTTAGGAGTGGAGGCCCTTCGGGCCCCATAGGGCCCCCATTCCTTAGGAACCATTGTCCTACCCGGACTTCCGTTCCTGGGTTACCAATCCTATATAAAAGGTATACATGGTATAGGACTCTACTAGGGGACTTAGATTTCTTTTAGATTTCTTTACTTACTAGGACCTGGGGTACTTTCACACCGGGTATCGCCTCTAATGAATCCCTACGCTATTGTCATGATTGTGCTATCAGCACTTTGCGTATATAGGCCTACATGTAGGGCCTATGTTGCGCTAACAGAAATTTGGCGTACATGTATTTGTGTGAGAATTTTTGAACAGAAACAATGTGATTTTTTTACAGAGTTTTGGGTGGATTTTAAAGGGGAGGATGTTTGGGCTAGACCTGTTATTTTGTAGGCAGTCCGCAGCTAGATCTTTACATAGGCCCTATTGCGTAGTCATTATTGTGCTAATGGGCATCTACGATAGAGGGCAGCACACCGAAACTCGGTCCTATACAATGGACGGCTTTTGTGTGGGAAATTGATCACGACTGAGTTGCCAGTTTCATTTCAATAGATTTAACCACTGGTGACACCTATTGAGGCAGTGAGCTAGGGTCCTCATTATGCTGCTATCTGTCGTGGATATATCGGGTGGCCCGAAAAAAATGACCCCCTAAGGATTTTCCAATATATTTAAAACTATGCAAGCTGCACTCTTGATATTTTAGACGTGCAAATGTATGGATATTACCAATCTGTTGTAAAAATTTCAGCCCTAAATATCAAACAGTTTTGACATGACGAAGGAATCAAAATTACGAGTCAAAAAATTTAATGCCGGTGTAATGTTTTTCATTGCCCCCCGTTTGCCAGTGCCTCCCAACAAAAGATTGACGGAATAAGCCGCGACGTGACAATGGGGGAGGCACTGATCAACATGTCTTTCTGTATTTGAGTGTCCGCCGAACAATAAAGCGGGCATTGTCATACGGGGGGCATTCTCATACATTACACCGGATTGAAACAAACGTCGGGAGACACAAAACGTATCACATTGATTGAAATTAAACACTGTGTATTTCATTGACCACCAAATGGAATTTTCTGAAATTTTACCTGCATAAAGAAGGGGATCTTCGCTGTTCATTGTACAACATTCAATTTTGTACTTTAAAGGGTTAGTGTGCTGGAGCAAAAAAGGTATCAGGTACCGAAAACTCCCATTCCCACACCCGTAGGTGCAGTGACAGTGCAATTTCGGTACCAGATTCTATTTTCGCTGTAGCAAACTAGCAGTTCATGGTATGAACGTGAAATTTGTACCATGGACACAAAACGTCCTGTAGATAATGCAGCCAGCTGAAGTTTCAGAATATCCGTCAGATGGTATGAAACGTATGAAGTGTTTAAGTTCGATGTGATCCCCGCATGACATTTATTTCACTCCGGCATCAAAGTTTTGGACATATAATTTTGATTTTTTCGTCGTGTCAAAACCGTTCAATATTTAGTGCTGAAACCTTTACAATAGATGGATAATATCCGTATATTTGCATGTCTAAAATATCAAGGGCCCAGCTTTTATAGTATTGAAATTATTCAAAAATCCTTAGGGGGTCATTTTTTTGGGCCACCCGATATATTAGGACTGTTAATCAATGGTTGTTTTGTATACGCAATAGTCTACTACTGACATTTTCATAACTAGGATATTGACCCGTGGCGAGCACATTTTGAGGGAGTTAAGTTTTTCTGGAATATTCTGTGTTTAGAGGGTCTGTTGCTTTATTGATGAGTTTATTCCGTTAACCGTCAAGTCATGAGCAGTGAGGAGTTTTGACTTTCTAAACAGCAGCATCACATCTGGTTTATTACGCAATCAGCCTTATCTCCAGGCTAATGCCAAGGTGACCCAGATTCATGATATAGCTAGGTTCACATGCGTCCCACCGTGTATCCACAGGTGCCTGGAGGACTGTCACAAAAAGGATTATAAACACACAGGAGGCGTAACACTCGCCTTGGTTCATCGCCGAAGTCATTAGTTAAGGAGTTATTGCACTTTTTGTGTTTTTGGTTTTGGCCACCTGGAGGCCAAGCCAAGAATCGAATCAGACCGAAACTTGGTGTCCTAGGTCATCTGACCTAGGGGTATATATGTACCAAGTTTCAGATCAATAGCTCCAGCGGTTACGAAACGTGCCCTGCTAACGGACGACGACGACGGACGCTGACTGACGACTATAGCTCACGGGTGAGCTAAGAAGTGCCATAGCGAATGACGACACATGGCTGATTTTCCACCCGATTGTGGCAAGTCGTTGGTTTTCGAATTGGACCAATCAACGCCATGAAACTCGCAGGCAGTACCGGTCTATATATTTTATAGGCCTGTGCTATTTGCACAGCATGCTGTGTAACTAAGGAGTGAATTCTTATTTTACACAGCAAGTACGTACGTGTATTCGATATTCATAAGCATCACCGCCCACATTTTGCTGTGTAAATTAGGAAAAGATGATATTTTCACAGCGAAATTCTAGAATTCGGCAAAATGAGCCATACATTGGCCACTTGCAGGGTACCAGCTTGGAACGAATGCTACTTTTCGGCCTATTTCGATCTCGGTATAACGTTTGATTCTGTGCAGGTGCATGTAGACTAGTAGAAGAGATCAATTTTGTCCCAAAACCTGGAAAAAATTAAGGGGTGAACGATTTTTATGTCATTTTATGCATATGACTCTGAGAAATCACATAGTGAAAATCCCCATAAATCCCCTTTGGGGAAATTTTTTTGTTAAGGTTTGAATTTTGGGAACTGACTTTATCAATGGACCCAAGACAGAGCTTTATACAGGAGGATGGGAACCGATGTACAACTAACTTATGAATGGTTGGATTTACACCCCATAAATGTATTACAATAGATAGAAACATGGCACTAATAAAAGCAGATAAGCATGTTTTTAAGGTGGGGGCTACCTATAGCTGAGCTCATTCCCTAGTGGCAATCCACGGAACTGGCCTTTGTGCGACCAGTCATTCACATTCAGATTAAATCCGCTCACCCTGGTATACTGTTTTCGAAAACCAATCTTCAGTGTACGTGCCGACCCTAAATCTTTTGTGTCCACTGCGGGTATTGTTCAGCTCTGTCACTGGTGCTTTGGTCACAA
>NMRB01000178.1:346442-369088 GCA_002633025.1 Notospermus geniculatus | reverse complement strand
ACTTTTAATTGCTGCCGGCTCCCCCGCCTGCCCCCCTCCCCCATTGTCATCGAATGCTGGCATTATTCCCCGCCATGCCAGCCCCTCCCCGACATGCCTCCATTCCCCCCTTCATTGTCAGTCTCCCGCAACCGGGCTGATCCACATGTTTATGCCCCACCACCCCAGGCGTAGGCCTTGGCCTATCGGTAAGCTCTTTTGTGCATCCATCAGAGAATTTTAATCATTCACTTCAGTGCTGACATTGAATTGGACTCTAGTTAGAGAGGGACCAAGACCCTTAATCCTGTGACAAACACTAGGGGGACATGGGTGGGGGCATTAGATTCTACCACACCTGTCTTTGTGCCTGGGGCAATTCCCGGCCGGTGGCGAAACAACAATACCAACAACAATGGACATGATGGCAAAACATATCTGGCAAAATGATGGATTGAAACTTGGGGTGATAAATAATCTCTAGGCCTAGCCTATGCTACTTTGGCGATGCGAACCCTGGCAAACTATACTTTATAACAAAGTGCATCCAAAAGCCTTCCAGTTCCCCAAATTTCATGACATTTGAGTGTGTATTAACTGAGTAGGCTAGTAGCAGTCACAAAAAAGGCAACTGCGTATGATAAGATGTAAAACATCCCAAGGGGCTTGTTTATCTCATGTACAAACTGTCATTTTGCCTTAGGCGCGCTGAAGCTTAATGAATCCACTCCATATCCTCGAATTAGGTGCAGACAGATGGGAAGAGGCAGAACGAAGGCAGCCTGTTGATTTGCGTGTTTACAGATCAATGATCATAAAATCCAGGAATCATGCGCTACAGCATCCCATGCCACTTGCTTCTTCTGATTGGCTGTAGCATCTGAACGTTTGTTTTCCATCACATCTTTCCGAACGTTTCAGCCTCGCCACATAGCCTGCTTATTGGCTGCAAATTGTTTGTTCACTAGAGTGACCATTATTATCATCATTGATTTTCCTTCATTGGTCCCTTGATACATAAATATAACAACAATTGGTAACAAAATTTCGCGAATTTTCTACCCAAGTGGGGTCTTCCTCATGCCCTAGACACTGCAACTAGATTGTTTGGGACCAGATTTTGCACACAATCTTTGTGGACATAACCCAAGAAAATAATCACAGCAGCCACATGGCTATAAATCTTGAGAGACACAGGAAATCCTGTTAAAATTAGGCCTTCATGATTCGTGTAAAAAAACTATTAACATTTTAGTCCTGCACTAAAGTATCAAAAATATATCATACTAGCTGATACCCGTGCTACGCACGGGGTATGTTCACGGGCATTCCCAAGGTCGGATCCGGGGGATACACCCCCTAATTTTGTTTAGAAAGGGACATTTGGCCCTGCGGACATTTACCCCCTAGGACATCTACCGCCTGGACATTTACCCCCGTAGGACTTCTGCTCCCCTAGGACATCTGGCCCCGGACATCTACCCCTGGACATTTACCCCTGTAGGACATCTACCCCATAGGACTTCTACCACGGTTTTAGCAGGTTCATTTCGCCGAGTTTAGTTGCAAAAACGGCTTCAAAATGCAGTATTCACTTCATAAATAAGTTTGAAACCTGGCGCATCGTCTTTGTCACATAGTATAAACGGTGTATGCAGAAAACCGACTCATTACTCACGGCGGTTTCAGAGGAGATGTGTGAATGACAATTACGCAAATCGCCAATATATAGATTAATTAGGTCGCGGTGCATCCGGAAGATGGCGCTTGTGCATGGCGCCAGCGATGAGACCCGTGGCCGGATGAGATTCGCAAAAATTAATGATAACTTTTTTCCTGTGGCATACTCGGTTTTAAGACATAGCTGAACATAATCCTCGTATCCGAAACCCCCCTGATACCAAATTTCACGTCATTTGGTCGCGCGGTTTCCGAGGAGATGCTGCCACAAAACCCAGACGTTAAGCGTAATAATATATAGATTTGGGGGTCGAAAATTTGGGAAGCGGTTGCCATTGGTAATGCTATTTTGAATGCAGTGTTCTCCACGGGTTTTGGACTAAGAGGGGCGGCGATGGGCCTGGTACCGAAGGACCCCACGCGAGGAGCCAAAGGTGCCTTCTGGCGGGGGTCTGGCCCTCCCCCAGCGAAATTTGGATTTTAGGTGCTCTGAGATGCGTTTTCTGAGCATCTGAGATGCATAATTGAGCGATAAATCATAAATATTCCGGCGGATGAATTTTTAAGAGGGGCGGACGAATTTTTAAGAGGGGCGGGCCGTTTTTAAGAGGGGCAGATTTTGCCGTCGGTTTTTAAGAGGGGCGGGCCGCCATTTTTTAACTGGTTTGGAGAACACTGGAATGATGAAAGGCTCATAAACTTCAGTTCTGTGGATTCTTACCAATCACCCAGATTAATGTTTTCCGCTCCAGGCCTTGAAATGAAAAATTGCCGTTGGTCTCAGATTGGTTCTTGACTGATCTTAGGAAGTCTTAGAAAGGTCTTAGATTGACCAGTGGCAGATCCAGGGGGAGCAGGGGTTGCGCACCCCCCTTCAAAGGGCAAGAGTGCCCTTTTTCGGCATAGGGTGCCTCTTTCGGCAGAGAGTGCCTTCTTCGGCACAGAGCCGAAAAAGGCATTTCCATGCCGGGAAATGGCGTAAACGGTTTTCCCATTAGGGACACAGACCGCATGAGCTACTGCAAAATCTTGTCCGCAGTCAGGTGTACTTCACTGCGGACAGAAATTAGGTCATCCAGGTGTGCTGTGTGTATTTATATATGGTGGTATGCAGGGCTGGCCTAATACATTAGTTTCGCAGTAGCTCACGCGGACTGTGCCCCTTATGCTTAGGGTATTGCCCTTTTGGCCCAGTCTGCACCCCCCTGTAGGCAAAATCCTGGATCCACCCCTGTTAACCATCGCCAGAGTGGCAGAAACCCTGTTGACATGCCGTGCGAAATAACCCCTCCTTAATTTATTTTCAATGGGTGTATAAAAAACAAAGACCTAAGACCCAGTAAAAAACGCAGACCTCACAAGGTAAAAAATGCAGACCCTCACAAGGTGAATGATAAAAACATGTTGATTCCACGATGGTCAGCTTCATTATAATTAAAAATCTTCTCAACATAACTCATTCCAAACCTTTGCACTAACTGCTCACAGATTCATTTGATCTTAAACAGAAGGGCCTGTTATCAGTGTTGACCTACAATCCCAATCAGATCAAAGGTTCCTAATGAACTGTGAGAAGCTGAAAAAATAAACTAGCATAGTGTGATATTTATTTTTAATTACTGCTAAGAGCAAATATTTTTTCCTCAACAGCTGTTGTTACCAGGAAATCCTTTCATACTTTCTGGCCTGTGTTTAGGCTATATGTTGGATCAACAATGACCTCCGTCCCACTGACAGTGCCACTGTTGTTCAGACATGTCAGAAAGATTAACTGAGATTAACTTGTTGTATCATTTTGTGTGTTAATCATTGTGCTATTCTTTTGCTTTGACAATCAAGGTCATTGCATAATCGAAATGGGCATCCTCAGTAACCTAAAGTCTTCTATTCTTGATTCTTCCAGAGAAACACCAGAACTTCTACCAGCAGATCTTCCCAACGTGGGTCAGAAAGCAATTCCTGTGAGTAGCTCTCTACACATAGAGATCAGAAGGTTTTACACATGCACAGTCACCTTCAGTACTTTAAATCGAAATTGGGCTATTGTAATTGCTAATTACAAAATGAATCCCGTTTGTATTGAGTTATCGCTACCACCGTCATCCCAGTATCAAACGTGATGAGCCTGTCATATGATTCCCTTGGTGCCACAATCTTTATCACAGAATGGGATACCGGTTGTCTTCTTGAAAATATATAATTGAGTTATGATTGTCCACAGGTTTAGGTTTTCGGTAATGTACTAGCAATTACCCGTGCTGCGCACGGAGTACAAGTGTAGAAAAATGTACACATGCTTTGACAGCGCGACGTCAACAGCGAGAAAAGTGACGTCAGTACGTCATTCGGGTCTTATACTTGCTGCGCCATCTGCTGTCATGCGGGTTCCCCATTGGTTATGTATGTGACAGTTCATAAATGCACCACTGAATAGAATAAAAAGATTATGTTCCAATGCTTTGTTTCCAGCAAACAGGAACAATCACTTCATTGGGCGGTATTTTGTGTGCCTTCCTGACAGAAATTCAACTGAAGTCCCGCAACCCGCTGAAAAATTCCACCTGTGGAACTGTGGTCTGGGAGAAAGAAAAGTTGTCATGAATATAAATGATTCTGGGGATGAAGTAAAAGAAAAGCTGTACAGGTAAAAGCCTTTCACATTACAAGCTAGGCCTACTGTATGGTGGATAGCCTAATATTCTTTTCTGTACCACTTGAAATTGGTACTTGAACCCTCATTTGTCTTGTTTACTCTGATCCATTTATTGTGCAACTTGTCAAACGTTACGGAGATGAACACCCTGGACTCAAATGCTATTCAGTCACAGACTCAACAAAGTTGAGGAACCTGATCTTGTGTCGTCTGTAGCTTCTGAAGAAATATCACTCAGGTGGTGAATGAAATATACATATAACAGCAGGGTGTTGGAAGTAATATGCCTTATCTCACGTAGGTCCGATGCTGCCTAAGAGGTGATCAGGGTTTCTTCTAGTTAATGTTTTGAGGGTAACTACATGTATTAGTCTCCCAAAATCAACCTCTGGTGGTACATGTATAGCGGAAACAATGGTATATTCAGGCTCAGCGAATGGAAGAAGTGATGACGGCTGATGTTTTTCTTTATCAACTGTGTCATACTTTATATTACACTTTAATCCCCTGATCGTTTCAGGACTTTTCCACCACTTGAAGCAGGTGGGGGCTTCGAAGTATTGAAAGCAAATGGGCGATCACAAACTCTTGTGCTTGTCCACAAAGGTACATTTGAGGCAGCCATGTTGTCAACGCTGGCAGTAAATTCTAACACACGCCTATACCTTCGGCCCATTCAGAGAAACCTACGGAAAGAAATGAACACGGACATGGACAGATACGTGGAGATCTGCCAGAGCTGTAACGAAGAAATTATTGTGTCCAACCTTCGTTCTCACTTGGAAGAATGTTTAGTAAGTTAATCTGATGTTCAGCTTTTCATTCATTTCAGTACAGTAAATACATGTAGGCCTAGGCCCTATGTATGACTCCAATGTTTAGCTTTTCATTCATTCAAAAAACTTCGTATTCAATTGCACTCAGAGCAGCATCAAAGTTGGATGTTGTTGTATACCAGTACGGTACCTGAAGTATCGCGTAATACAGGCAAGCATCATGATTGTTCCTGTCATATGAATAAAGACTAGTAAATGCTTTTACTTGAACTTTGCAATACAAATGCACAAAGCACTGCTGTACAAACCTGAAGTAACAATATTTGCTACTCTATTCATGTGACCCAATGTCTTGAAGATTGCCATACTCTAAAGTCATTTAATACCAGATAAATCTTTCCTATTCAGCAGACAGCTGCAGTTGCCAGTGTTCATGGGATTGACAGTGAGGATGTGGAGGTAAATGCTGCCGATGGTGAGGGCGGTCTTGGTCCAGATGAACTTCCCGATTTAGCCAGACACGACGAAAGTGACAAGGGCCCTGAAGGCAGAGAGATCTCCAGCGATTCGGATGACGACGATCACATTACGCTGCAGGAAATTGTGAATCAACAGAGGCACTCACTGAAACTGCCCCCGCCACCGGAGAAATTAAGCGAAATTATTTCTGAAGTGTAAGTCAATAATGGTGCTAATTTATAACATGGGAATGGTTTCCCTCATTCCTCACAAAGTATGGAACATAACCTCGAAATTGGGCCTGTGATGCTATACGGCTGACTAGGATTATTGTTTGTACATGCACTGTACATGTTCGTAAATTATTTGAAGAACTTCCATTTCATTAACATTACCGGTACACGAAGCCGAATGAAGTACGGTACCGGTACAAATGTAATGATAATCTGAGCCACTTTATTGTCGCTGAAGATAATCGCTTTTATTAAAACCCTTCATATTTGCGAGTGAATTAAATTTATCTGTCTTCTGTTTTCAGTGAAAAGCTACCTGCTGAAGCCACTGCTGTGGAAGTGCTGGCCAAATTTCAGCGCTTATTGATGACTGGCCGACCTCTTGATGCGTCGATAGACTTGGCAATTGACATGAGTGGGGAAGTAAATAACGTTTATGTCACCAGGGACGACCTTCTAGTGTCTGCAGCAGAAGAGCGTCCGTTTATAAAGCCTGACCTGCCACTGAAAGTGCACTTTATAGGGGAGGATGTAGATGACCAGGGCGGCCCAAGAAGGGAATTCTTGGAATTGTTGCTACAAGAACTGGTCTTCAGATGCTGCTCTGAAGATGAGAACGGTGTATGCCGCCTGGTTCCTATGGAGGGTGCAGGACTGACAGCCCAAAAATATGCGATTTTTGGGTTGGTAGTAGGTGTGTATGAATATCTTTTCTGAGCACAAAATACAATGTTCAAGATATTTCTCCTGTATGTATCAGTAGTCTATTAATTCTTTCATGCAACAACATATTCTTGACAAGGACTCAGCTATCAGAAAGAAAACCCCCCCCCCCCATCTCAAATTACACTCAGAACTCACATTGATTACACATCGACTTTCTGGGCTATCCATCCTGCAAGGTGGACCAACCCCAGGGATATTCAGTGCAGGTGATGTGGACAGGTTGAAAGTATGCTGTGCTGAAATTGAGACATCCCAAGGGGAGTTAGCATACTTTGCAAGAGGGCTGTCAGTGTTTGGATTTGAAAAGGTGAGTAATCTTCGCTGTGGCATGCATTCTTCTACATTGACGACAATATTATGGCCTTTTCTGAACTTGAATGACCTTTTCTGACCAAGGTCAGTAAAGCCTCGAATCAAATGCTATTTTCTTTCAGGGGCCTGTTCCATAAAGTGACTTAAAGGGAATGGTACTTTTAGGCACAATGAAAATGCATTTGAACTCACTGAATGAAGCAGGCTCCAGATAACCAAAAAAGCCCATAATGCCAGAGATAATAATATTGGTACATTTTGGATTTGATTGTGTGATGACATTTGAGGGTTGTGTGTTTGAATGCAATTAAGTTTATAATATCCTATTTTACAGCTGCTAACAGCTCGGCCAGTGCTTGAGAAGTTCTTCCTTCACTGCAAAATGCCAGCACTGACAAGGGCGACATTCTTGGCCTTATTCAAAACGGACTTCAGTGAAGGCAACATCAGAAGGAGAGAAGTGACGTCATATCAAATATTTTGCAAATATTTGCTGGAAATTGAAAGTAAGTAAACATGTTTTTACAGGGCCAATTACATCAAGGGATCAAAGGGTGTAACTGCATGATTGTTTCCAAATAATAAATGTTAAGATTTCAGACTTTCAGGACCTTATTCAATAGGCCCTACAAATAAAGAATGGCAATGGGGAACCCGCCGTGCAGTTTTCAGGAAAAATGACACAGAAGACGCTGTCTTTATTGCCATCGAATCTCTTAATGTTAAGAAAAAAAGGAATGACATTGAAAGAAAATTTCATTAGCTACATGATGATAAGGTTTCACCTTCGGGCGACCGACAAAAAAAATTTTCACACCAGAAATAAATGGGATAAGATTCAGAACACAAGTTATTATGGGTGGGTGAAAATGAGGACATTGGTGAATAATTGACATGTCATTTAATCTAAACTCATCCGAACTGGCAAAATTATATACGGATAGGCCTATGTATGATTCATAATTTATTACATTTTGTCAGTTATTGAAGATGGAAATCTCACAATGCTAATCGATGACTTTTGTTTTTAATTTCAGGTGGAATGCGAATGCAGGGCAGGATAAAGCTGGAAAGCATTCTGCAGTGGGCCACTGGAACGAAACAGGTTCCCATTCTTGGATTTTCGCCTCAGCCGACCATTGCCTTTAGGAGTCACGAGGCCATGTTGGCCTGTTCTTCAACATGCTTTAATCAGATTATTCTGCCGATAGAGAGTCATCAACTCCTTTGTCCACAGCAACAGTGGACAACTGAATCCAGGCTCAAACAGCTGGATGAGTCATTCAGTAGCACCTTGTTCAGCACAGAGTGCAGGGATTTCTGTTAATCTGTTAATGATTTTCTGTTGGGATAATGATTTGGCACAGATTGCCCCTATACAACTGACGACCTTCACCTTAGAAACCCGTTCCTATTTTGTATTCATTCTTGGATGAACTATTATGTGATTGTTCAAGTTGCTTACTGTGGTACATGAAGATCTCCCGCTATGTCAAAATATCAAATTTGATACATCAATAATGATTACGATGCTGACCAAGATAATAAATTTGTTGATGCCAGTACTATATTGCAAAGGGCCATAAACATAGGAACTTGTTACTAGTGCTGGCCTCGGAGCCAGGGTGTCTACATGTCTTAAAGGGTCGTATTCATAAAGCGGTTCTATTGTTAGAACCGTCTTAGCCCGGTTCCAAGTGAACTGGTGATGTACACTTGGAACCAGCCTAAGACGGTTCTAATGATAGAACCGCTTTATGAATACAACCCAAAAAGTCTTAAATTTGGAACTTCCATTTTTAAGGCCTTAAAAAGTCTTAGGGCCATATTGTAGAAGCTTCCTTAAGTGTAAAGTGCTTTTCAGAATGGCCAGTCATTTTTGCACTCATTTTACCTTGCAATGGAACCAACCACAAACCAGAAATGGGCAATCATACATGTGCATGTCAATTCACGGTTGACCGACTTCTCATAGGACGTTGTTCTGGTCTATACTCTGATTCAAGATAATCATGCAATGCCAATCATGCACACATAATTGGCCCATTTGTGGTTTGTGGTTAGGTTCCATTTCAAGGTAAAATAAGTGCAAAAATGACTGGATATTGTGAAAAGCACTTTAAGGTCGACCTTAATCTTTTGTATTCCACCCTGCAAACAATAGCTACATGTAAAGGTCGACCTTACACTTAAGGAAGCTTCTAGAATACGGCCCTTAAATTTGACAATTTTTGTAAGAAGGTCTTAAAAAGGTCTTAATTTTGACCTGAAGGTGATTTTGGAAAAAAGAATTATCAGCTGTTCTTCTTGGCATTTGGCTCTGAAATGCTGGGAAATCACATCTCCAGGTTTCTAAAATCCAAATTTTTCTGCGGGAGGGCGCCCAGACCCCCCAACCTAGGTATCTGCCTTTGGTGGCCACATTGATCCCTATCATATTTTTCCTGGCCACAGACCCTGCCAGGCAATCTGTAAAGAGGGTACATAGCTTCATTTTGATGTAAATAGGTCTTTAATTTTGCTGATAATTGGTCATAAAAAGTCTTAAAAAGAAAAGACACACTACGCCACGCTTATTTTATTTGTTGGATTGTTGATTTTTACCTCAGAATACAATACAGTAGGGAGAAAATAAGGTCACAGGGTGTCTACAAGTCTTAAAGGAGCACGGTATTGCCACTTTTTCTCGACAGCCGGCGCCACCGCGCCACTCTCCAACCCAAGGGTCTGACTACGCCTCGGCGAATGACCCGATTTACTGCGTACATTTTGTAATGCATTTTTGTAGTTCGTCTTACTGCCGCTAGGTGGCTCCCTCTATGTCGGCAGTCAAATAACGCATTTGAGATCCAATACCGTGCTCCTTTAAATTAGGAACTTCCGTTTTTAAGGCCTTAAAAGTCTTACTCGTGACATTTGACAATTTTTGTAAGATGGTCTTAATTTTGACCTCAAGGTGATTTTGGAAAAAGAATTATCAGTGTTTTGTCGGCTATTCTCTTCTCAGGATTTGGCTCTGAAATGCTGGGAAATCACATCTCCAGGTTTCCAAATCCAAATTTTTCTCAGACCCCCCAACCTATGTACCTCATGACCTGCCTTTGGCGGCCACATTGATCCCTGGGTGCACACCCTGCCAGGCAATCTGTAATGAGGATACACAGCTTCATTAAATAGGTTGTAAATTTGGCCGATAATTGGTCTTTAAAAGTCTTAAAAAGGTCTTAAATTTGGTGCTCCACAGGCTGTAGACAACCTGGGACTACAAATTGCCTCCTTCACAGTCACTCGAAAGTATCAATCTTCCCTGTTGTCTGGCTGTTCACATTCCTGCTCAAAGCATGCTGGGAGAGATGGAATGGGACGTGTGGTAGAACACCAGAAGGTTTTCAGCAACCATGCGGAATTGCAGCATATTTTAGGCCTACAATAGGCATGAAAATTTTTTTTCCTGTTTGCTGGGGCCAGCGGGGAAGAAGACTGCCAAAAATGGTATGGCGGGAATTTTTTCAATTTCAGATTTTTTTGGGCCAGCAGGCGTGTCGCCACTAGGGGGCGTTTTTGTGAAAAAATGAAAAATGTCTATTCTACGCTAATGATTTGAGCTAGGATGCTCAAATTTGAACCGTAGGCACATTTAATTATGTTACATCATACATATATATAAAAGGTTTTTGATTTAACCCAATTTTGATGGGAAAATAGGTCAAATATAGCCCGATATTTGGGCTTTGCCCTTTGCCTTGTCTGCACTCTAGCGTCTTCAGTTTTCGACGGATGATTTTCATATTGCATATGTGTATATATGGCCCCAAGATCTAGGCCAAGTTCGATTTTGGACGTGCTGCAATTCCCACTATGGCCACTAGGGGGCGTTTTGTGAAAAAAAAGAAAAATGGCTCTTTTACGCTAACGATCTGAGCTAGGATGCTCAAATTTGAACCATAGATACATCTGTATCGTGTTACATCATATATCTAACGGGTTTTGGATTTAACCTAATTTTGATGGGGAAATAGGTCAAACAACGAAAAATGGGCCAATATTTTTGCTTTGCCTTTCTGTGTACCGGTACTCCTAGCGTCTTCAGTTTTCGAAGGAATATTTTCATATTGAATATGTACATATATGGCCTGAAGATTTAGGTACTATGATTCCCACTGCACCAAGCGGGCACTGTGCCATTGGCACTATTTTTGGTGGAACTTATGATTAGCTTAGCATTTAGCAAACATCTCTTAAATTGGCCAATAGGTTGTTTTGTTATCTTACAATTTCCTGTACCTTCAATTTTCTATTACTTCCAATTTTAAAGAGTGGTAAAAAGAAAGAGCCAGTAGTAGGGGAGCCAAAGGCCAGAATTGTGCAAAATAAGGGTTGGAGGTTGCACAAAAAGATATACAATTGCTGTTAACATTCTTTGGTAGGTATATCTGTTCTATATAAGAATTGGGAGGACTGTTCGGTCATCTCTCTTGCGAACTCCTGTTATGGCGTTTTGAAACTGACAAATAGAAATATGGGGACAGTGAATCAAATAAGCATGGTCTTAAATGTTTTCAGCTGAAATTGCAAAATGGACCAAATACCCCAAAAAGTGATTTCCACTTGCCAAACACAATTAAGAACATCCTTGGCTGATTCAGATGCACCATGTTGGTAATACATTTATAGGCTCCAAATGCAACCATTCAGAAGTTAGCTGTACAAAGCCGAGTCCACCAGCCCAATGGTGTGAAGTCAGTACAGTCCCAAAACTACAAAACGCCGTAACAGGAGTTCGCAAGAGAGATGACCGAGCAGTCCTCCCAATTCTTATGTAGAACAGATATACCTACCAAAAAATGTTAATAGCAATCTTTTTGTGCAACCTTTATTCACTATTTCCTGGCTTGGCACCCCTACTACAGGCACTTTTCTGTATTTTTAGCGGTAGTCAGGATACTTCTAACAGTATGATCAAAAAATAAAAATGAGTTTATACAAAACAATACTGTGCTCTTAATTTACTTTATTTGTTATGCAAACAGCTTACATTCTCTGATATTACACTGAAAACTCACATAGTGCATATTCATCCTCAGCAAGTAAGATTGTTTTCCAAAAGGATGATTGTGGTGCAGTGGCAGTAATGCAAAATTCATTGCGAATTCAGTGAAGGGAGTCTGAGATTGTGTTTCCTGATCGCATCACTGGACCCAAAGGAATAGGAACCAGTGCTGTACGTTATCATGGTTATGCTCTAGTTCTCGAACACCGCAATACCTTGGAAAGATGGTTCGTTTGTGTGTGATAGATGCTCCGACTCTCTGTTAATATGTTCGAGCCTAGCAGGTGCGAATCCAACCCACCCCCTGTAATTAAAGTCTGGTCGTATTGTTCAGCGAGGGATTAGAATGTATGGCTAGAGAGACCATGACCATTCGAACACACCCTCACAATAGTGGGTTATTGTTGTCGGATCTGCATTCCTAGGACGCTGATTCCTGTCACACCGGGATAGACCTGGGGAAGATGTGCAGAAAACGTAAAACAGGTGTCAGAGGAATAAATTTGAACACAAGTCTGCCAAATAAAGCTTGCCATTGTAATATTCTATTTGAATGGTCATGTAGCCGCAATCCCTCGTTGATCGGACAATCGGATCTGCTAGACTTTCGATTTTCAGGGTAAGTTCATCCCTGTTACATTTAAAGCCTTACAGTATTGAATTTTACGACATTGTTTTCCCAATTCTTTTGTGCAGTTAGCCAGATTTTTAGCGTCAAAAATTTGATATTTCTGGTCACGTTACATTCTTAAGTAGACAATACTGACCGATTTTATCAATGGAGGTGGTCAAAATAACATCATTAAAATCCCACAGACAACTGAAGTGGCAGCAGCGCATTCCGGGATCATTGCACCAAGTGGGGGACTCACTTATGCGATTGGGTTGCAATTGTCCGAATTCCAGCACAGCCATGCCTTCAGCAACCGGTGGTATGCCGATGATGTGATGCATCGCTATGTAGCACTTTGATAATTTTTGGGTTATGCGACCTATGGCCACATTGCATGTCCGATTGGACCGAAACTTTACATGCATGTACATGTATAGATTATCTAGAGAGAGCCACATATCGAATTTGAGCAGGTCAAGTCACTCCTGAGTTACAGCACTTTGATGAATTTTGGAAGTAAAATCAGGACAAAAGTTGAGATGCACATAAGCTTGTAAGGTCATCTAGAGGTACATACAAGTACATGTATCATGTTTGAGCACTCCGAGTCAAGCCGTTCCTGAGTTATACATGTAGCAGTAAGATATTTTCAGGTTATGCCACCTAGTGGCCATTCTGGAAGTCCAATTGCACCAAAACCCATACAAAAGACTTCATACATTACAACAGCTTTACAAAGGCGACTTACACAAGTAAAAAACATGTTTGTCAACCAGCAAGTAAATTGCTGTTCCAAAGGTAACACATGCGTTGCAATGGCTGTGTGAAATGAAAATATAAAGCTGGGATAACCTGACATCTGTTATCCTACATCCGTTAAACAATGCAACAATATGCGAAATCACAATATGATCATTACAACACGACCGTTTGAACGTAGTGCTTTGTGTACATCTCTTTCTCGTGCAGTGCGATGACCATATATGGCACAAGTTGTGGTTAGCTTGCGGTTTCAGGTCGAAAAACGCGAGCACAAAATTAGAAGTACACAAACAAGTATTCTCCCCGCAGATTCAACCTTGATTAGGTAAGAAGTGACGCTAAAAAGTTACAGAAGCTTTTTTTGATCCGTCAAGAATAAACGGTGATTTTTGACTTTAACCAGTTTTCAATAGAAATTCATTCCTCTTTTGGCATTGTTCGCCCTTTATAATTTGTGTGAATGGGAGGTACGTTGTATTGTATTTCATTGTGTAGGCCTACTCGAAACGGGTGCCGATAATTAGAAATATTGACAAACTGATTCTTCATGAAGCAATCGACTTAGCTTATAGTACGTTTAAGTCATCTGGAGCTCGATGGGCGGACGTTCGGTTGTCAGGCAGACCTTGGTGAAGTCTGGCTATTGACATGCGTTTTATTGACAGGACACTCCCAGCCAATCCCATGCCTGTGCCTGTGTTCAATTTCAATCAAGGTCCAGTTGTATGTTCAATTTCAAACCAAGGTTCAGCTGGATAGAAAACAATGTGCGTTGGACCGTTTAGAGTAAACCCTAAGTTCATTGTGGTCTGGTTACTAAGGGTTTGATTGACATACGCCCATCGAGCTCCAGATGACTTAAAACGTACTATAGTGAGAGATCCCTGTACACCACTACAGAACGATTTTTTAAGATAGTCTTCTACTGTCCCAAAAATGGCATGAAATTTTTATATGGGCGTGCACATGGATTTACGGCCTATTGTAAGTTCATGCTAAATAGGTATAAAGGGGAAGGGCCTGGCGCCTTATTTCCAGTTGTTACCGCTTGGTGTCAGCAGCGCATGGGACCTCATAGCTCATTAAAATTGAGAATAAAATCCTCTTCAAACGGTCATGACAAGCCATTTTCCAACACTCATTTATCTGCACATGTTATCCGATTTGCGATACGACAGTATCCAATGAAGCAATTGCTCCATTTAGCGATCGAGATGAATATCCAATGCAATATGAAGGCCATGTCATGTCAGTCAGGGTTTTTTTTGTTTTCTGCTGAAACATCGCAACCAAATTGCATGCAGGTAAATGGAACAAAATTTTTTTTTCAAAAAATATGATTGTACTTTGCATCACTGTCACATCTCGTATATTGTGTGGCGGCCAGCAGTTTCAAAATTTTCTGAGAAATTCCGTAACATTTGCCAACTTCCTCAATTTCCTTTGATCATGGTGGTAACAGAGTAGCCTACTCTTCCTTTTACTTCACTTTGTGGCTCTGTGCTCGCTAGAAAGCAATATCCTTCAACTAATCCTTGTAGGAATAAACTCCAAGACTAATCTGACCAAAATCATGTTCCTTTTCAGAAGTAACTGACCAGATGATCCTGTAAAGCCAGGAATGTTTCTTTTCCCCAAATATCATCCACCTCTGGTGCAACAAATGATGCAAGCGCTGTAGCCAAAATATCACAATCCAAACTTTCAGTTACATCATCCACCGTAACTCCACCATCGTCACATCCATGAATAGGTGCTTCGGGGTCAACGCCATAACAGGGAAGTGAATCCTGAAGAAAAAGTAAAAAACATAAAATACAAAGAGGCCTTGAAAATGAATATGCATATCGGTATGATAAAACGAGGTTGCACGGAAAGAGTACACATGCATGTACAAAGGTTAAACCATGAATCCCATTATGTCAGTTATAGTGTTTTTCACATCGCTCTTGACTACATGTAAGGTAAAAAGTTGAAATTAGGAATGTGACCAGAACTCATTTACCAAAAGATGCACAACTCTCGGCACAACTCGGCGAAACTTGATGTCATAGCTCATCTGACATACATGTAGGAAGGGGCAAAAAATATACTGTACCAAGTTTCAGTTCAATGGACAAATCCCAAATTGACGTAAACGGGAAAGATCTGCGCACTTCCGCCGAAATAGCAACAAGAACCTCGGTCTGAAACTGAATGACGTGACGCAGAGAATCCCACGACAGTGACTTGGACGACGTTACGTCAGAGTTGACCATTGCTGAATCACGGATTGCGTAACGTAAGCTGGTTTCAGATCGAGGTTCTTGTTGCTATTTCGGCGGAAGTGCGCAGAACTTGGAATTTGGGATTTGTCTATACAATCATGTACATGTAGCACCCGTTGTCAGGAAACATACAGGGTTAATTTCCACCAGAAATCAAATTTTTGAGGATATGCAGTTCTTCAAAATCAGCAAAAAACCATGAAATTAAAGAAAATGGCCCATTTCTGTTCCTTTGAGGGTACTCACAGCATACCCCGCGTACCCTCTGGCGGAAACACTGATAAATGTAGTACCAGGTTTCTGGTAAATAGCCCCAGCGGTTACGAAATGTGCCATCAAAAGGCAGAATTCTGAACTTTGGCCTCTGTGACCTTGTCTTGAAAAGTAGGTGAAATCAAAAACCCGTTTGTTATGTACATGTATCCTCATTATATCATACACCTGTGATAAAAATTTGGAGGAGATGATCCAGTCATTAGTTTAGGAGGTAGCATTTTTTGTGTTTTTGGTTTTAGCCAGCTGGTGGCCAAATCAAGAATCAAATTGGACCGAAACTTGGTGTCATAGGTCATATGAAAACCAAGTTACAGATCACTAGCCCCAACGGTTTCAAAAAGTGCCATGCCATGCCTGTTTACGGCTGACGACGGATGCTGCACCATCGTAAGAGCTCACCACAGGTGAGCTAAAAATGATGACTTCATCTTTCTTATCAACAAACAACTTTTAAAGCCAAAACAAAGCATTTTATATCATACCTCATCCAACGTTTCAAAGTATTCAGATGCCAAGTGATGACCAGAGTGAAGCTGTGACAGTCCAAGTTGGAAGATCTGTCTTGGTGTGCGATGACGTTCCGTTCGTATTTTGTGATTGTTCCATATGTCAGCATACGGTTGAAGGTGAGCATTGATGATTGGAATGTACACATGATGAAGACAAACTAGATGTAAGGCATCATCAACATTAAGGTGACCATCATCTTCCAGGGAAAAAAACAGCGCATGGTAACTCGACACCACATTCCTAAAAACATCAACCCAGAGCCTCTCAATTCGAGAATTATGCACACTGCGACCAGTTATCATTGAACCTCGGCCTGGCCCACGTAGTGGATGACTCAGCATAAACGTAGCAACATCACGGTTCTCAACCCCTTTATCACTGCGTACACGGGATGGCAATCCCCAGGATTCAACACCCTCCTTGAAAGCCTTGAGCACTGTGGAAGACTTGTTATTGTTTGCACACTGCAGATACACAATAGTCCTGCTATACCCATCAATACCACCATGGATTACTAGCTTCCATCTGAAAAAGGAAGGAAACAAATAACAAATACAAAACAATGTACAAATCACACCACCATCAGAATGCTTTTGCAGATTGGGGAAACATTCAATCAATAAATAGAACGCATGATAGAATAGCGCTCCGCACTTATGACATCACGTCATAAGTACCCGGATCTCAGACAAATGTTCCCACGTGTTACGTCTTGTGGCATGGTATGTCTGAGCACGTGCCCGCGAAAAAAACCAACATCTTTGTCTGACATCCGGGACTCAGGAGCATAACGTGACTTCATAAGTGCGGAGCGCTATTTTGCATGTATGAAGTACATAATATTACTAAAACACATTATTTTTTGACAGTTATTCTCTGGGCATCAAAAGGCTTATGCAATGACATGGCCTCAGCTATCATTTCTAGGGCTATTTGTACTTTGCAGAACGGAACGGAACAAAGGAATCTAGGAACTCGGGACGAGGTTGTTCCGTTCCGTTCCGCAAACTACAGATTACATGTACATGGAAATCTGTACTTTGCGGAACAGAACGGAATGGAACGGAACAAGGGAGAATTTGTACATGGTATACCCACAAGATACTTTTGGAGCTCCTTATTTTGCAATAGACTACCTTTTATGTACTAGCATGTCTTGACTGATGTATTGTCAATTTCTGGGCGTGTTATTTTGTACATAGACAAAAAGGAAGTGTTGGAAACCAGCATGACCCCGTCTGCTGCCAAAATTTGTGATAACACAGGCCCTTGTCATTTGGTTGTAGTGAATGTTGCCCTGGAGCCCGCAGAGGCCAAACCTAGGCCTAGAATCCATTTTAAACGGCGAAAGCAATTCCTCCAAGGTATAATCTAAATTACATGTTTGTGACCCCAGGCTTCTCACCACGGCGATGTAGGCCTATCCCTCCTGGTGTATGGCAATTTGGGTCCCAAGCCACGAGTAGGGAAGACTTTTGCAAACAGACATGACATTATAGAAGGGACCTGCATGTGTATACAAACCAGTGAAAGCTTGTGTAGGTTGTTCCGTTCCGTTCCGCAAACTACAGATTACATATGGAAATCTGCACTTTGTGGAACGGAACGGAACATAGATAAATTAGGCCTACATGTAACATATGTAACGTGGCACATGATGCTAAGGGAAGGAAGTGCTGGCTGTTGATTGGTTAGCGGCAAACCAGCATTATCCCCTGCCACTTAACGTTACCGCCCCCTCCCACCCCACGACACTCTCAATAGCCACGATACCCAGTGTGCGCTTCCCAAAAAGCGGGAATGGGGGAGTCATTTTCAACATTCACTAGCCCTTGGAACACCAAATGACAAGGGCCTGTGTTAGCACAAAGTTTGGTGGCAGAGGGGGTAATTTAATGCTGGTTTCCAACACTTCCTTTTTGTCTACGGTATGTACAAATAACTCGCCCAGAAATTGAAAATACATCAGTCAAGACATGCTAGTACATAAAAGGTATAAAGTCCATTATATAATAAGGAGCTCCAAAAGTATCTTATGGGTACAGTGTGGGTACAAATTCTGCCTTGTTCCGTTCCGCAAAGTACAGATTTCCATATGTAATCTGTAGTTTGTGGAATGGAACGGAACAACTTCGTCCCGCGTGCCTAGTCCTTTGTTCCGTTCCGTTTCGTTCCGTTCCGCAAAGTACAAATAGCCGATTTCTAGGGAACGGATATGTCCGAATCCTAAAAAATAAAAAAATAGTTTTTCATGAAGATCGCAGTTGAGAAAGGGTGATAGTATAAAACGCTGTACTGTCAGGTGTTGCGCTCTTTTGGAGTGATAGAGTCTATTATGATTGAGAAAGCGTGACGAGGGTTAGGGTTATCCGGCAATGAATTTTCCTGTAACCCTCTGAGGGCTACCACCAACCTAACTGACCTGATTAGTTTGTGATGACCGTCAATATGCCATAATGACAGAGGTGCTTTCACCGTGTATTTCCTCCTTCGGATGCGACGAATCCTACGATTATACGATCCTTCTGGGTCTGTTCTCCAAATAGAGCATCTTAATCTATCTTGCTGGACCCTTATACCTCGACGGCTTAAGTCACCTTCAATGGTTTTGTATCCTGGAAAAGGATAGAAAGATAGAATGCATTGATTTGGAATCTTATTTGATGAAAAGTCTGCTTTAAATCTCTAATCATAATTTCCTTGAGGAAAAATTGGTTTGGCCATTGAATTTTACACTTTCCAATAGATTCTTACAGCATCCAATTCTCCCTAGGCTCAAGACAGAATCTCTACAAGGGGAATTTGAGGAAAATTTTCCCAGGCAAGCTGAATAAATGAAATGGTCCATGGACCATGTGCTCACCTGGGTGAACGTACCAGAAAAACAAATGACAAATGTTAAATCAAAATGTTCCAGGGTCATGTATCCTCATTAGATGCACCTGATAAAAATTTGGAGACAATCCAGTTACAGTTCAGGAATTACTGGACTTAGAACTTTGGTTTTGGCCACCTGCTGGCCAAGCGGAGAATCGAATCGGACCGAAAAGTGGTGTCATAGGTCACCTAACATAGGGGTGTATATGTACCAAGTTTCAAGTCAATAGCCGAAGCAGTTACGAAATGTGCCACCAAATGACTAAGTTTGAACTTTGACCTCTGTGACCTTGAAAAGTAGGTCAAATCAAAAACCCGTTATATATGTAATGTACCCTCATTAGATTCACCTATGATAAAAATTTGGAGGTGATCCAGTCATTAGTTCAGGAGTTATTGCACTTTTTGTGTTTTTGGTTTCCGCCACCTGGTGGCCAAGCTAAGAGTCGAATCGGACCGAAACTTGGTGTCATAGGTCATCTGACCTAGGGGTATATATGTACCAAGTTTCAGGCCAATAGCACCTGCGGTTACGAAACGTGCCACTTAAAAGCAAAATTTTGAACTTTGACCTCTGTGACCTTGAAAAGTAGGTCAAATCAAAAACCCGTTACATATGTAATGTACCCTCATTAGATACACCTATGATAAAAATTTGGAGGTGATCCAGTCATTAGTTCAGGAGTTATTGCACTTTTTGTGTTTTTGGTTTCCGCCACCTGGTGGCCAAGCTAAGAGTCGAATCGGACCGAAACTTGGTGTCATAGGTCATTTGACCTAGGGGTATATATGTACCAAGTTTCAGATCAATAGCTCCAGCGGTTACGAAACGTGCCCTGCTAACGGACGACGACGACGGACGACGGACGCAGACCCACGACATAAGCTCACTCCAGGTGAGCTAAAAATTGGCATTGAACATACAGGATATCTATGTCTAACACAACACGTCCATCCATCCTGTTAGTGTTAGTGTTGAATGCACACCTTAATTAATGTGATTTTTTTGTTTTTGTTTCTCTCCCATTATAATGAAAATAAATTGAAGACCTCTCATTGGGATTTATCTATGGTGCTGTCCTGACATTTGTGTGACGTTACAGCTACAAATTATGATATATTTCTGGGCATTTAAAAATATGCATTGTTTTAAATATACAGGTCAGTGTTGTCAAGATTAATTATTGCGGTACGGTACACTAGTTTTCAATCACTCAACAAAATAAACCACCCTGTGATTTTGGTTCCGACTGGTTCAGCCATTTCTGAGTTTTTGCACAACTTGCAATTGTCATCTCCTTTAAAAGCCCAGATGCCCTTTTAATTTTTTCCCCAATTTTTGCACAATTTCTGTGCAGCGGATAGAGAAATCATAATGAAATGGTCCATGGACCATGTGCTCACCGGTGGGTGGACATAATGACAGAGGGAGGTACATATCAGTTATGAGCAAGTCATTCCCAGGTAGGACTTTGATGATTTTTGGGTTATGCCACCTGGCATTGCCTGGCGGCCATATTGGATGTCCGATCGGGCCGAAACTTCACATGGACATAAAGGTTACCAGCTGCAGGGGCCACATAGCACATCGGAGCGCTTTGGGTTAAGGCGTTCCTTAGTTACAGCACTTTGATGATTTTGGGGTTACACCACCTGGTGGCCATGTTTGACGTCAAATCAGGCCGAAATTTGACATGCATGTAAAGGTCATCTAGATGGAGGTAAATATCAAATTTGAGCACTCTGCGTCAAGCCGTTCCCGAGTAATAGCACTTACTTGATTTTCAGGTTACGCCACCTGGCGGCCATATACTGGATGTCCAATTGGGCCGAAACTTGGGGCCGGTTTCACAAAGAAAACTTAAGTCAGTAGGCTTAAGTCACTATTTTTGGCTAAGCTAAGACACTGACTTAAGCCCATTTCACAAAGCGACTAAAGTCTGACTTAGCTAAGTCAGTACGGTAGCCTGTGACTTAAGTCATGCAGAAATGGAACTCTTCCCGAAAGGAGGTGAGAAAGCGAATCACATGACGAGTCACATGATCCGGTCACCATGGTTACCAGTGTAAACACTCAAAATGGCAGATTCTCAAAGCAAACGGGTGACCTAGGCCTAAACGAAGCAACATTCATGCATTGCCTACCACTTTGGCCATAGTTCTGGACAGGGAGACTTCGGGTGGATGAACATCAACGTCATCATGCGTGCATGGTCATGATGTGTGCAGGCCTAGGCCCATCAAGCCTGCAACAGTGGACTGCGACATCCAACACGAAATCCTCGCACTGACTGAAAGAATCATGACGCGGCACGGCATGGGTCACACAACGTCAACATTTCAGCGTAAGTGGGGTCATTAAGTGCGTTGAGACTCCTAAGGGGGAACCCAGGCCTAGATACACACAAAAATATTCGCGAAGTGGGAAGTTTCTCAAGAGGGCAGCCATATTTAAGTCAACTCCAGCTGACTTAAGCCTCCTAGCCTAGGCCTACCCGTCTTAACTTTAAGACACTTTTTTGACTTAAGTTTTTTATGAACTGCAGACTTAAGACTAAGTCGGGGAAATTGAGACTTAAGTCAACAAAACTGACTTAAGATTCTTTGTGAAACCGGGCCTTGGTATTTTTTAAGGTACCCCTCCAATGCATGTTTAGGCCTATGCAAAATATGAAGTCGCTCGGTGAAACAATGACAAACTGTGGCAGGTTCGTCACCTTTGTCGAACTTTGACCTCTGTGACCTTGAAAAGTAGGTCAAATCAAAAACCCGTTACATATATGTCATGTATCCGCATTAGATACACCTATGATAAAAATTTGGAGATGATCCAGTCATTACATTCATTAGTTCAGGAGTTAATTGCACTTTTTGTGTTTTTGGTTTTGGCCACCTGGTGGCCAAGCCAACAATCAAATTGGACCGAAACTTGGTGTCATGGGTCGTCTGACCTCGGGCTATGTATGTACCAAGTTTCAGATCAATAACCCCAGCGGTTACGAAACGTGCCCTGCTAACGGAACACGACGAAGGATGCTGCACCATCGTAATAGCTCACCCTGGTGAGCTAAAAATGCGCTTTTATTTTTTTCCCATTTCAAACCAGCCAATCAAAAAAGTTTGGCCTAACTTACTGAGTACCGTACTGTACAATAACCTCTGTCACATAATTCGTGACACTGCAGACAAAACTGACCATTGTCATGATTGTTGTAGCTATATACATACCAGCATTTGGAAATGAGGCAATAATTGACTTCACAAGCTCATCTAGACTGTCGTCATCTATTGCAGAGTACTGAGAACGCACAGACAGTCCAAAATCTCTCATCCTCCGTTCCACCGTTCGTTTTGACACTTTCAAGATATCTGCCACATCTTGCACTCGGAATCCTTCACCTGTCAAATAGATAGGGATCTTGATAGGCCCAGCTAGCTATGTTTGGACCCTCTCTCCCGGGGGGGGGGGGGGG
>NMRB01000178.1:325488-346175 GCA_002633025.1 Notospermus geniculatus | reverse complement strand
ATTTGCCTACTGGAATTTTGCCCGCCGGGCATTTACCCTCGTAGGACATGTCCCCCAGCACATGTCCCCCAAAAATCTACCCCGGACATGAGGGCTTAACTTAGACCAGCGGGGGTTAAATGTCCAGGAAAAGATGTCCAGGGGGCAGGTCACTTGTCCCGTTTACACTGAGCAAAAAAATAGCAAATGTAAATGGGACAAGCGTGCCAGGATCGGTTCCAAACCGAACCGTGCCGAGACCACCAGTTGGAGGTGATCTCGGACCGGTCCGAAATCGGATCGGTTCGATAAACTGCTGTGTAAACGGTAACCGATCTCGGCTCGGTTGCTAAATTGTGTTCTGCACATGTGCGAATTATGAATGACGTCATTAGCGGGAATTTTTGAGTGATTTTCCATGGCGGCATCCATTTTGTCATCTAGAGGGAGCGACATAGCACATTTGATTGCTCTTGGTCAAGTCATTCCTGAGTTACAACACATTTGATTATTTTCGGGTTACGCCACCTGGCGGCCATACTTTACTGGAAGTTTAATCAGGCCGAAATTTTAGACGTGTTTGTAAAGGTCACCAAGAGGGAGGTAAATATCAAGTTTGATAACTCTGGGTCTATAGCACTTGGTCGATTTTCAGGTTATGCCACCTGGCGGCCATATTGGATGTCCGATCGGACCAAAACGGACCCCTCTAATACCGGTACATATTTATGCAAGATTTGAAGATGCTCAGTGAAATAATGAGAACCTGTGGCAGGTTCGTCACTTGTATTGTTGAACTTTGACCTCAGTGACCTTGAAAAGTAGGTCAAATCAAAAACCCGTTACATATGTTACATGTATGTATCCTAATTGGATACAATGTATGATAAAAATTAGGAGACGATCCAGTCATTAGTTCAGGAGTTATTGTACTTTTTGTGTTTTTGGTTTTGGCCAACTGGAGGCCAAGCCAAGAATCGAATCGGACCAAAACTTGGTGTCATAGGTCATCTGACCTAGGGGTACATATGAACCAAGTTTCGGATCAGTAGCTCCAGCGGTTACGAAACGTGCCCTGCTAACGGACAACGACGGACGACGACGGACGCCACAGGACGATAAAAGCTAAAAATGGTCCATGGACCATGTGCTCACCGGGTTGGACAAAATAGTCTAATGACAGAGGGAGGTACATATCAGTTATGAGCAATCTGGGTCAAGTCATTCCCGTGTAGGACTTGGATGATTTTGGGGTTTATGCCACCTGGCGACCATATTGGATGTCCGATTGGGGCCGGAACTTCACAAGGTCATCTGCAGGGGCCACATAGCACATTGGAGCGCTTTAGGTCCAAGTCGTTCCGGAGTTACAGCACTTTGATGATTTTCAGGTTACGCCACCTGGCGGCCATATTGGATGTCCAATCGGGCCGAAACTTCACATGCACATAAAGGTCATCTGCACGGGGCCACATAGCACATTGGAGCGCTTTGGGTTAAGGCGTTCCTGAGTTACAGCACTTTGATGATTTTTGGGTTACGCCACCTGGTGGCCACGCTTGAAGTCAAATCAGGCTGAAATTTGACGTGCATGTAAAGGTCATCTAGAGGAAGGTAAATATCAAATTTGAGCACTCTGCGTCAAGCCGTTCCCGAGTAATAGCACTTATTTGATTTTCAGGTTACGCCACCTGGCGGCCATACTGGATGTCCAATCGGGCCGAAACTTGGTATTTTTAAAGGTACCCCTCCAATGCATGTCTATGCAAGATATGAAGTCGCTCGGTGAAATAATGACAAACTGTGGCAGGTTCGTCACATTTGTCGAACGTTGACCTCTGTGACCTTGAAAAGTAGGTCAAATCAAAAACCCGTTATATATGTTATGTATCCTTATTAGCTACACCTACGATAAAAATTTGGAGATGATCTAGTCATTAGTTCAGGAGTTATTGCACTTTTTGTGTTTTTGGTTTCCGCCACCTGGTGGCCAAACTGAGAGTTGAATCGGACCGAAACTTGGTGTCGTGGGTCATCTGACCTAGGGGTATATATGTACCAAGTTTCAGATCAATAGCTTCAGCGGTTACGAAACGTGCCCTGCTAACGGACGACGACGGACGCACAACCATTGTATAAGCTCACCACGGTGAGCTAAAAATGGAAGCAAAATGAAAACGAGGCAACAGCACAATCTAAGCATAGGCCTGTACTCCAAATGTGCTGACTGCGATAGCCTCCAACACGGTCTCGGTCCAGAACACATTTTTAGCACATTTGCTCCAGATGTGCTCAACATGCTCAATGTGAGCATAATATATTATGTTCATGCTAAAGTTGTGCTCAATTACTGCTACCTTGCACAACTACAGCACATGCTGAGGCCTACACGTGTAATAATTTTCAGCACTTTGCCAGAAACAATCTCATGTTCCCGCCTAGCATGAGGCCAGGCAACGGGCCTGCGTGGCCCTAGGCCTAATATAATCGCCAAAATAGGCCGAGGACTGCCTAGTGTCCTTCCTTCTTCGAATGTGTCAGGTCAATCATGTCAACTTACGCGCTCAACTTACCAATTAGATACTCCAGGCATTCACCAGATACCACATACCAGGGTCGTCCGACATGGTTGTTGTGAACAAGTGGAGCGCCTTGTACGCCTAGGCCTGGGATTTCATCACGTTGCTGTCGTGCTGCAGTACCAAAGGTACCGGTACCTGCTTCAGTGGCGCCATTCACTTCCAATGAATGTAAAAGCTGCAATAGTAGACCTGGGACGTTCTCTAACACGCCATCATCTCCAACGCAAATTTGTACACTATCTCTGGCTAAATGTTCCACACGAAGAAAAACTGAATCATTAAAACTCAAATCACCCTGCAAACACAACTGAATATCACGAACAGTATCCCTAATCCGAGAGACAAACCACCACACATTTGTTGCCATACTGGCATCACATCACTCCCTTTACGAGCTGATCCGACAAACGACAACTATTCCATGCGGTCGGGTACCGGTGTATCATGAATATTGGCCAAGGCCTCGACGTTGCGATCCGTGTTGAACATGTGCCAGTACAAAATGTGATTAACCCCTTCCCCCCCTTGACCCATAATGGAGCAGCCCAGTTAGGCAAATTAACGATATGAACGGGGCGGGATAAAAGATTAAAATCGAAACAATTTTTGTCGTGCAAATTATAATTCATAATTGATTCACAATGGCACAATTCTTTTGTTTATTTGGAATTCCTTCCGTGAACTTCCCTCTTTGAACATCCCAGTTTGAACTTCCCAGTTTGAACATCCCACTTTGAACATCCCACTTTGAACATCCCAATTTGAACATCCCACTTTGAACATCCCACTTTGAACATCCCAATTTGAACATCCCACTTTGAACATCCCACTTTGGACTTCCCAATTTGAACACCCCACTTTGAACATCCCAATTTGAACATCCCACTTTGAACATCCCACTTTGAACTTCCCTTTGTGATTCTAATGGAAACAACGTAGAAATTCCCTATTTGGACTTCCCACTTTGGACTTCCCTTCTTGAACATATCCCTCTTTGAGATTTTGGCGGAAAATACCGCCCATAGAAAGAGTAAGTAATGAGAGGGGGAATCCCCACTGATTGTTGCGCATCAAAGTCTTGTCATCGTCAGCCACTCGAACAGAGACACTGTGTGGAGCAGTTTCTGACATTCTGGTCTTTTGGTGAGTCGCTAGATGAAATCTCAAACTTCATGCATGGCAATACCGTAGGCCTATTGATACAAGGATGTGTGCCAGTTTCGCGATCTTTCGATTTCGTCCGGCGAAATCTTTCCCGAGTAGAGAGATAACCCGCTGACAAAATGTCAGTTTGCAATAATGTATCCACATCACCAACAATCAAATTCAGCCTTCGACAGGCCAGGATCAGGGAAAAAAGAGAAGCACTTGCCGGGCCTGTCCTCGGAGCGTATTGAATTCCATCGATGTGTTGTTACAGATCGCTGTTGAAATGTCTCAAACAAGTGAGATGTAACATTTCTGAACATTCATCTAGCTGCCCCGCCTGCCTGTACGATGCAGACGTGTGGAATTCCCCGCTCACCAAACTTGATCAAATGAGGAGAACGTGTCAGGCAGGTGTGTCTCATCAGTGATGCTGCGTCCAGATTTCCGCCGACACGTTGAGTGACTCATTTTGAATCAGTCGAGTCAGGTCACCATGTTCCGACATCATCACCCAAAGTACATCATCGATCGGTGGAATGCTGGTTTTCAAGAGAAGTGGGGCCTGTAGCTTCTAGGTTACTTTTTGACTTTATAAAATTCGGGTACGAATGTTCAGACATATCTCGAACAACACTTCACAATCGTCTCCCCAGCGAGTTGAAAACACAATCCCGAATTTGTGCATATTGTTGTAGTGGCGCCATCTCTCGTATCTGCTGTTCATCGTCACTGGTTGGAAGTGTGAAAATCAAAGTCATAGACCTGAAATTTGTAGCTGTCTCAAATTGTTAGATAGGCCAAGATGCACTGGTGATGATGACCGGGATACTCAGTGTAATGTGCAAGGTTTGCGTAATTTGATGTCAGTTTTGACACCTATTTGTTTCACGTCGACTAACGAAACGTCATGTACCTTTTTCAATTTAACAGCATCCTTTGTAGACAAAACGACGGTGTTATCTTTCGTGCGGCTGATAGAGCTCTTGTCAAGGTTCTTTTTCTTCTTTACGATAACTGCTTCTATCTCTTCATCACTCTCGAGAACAATGTCAGAAACACTTTTGTGTGCAATCCACTTGGAAATGTTTTTTGAATCCTCATTTTTGTCATTCGGTCTCGGCACTGTATGAAATTTCTTGTGGTAGCCTTCCCCCCGTTGAGCCTTGTCTCGCTTGTAAGCTGCGGCGTATCGGGCGAACCGCTGAAGGTACGAGTCGTCATCCTTGGTCTCATCAAATGGAGGGAGCCTTGAACGTTTGAGTTTTGGAACGTTCATCTTGTTTCAAGGTATTCTGCCGGCTCCAATCTAGGACTGCGTTGAAATACTCAGGCGCACGATCTACATGTAGATACCGTTTCCAATTTGTCTCTGATCAGAACTCAAGCAGCAGACGGGATCTTGAAATCCCCCCTTGGGGCAGACAGTAGAACTGTAGCTGGAACGCATTGCCGACAAGGTAGTAGTGTGTGGCCAGTTAGCAGCATGTTGAAAGAGAAAATATGCAACGTTGGTGCGGCATTGCTGCCCGAGGCAAGCCGAGTTGGAGGATTTCTTGGCTGAATGCACCGGTAAGTAGGCCTATCTGTAACTGCACTGCTGACTTATGCCTGTCCTGGTCGAGTTGACTGACTGGCAAAACGTCACGGCGAGGCGTTGATCCGTGCTTACAAGTTCCCGCCGCGGTGAAGGAGATGGGAGGAAAAACGGGACCGAAAAAGGACAAGACGTCTAACGGCAGCCTTGTTGGTCCACAATTTGGGACGCATTTCGCCGGTCTTCGAATGCAAATTGGCCAGGACACAAATAAACTGCTCGCAGCTGAGCTGCATGAACAAAAACCACGACGCCGCAGTATGGTGTGTCACAAAAATGCAAACGCCCTGCGAAATACCTCAGAACGCGGTGATAGACCAACAGTGCGCCACTCCATGCATTCAATGTCAGGGTTTCAATCGAGACACATCAAGAGATAGTGTCCAAGTGCCAGAGCCTGGTAGACCTTGAAGCTGAACTTCATGAACAAAACACAGAAATTCCTGCTTTGAAAAAAGACCACAACGCCACGGTGGTGGTCAAGAGAAATGCTAACGACCGAAGGCACTTTGGAGGCGCCACTGTATTCACCCTGGGTCTGTCAATGGAGCGACATCGTCGAGAGATGGTCTCCAGTTTACGTAGGCAGGTCGACAGCACTGTGTTCTTTCCGAACTGCAGACGGTGAAGTTGGTTCACTACCATCCGACATGTATTTAGTATTCACTTCGTGTCGACATTCATGGTGGTGTTATCCAAGCACCAGTTGAAAACATTGATGCATTCGAAAACAATGCAACACTCATTTGACGTGCATGAACGTCATCAGATATCATTACATACACACTCAACACATCACGCGAGTCATGTACTATGTATTACGGCATTTCTCTGAAAATATATTCAAATATGACGAAATTATGGCAAAAGAAATCAAATAAGAGTTATGTGCAGCATGTTTGCAATGATACCAAATGGAGTTTCGGAAAGTCAGACGACCGATGTATTATTTTTGTTCGCCCCGACGTTTTTGCCGTTTTCAACTGGGAACAAGCACTAAAGAACCCTGACCAACCTCGTATTCGGGTTCCTTCGGATCGTTCTAAGTCTATCAGGCTCTGTCACTTGGACACAGGCTTTCAATCGAGACACACCAAGAGACAGAGGATGAATACAGTGGCACCACCAAATACACCGGTGGTCTATCATGTTCTTGAGGTGTTTCTTTGGGCGTTTGGATTTCTGGATATCACCATATTGTGGCGCTGTGGTTTTTGTTCACGCAGCTCAGCTTTAAGGTGCCTCTACACGTGAGAGTTTTCTTGCGCAAGTTGGCTCACAATGAGCAATTCATCATTATTTGTTCCTCTCGGCTTAGGCTGGGACCAACGACAAAACAACTGTTCGCAGTTGAGTTGCCCATAGAGAGCCAACCAAACTGTGCAAGAAAACTCTCAGAATCCACAACTTCGTAGTTATGAAGAGCTGTCTGACCAGCAGCCGTGTTGGACAAGGCCGACTTCGTAGTCAGAATTTCATTCGAACAAAAAATATGACCCGTGTGGTTCAGTGAAGCACCATTTCTGAAGGTTTTGACCCCCCAACAAAAATAATGAGCGAAGACGACTCAAACAATTGTGTTGTTATACAGTTGCTATACGAGGGAGCAACATTCCTATATGTTTTTTTCGCCAATATTCTCGTCATGGAAATTGTAATTTAGGAAATGGAAATCCTGACCTAGTATCACAATTCTGATGTCACGTGCAGTCATCGTGAGCAGTTCACGCATACGCTTACTGAACTGGATAGTCATTTGACATAAAATCGTTTGAAAGGGCGATCAGGGTGATATAATTCCATCCGAATTTTACGCTGACTACGATCAATTTCAGTGTTTTGTGCACATGACGTGGAAACTGCGATCAGTTTCATAAGTGCTTGACGGTCCGCGAGCAGGTATGTGTTATGACCCAGCCCTCAATACGCGTTCCATTGAATGAGCTTTTATGTTGTTGCGTTTTTACCTTATGTCACGCCCCATACCGTATTCTATAAAACACTGTCATTTGGGCTCAAGCCACACATTGCTGCCTTTGTTCCGCCAATCTTCATTATCCTGAGACTACTACCACCGCCGCCTTGGACGTTCACGTTGGTACCGGTAGGTATTGCCTTTCTGACCGATTTTCTTGTCTGTTGTGGGGCTTCATCGCATAAACTTGTGCTGTTGGCCCTCTGTGTAGAAAATAGGCCCCTTTCGAAAGTCGGCCATTTCGGCGCCGAGGGATAAAACAAATGGGAAAATGCATTAGGTTTTGCCAGAAATTGCAGAAGTAACTGTCAGAAACGCTTGAAATTTGGCAGAAATGTGGTGATTGCAAAACCATTGAGAACTGTGAGAAAAAAATTGGCTGTCATCGATAAATTTTTCGATAAACTGGTGATTTTCTACACCTGAACAATAGGTGGATTAACAGATACTTTAAACCGTCTATTGTTCAGTTGAAGACAAATGCAGAAATCTTCAAAAATCGATCGATGACGCACAATTTTTTTCACACGTTTCTCAATGAATTGGCCCTCATAACATGTCTGCCAAATTTCAAGCGTTTCTGACAGTTACTTCTGAAATTGCTGACAAAACCTAATGCATTTTCGCATTTGTTTTATCCCTCGGCGCCGAAATGGCCGACTTTCGAAAGGGGCCTATACCGTGGCCCTGCTCGTGTAGAAACTGCCGCATGGTTAACATGCATGCATTTTCGCAAAAGCCTGTGACGTTCTACAAAATCTAAAGGCGCGTCCTGATGATGTTGTCAATGTAGTAAGGTGGTCAGAAAACCAAAATCCTTGCCCGGCGACAATGAGCAATCCGCCGAACGTTTGAAACGAATTGATTGCCAAAAAGATTTTGAGCGTTTTTCGGCGGCTCCGCTCATTATTCGCGACACCACGGACAAATCGGCTTGTGGTGAGACGACTACTTTTGCAGTCTCGCCATGCAGTCTCCCGCAGTCTGTGTAGACTAAATACATAGAGGAAGTGCTGCCTATTTGTCCGTGGTACCGTTAAATAATGAACGGACGGAACCACCGAAAGAGGCTCCAAATTTCTTTGGAAATCACTTTAAATTTCCCGCTGATATACAATGATACTTCAAAACGGCATAAAAGTATTCAATTTGTTTTGAGAACTGCGACCTTATTCACGAAGCGCCCTCTAACTTACGGAAGTGCGCATAAAACAAACACGTGGATTTTGAATGTTTACATTGTCACATGTTACGAAAATAAACAAATGAAACGACCGCCATTCACACTGCCTGCACTAAAGGCCAGAAGGAACTAGATCCATGCAGTGTTTTCTGCGCAAAAATCCCGACAGCGCACTTTCAGCATGCAAATCGCCGTCGTTGGCGGTGGCACGCGTTTCATCTTTCTCTGCAAAGTGAAATTCTTACACATCATCATTAGTTTTGGCAGAATTGAGAAAGCAGTCCCCAGGACTGGGACGGACTTGACTGGAGGCTGACCAACATACATTTTGTGAATATTTTGATATTGTCCTCAGAAAGCTTCTATGGAACATTGAGCCGACAAAATAACAGCATTTGTCAATTTACAAAAATCTCTGGGGGGCACTAACAGTGTATATATTTGGGGGGGGGGCACAAACAGTGTATATATTTGTCACGGATCCCTTGACGTATACGGGTCGAAATCGAAATACACCACCACCANCCGAAAAGGCCAACAGCACATCCAGCCAAAGAACCGAAAAGGCCAACAGCACATCCAGCCAAAGAACCGAAAAGGCCAACAGCACATCCAGCCAAAGAACCGAAAAGGCCAACAGCACATCCAGCCAAAGAACCGAAAAGGCCAACAGCACATCCAGCCAAAGAACCGAAAAGGCCAACAGCACATCCAGCCAAAGAACCGAAAAGGCCAACAGCACATCCAGCCAAAGAACCGAAAAGGCCAACAGCACATCCAGCCAAAGAACCGAAAAGGCCAACAGCACATCCAGCCAAAGAACCGAAAAGGCCAACAGCACATCCAGCCAAAGAACCGAAAAGGCCAACAGCACATCCAGCCAAAGAACCGAAAAGGCCAACAGCACATCCAGCCAAAGAACCGAAAAGGCCAACAGCACATCCAGCCAAAGAACCGAAAAGGCCAACAGCACATCCAGCCAAAGAACCGAAAAGGCCAACAGCACATCCAGCCAAAGAACCGAAAAGGCCAACAGCACATCCAGCCAAAGAACCGAAAAGGCCAACAGCACATCCAGCCAAAGAACCGAAAAGGCCAACAGCACATCCAGCCAAAGAACCGAAAAGGCCAACAGCACATCCAGCCAAAGAACCGAAAAGGCCAACAGCACATCCAGCCAAAGAACCGAAAAGGCCAACAGCACATCCAGCCAAAGAACCGAAAAGGCCAACAGCACATCCAGCCAAAGAACCGAAAAGGCCAACAGCACATCCAGCCAAAGAACCGAAAAGGCCAACAGCACATCCAGCCAAAGAACCGAAAAGGCCAACATAGTAAGTACAATATCTGTCGAAGTTTGTGGAAATTGTAGGAAATGCCATGGTGGTTGCAGACGTTCAGCGGCGGCGAAAAGACGTCTCGTCAGGCGCAACAAATCCGCAATAACGTCAAAAAGGTCCTCGCGATTTACGGAACAGATTTCGAGGACTCCATCGTCGACGAACGAATGGAAGCGGTGGAAAAAGACCTAGTCTCAAAGGAATCGATGGACAAAGAGGCAAGTACGATAAAAAACTACCTAAATGATTTTAGCAAATTCGTGAAGTGGGCCAACTTGAAGAAAAAGAACTGGATGACTGAACAAACCTGCAGAAACATTTTGGAGCAAATTCGACTATGGAATCCGCCCCTCAATCGTAAAATTGCGAAAAGGAAACACACGAAAAAAATTGAACACCAACAAGCGGCAGTCACCATCGATCAGGTGCAAAAATACCTGGATGGCGATCGAGCCAAGATGGGCAGAAGTATTCTAGACGCACACGGTGATGGTGATGGCGAGAAGCGCACAATCAACCCACAGACACACGCCCGTGCACGCAACTACTTGATCATGTCATTAATTTTGAACAACGCCACCAGGGCCGGACCGGTCATCAACTTGAAAGTGGATGAAGTGAACGATGCCCGCACAAATATTCACGGTGACCGTCATGTCCTGAATGTACAGCAGCACAAAATTCAAATTGTATACGGTGCAGCTCAGTTGTCGCTGAGCAAGGAGGACTTTGGTTTTCTGACCACCTACATTGACAACATCAGGACGCAAGTGCCCAATTCTGCCAACACTAACGATGTCTTTGTCACGTGGACCGGGCGTCCGCTGAATCAAAGCGAAGTGGCTAGCATAGTCGCGTTAGAAATGACTGTAGCAGCCGGACGAAACGCTCGGACCTCGTGCACCATACTTCGGAAATCTGTCGTTTCCATTCTACTCCAGTTGAATCTCGGTGTTGAAAACGAACAAGATCTGGCTCGTCTGATGAAGCATTCGGAAAATATGCAGAAGAGTATCTACGATGTCAGTACCTCCGACGGGAATATGGCCCGAATCAGCCATCTAGTTTGGAAGGTGTTGTCCGGACAACAGTTGAACGACCATGACCTTACCAGGTGGGGCAACGTTTCCAACCAAGCGGCCGTTGGGAAAACAAGAGAGGACTGTGGTGGTGGTGGTGGTGGTGGTGGTGGTGGCGGCGGCGGCGGCGGCGGCGGCAGAGACTCCGATGATGGTGGTGTGGATGAATACGATTTGCAGAACGGCATGGAAATCATAAAGGTCAATTTATCATTTCTTGTGTGTTCGTTTGTGCGGCGGCGGTCCCGGGGAAACCCGACAAACTGCTAAATCTGCTGGCAGGGGTACTTTTCTGGAATGTGCACCCAAAACTTGTCGCAGCAACCATTATTTAGTGTATTTCATGACATGATAATACTCGCTATAAATTTAGCGTTTTTCCCTTCTCACGCAGAACGATGCACCAGCCTGTTCCACATCGACAAACCCGACACAGATGACAGAGTCGTCGGCCGTTGCCATTGTAGACAAAGATCCAACATCGACAAGAAACGTGAAACAACAACAACAGACAGAATCGTCGGCCGTTGCCATTGTAGACAAAGATCCAACATCGACAACAAACGTGAAACAGATGACAGAATCGTCGGCCGTCGCCATTGTAGACAAACACAGTGCGGCCAAACCTCCCGAGATTGCACATTTCGCGTAGTTCCGAAGTTCACCACTGCAATGAAGCGGCGCCGAACCTGACGTAGGCCTAGACGCTGCAGGGCGCAGAATCTGGCGCGGGGGGTGGTGGTATGTGATTAATGCGTGGGAGGGCGCTAGGCCTAGCTAGTTTACCAAGCCTTGGCGCCGAGGTGATCTAATCGGGGAGGGTATCNAGTTTAGCACCTTAGTCAATTTCATAAATCATGAAGCAAGAGTTGCTTGCAACCCAGTCTTTGGAAAACAGGCTAGGATCAGTCGAGCAAAGGAATCCTCAGGTCCAACACCCACAAAGAATAAACACGACAAACCAAAGAATGAAAGGCCAAAGACAGGTCCACAGAAAAGGTCTAACTTCGCAACTGAGATAAAGGAGAAACCATCCCATGATGCCTTTGCAAAACCCTGCTTGTTCTGTAACGGGGAGCACCACACAATGGACGTGTGCAGAAAGTTCCAAGGAAAGCTCCACAAAGAAAAGATCGCCTTCCTTAAATCGAAAGGTCTTTGCTTTGACTGTCTCCAAGCTGGGCACAGAGGTGGGGAGTCTGCCTGCAAAGGGAAACTTACTTGCAAAAAATGCAATGAGAAGCACCCAACGGCGCTACACTTCGAAAAGAAAGCCAACCCCGATGAAAAACCGAAAGAAGAAGGTGTTAAGCCCCCCTCTGAGCCTCCAAAACACACAACCAATCGCATTTCAAGCTGTGGCCAAGGACGACAAAGTATGCCAATCGTTCCAGTCCTGGTGAAGGCCAAAAGTGGAAACAGAGTCCCAACATATGCCTTCTTGGATTCAGGAAGCTCGGGAACCTTTTGCTCAGAGGAACTCCTACAAAAACTTGGAATCACTGGAAGGAAGACGAAGTGCATCCTGACTACCATGGGAGCCAAGGACACAGAAGTTGAAAGTCACATTGTCCCAAGATTGGAGATTTGTGACCTTGAGGAAGAAAAGCACGTGACCCTGAGGAACGTCCACTCGCAAGCCGAGATTCCTGCAACGAAGAGTGATATCGCCACACAACAGGATGTGGATCAGTGGGACTACTTGAGAACCAAGGGAGTGGCGCCAAAGGAGGTCGATGCTACAATTGGACTCCTCATCGGGAATGATTCACCAGCTGCCCTGGAACCATGGGAAGTTATAAAGAGTCAAAATAACGGACCATATGCAATTCGCACCATTTTTGGCTGGACAATCAACGGCCCGCTGGAAGGTAAAGGACCTGGAGTCGAAACCAAAGAACTCACGGTTAATGTAACATCAATCAGAGAAACAAATGCATCCCTCGACGAGCAGTTGAAGAATTACTTCAATTACGAATTTAGCGAAAGAACAGTGGACGACTTACCCCAGAAGTCAAAGGAAGACCAAAGGTTCCTCCAATTTGTGGAATCCTCCATCACCAAGGTTGATGGGCACTACCAGATAGGCCTACCCTTGAAAGATAGGAACATCAAACTACCGAACAACAAGACTCTTGTGGAACAGAGGACTCAGAGCTTGAAAAGGAAACTGGAAAGGAATCCAGATTTCTTTCAGGATTACAAGAATTTCATGAAGACACTAATCGACGAAGGGCATGCAGAGAAAGTCCCAGTGGACCGCGAAGACGACGGTGGACGGGTGTGGTATATTCCCCATCATGGGGTGTACCACCCGCAGAAGAAAAAGATACGCGTTGTGTTTGACTGCGCGGCGAAGTATTATGGAACCTCACTCAACCAACAGTTGCTGCAGGGGCCGGACCCTAACTAGGGTATAGCTTCAAAAAATGGAGAGATTTGTAACATTCCGGGCTGGACCCCTGGCGGCCAGAATCGTCACCAAAATGATGTCAGCTCACGTTCACGGGCCGAATTACGTCATCCATAGACAAAGTTGGCGATTTAACACTTTCCAGTTTTTTGGTCATTTTTCTGCTTAGGGAGAGATTACGTAACAATTTCCACGTGGTTTTGCGGTTTATTAAACCTTTGATTAACCCTTTGATCTTTCGCGCACCAACTTGGGCACATTGTGTAGGGGTGCCACAGGGGTCCTGAGGGTCAGTAGGGTCGAAAACCCTGAGGGGGTCGGCACGATTTCGGCGAAAAAGTGCAGAAAGTAGCAAACTACCTCTAGTCGACCTTATTCCAGAAGCTGTTGAAACTGAAATATTGAGATATTCCAATTTTTTACTTGGGGGTTCGAAAGGGCGTCAAAAAATAGGCCCTTTCCCCAAGTTTCGTTGCAATCGAAACCCTGGAAGGGGGTCAAAAAGGCGAAAAAAGGTCGAAAATTGGTGAGATTTGTAACTGTTACGCTATCTCTCCGTGAACCCTTGCAAACGAGAAAAAAGGTCCGGTTTACCCTTAAACGAAGAGCTTTTTAAACCGGACTTTTTGCATGGTCTAGAGCTCGGCGTCCGCCACGAGACCCCGGTGGTACTGTAACGGTTCGACCACCAGGAGGGCCTCAGGAGCCCACCCAAAAAAGTGGAGAGATTTGGTAACGTGTTACAAAAATCTCTCCATTTTGTTTTTAGCAAAAAACCCATTTTTAGGGGGTTGACGTTTGTCAAACCTTTGGAACTTTGACGTCATCGTGTGTGGTGCTCCATGGTATACGTCATACGTCAGGGGCGACAAGATCGGTGCAAACAATGATTTAAAAATGATGAAAAAAGTGAAAAAAATCAAAAAAAATGTAAACAAATCGACAGAAATTAAAGATGAGACGAAAAAATTTCGCATAAAATTTCAGGCGAAAGCAAAAAAATCAGAGTCATTACAAAAAAAGTTTGGCCGCGATCGGGTCACCAGGGTCCATTCTGCGGCCCTTTTTCGGCCGTCGTTCGTGAAAAAAATACAATTTTTCCCCTATTTTGCCCTATTTTTACCCCCTTAGCCCCGCTTAATGGGGTTGCCCTGGTGGCCCGTGCCAACGGCAAACGTGCCCCGTTGAAAGATTCAAAGAAATTTCAAAGATGGCGCCGTGGCGGCCATATTAAGCATTTTGGAGAGATTTGGTAACATTTGGTGATGTTAGACATTCTCACCATTCGGTTTTTTGACCTACACTTTTCGGGGGTAGGCTCCTGACGGTTGAACCGCACAACATATTCATATGCGGCCAACGGGTACGCGCACGGGACACCCGGGCCTAGGCGCCCGCCGAGCGGCAACGCAGGGCAACCACCCCCCGGCGAGTTATAAGGGTTCAAAGTAGGGATTTTTAAACAATTAAATACATAATCAATAATCAAATTAAGGAACGCCGCCCTGTCTTAATTGGCCTCAATGGCAACAGTTCCTTGATTAAATATTCATTCAATTATATAATTTGGGGAGCCACTATACTGGTCACCGTATTACTTTATTCATTTTAAGTTTCATTACTTTTTAGTTATGGGGTGCATGTGCCCACCTCCCCGTGGTGCACCCCGGGCACAAACCCAACATTTCATCTTGGTGAACTGTGGGTTTGTGGCGAACGGGCCAGTTTATCAATAATTTATTCTTAGCATAGTCTCACTGACTTGGTACGGAGGTCCGATTCCTCCCCAAGGCTATAGATTATTATCTTGCTGGTGCAAAGTGGGCAGACTGCCTTGTGGCCCCGCCAAGTTCACGTGAGACTTGAAAAAAAAATTACAGTAACACACACACACACCATCTTACGGAATATCACCATGGTGAGATTGTGTAACAGTTACAATCTCACCACTCCACTTGGGAAATTTTCTAAGTCCAACGGTCGACTCCTAGGTAAACTACCCTTAATTTTGGACGTTACGTCATGACGTCATGAGGTCACGACGTGGTTTGTAAAAGACGACCGGAAACACATTTGGGGCACGATCGGATCAACAGGGTCGAAACCCTGGCCCTTTTCATTTGCATTTTGGACCCATTTTCGGCGAAAACGAGTCATTTCGCCCCACTTGGAGTGGCCGCACCATGACCATATGGGGTGGCCCTTGTAGCCCGTGCGACGGGCAAACGTGCCTCGTTGAAAGATTGCAGGAAATTGTAAAGATGGCGACGTGGCGGCCATATTGCCATTGTCCCTGGATTTTGGAGAGATTCGGTAACACCCGTTGAAGTTACACAATCTCGCCATTGGGTTTAACACCATACACCTTTCAGGGGTACGGCCCCTACGCATGTACCGCACAAGATATTCGTATGCGACCAATGGGTTAATGTAGCAGACACCCGGGGCTACCTATGCCGTGATTGGCAACCCAGGCTGTCGCCACCTGGTGGAGATATCCGCAATCCACGTTCGACTTTACAGATTTTTTAGCCCTTTTCACACAGAAAACCCTTCCTGGCAGAGCCCTAAGGGCCTCAAGACGCATTCAACGGATTGGAGAGGATAGCCCCGGGCCTCGGCTACGTGACCCAATTAACAGGTTCCAAATAACCCGAGAGAGGGGTAAACCCTCGGCCTACCCCTGAACCTTGTGTGAGAGAATCGAGTGTGGAGAGATGTTGTAACACATGAGTGTTACACTTTCTCTCCAGGAGAGATTTTGTAACGTTACGCTTTCTCACCATTCGCTATAGGACCCTACACATTTCAGGGGTACGGCCCTGGCTCTTGAACCCCTCAGCGTTTTCGAAAACGGCAAACGGGTAAATGTAGCAAACACCCGGGGCTACCTTCACCGTGATTGGCAACTGAGGACACTAACCCCCCCGGCGAGTTATAAGGGTTCAATGTAGGGATTTCGACTTTTTTACCCTTTTTTTCAGGAAAACCCTTATTTACCACCCCTTGCAGGGGTTCCATCCCCATCGATTGGGTATGCCCGGGTAGCGCGAAGCCTTGGCTATGAGTACCAGGTGAAAGTGTTGAAAAAAATTGAAAGGGGTGGCCTTGGTGTCCCTACCCCTGAGACCTGTGGCCCTAATATTCCAATGGTGAGATTGTGTAACATTGAGTAACGTTACGAATTCTCACCATTTCGAATGGTGAGATTGTGTAACGTTGGGAAAGGTTACGTATTCTCTCCATTTCCACTTCGACGTTCGGCGAAAACGAGTAATTTCGCCCCACTTGGAGGGGCCGCACCGTGACCGTATGAGGTGGCCCTTGTAGCCCGTGCGACGGGCAAAGGTGCCCCGTTGAAAGATTGCAGGAAATTGTAAAGATGGCGCCGTGGCGGCCATATTGCCATTGTTCCCGGATTTTGGAGAGATTCGGTAACACCCGATGACGTTACACATTCTCACCATTGGGTTTAGGACCCTACACCTTTCAGGGGTACGGGCACTACGGCTATACCGCACAAGATATTCGAATGCGGCCAAAGGGTTAATGTAGCAGACATCCGGGGCTACCTTTTCCGTGATTGGCAACCAAGGCTGTCGCCCCCTGGTGGAGATATGCGCAATCAAAGTTCGACTTTACACACTTTTTAGCCCTTTTCACTCAGAAAACCATTCCTGGCTGACCCCTAAGGGCCTCGAGACCCCTTCAACGGGGTGGAGATGTTAGCCCCGGGCCTCGGCTACGCGACCCAGTTAACAGTTTTCAAAAAACCCGAGAGAGGGGTAAACCCTCGGCCTACCCCTGAACCTTGTGTGAGATAATCGAATGTGGAGAGATGTTGTAACACATGAGAGTTACACTTTCTCTCCAGGAGAGATTTTGTAACGTAATGTAAGTTACGCTTTCTCTCCAACCGCAATAACACACCTTTCAGTGGTACGGCCCCTACGGCTGTTCCGCACACTACCCTTAATTTTGGACGTTACGTCATGACGTCATGAGGTCACGACGTGGTTTGTAAAAGACGGCCGGAAACACATTTGGGGCACGATCGGGTCAACAGGGTCGAAACCCTGGCCCTTTTCATTTGCATTTTGGACCCATTTTCGGCAAAAACGAGTCATTTCGCCCCACTTGGAGTGGCCGCACCGTGACCGTATGACGTGGCCCTTGTAGCCCGTGCGACGGGTAAACGTGCCCCGTTGAAAGATTGCAGGAAATTGTAAAGATGGCGCCGTGGCGGCCATATTGCCATTGTCCCCGGATTTTGGAGAGATTCGGTAACACCCGATGATGTTACACATTCTCACCATTGGGTTTAGGACCCTACACCTTTCAGGGTTTAGGCCCCTACGGATGTACCGCACAAGATATTCGTATCCGACCAACGGGTTAATGTAGCAGACACCCGGGGCTACCTACGCCCTGATTGGCAACCCAGGCTGTCGCCCCCTGGTGGAGATATTCGCAATCCACGTTCGACTTTACAGATTTTTTAGCCCCTTTCACACAGAAAACCCTTCCTGGCCGAGCCCTAAGGGGCTCAAGACGCATTCAACTGGTTGGAGAGGATAGCCCCGGGCCTCGGCTACGTGACCCAATTAACAGGTTTCAAATAACCCGAGAGAGGGGTAAACCCTCGGCCTACCCCTGAACCTTGTGTGAGAGAATCGAGTGTGGAGAGATGTTGTAACACATGAGTGTTAACTCATAATGTAAGTTAACTCATAATGTTGTAACTCATAATGTAAGTTACGCTTTCTCTCCAAATGTTACACATTCTCTCCTGGAGAGATTTTGTAACATATGGAAGTTACACTTTCTCTCCACCCCTCGGTAAAAAGGGAAAAGGGCCAAACCCCTTTTTACGACTCGTGGGGACACCTGGACGGACGTTTTTGGAACCAAAACCGAAGTTACGAAATCTCTCCACCGATGTTACACAATCTCTCCCAGCCCTAACCCTAAGTTACTAATACTCTCCAATGTTACAATCTCACCATTTCTAATAACCCTAAGATAACCCTAAGTTACACAATCTCTCCAACGTTACAAAATCTCTCCATTGTCAAAAACAATGTTACCAAATCTCTCCAATGGAGAGATTTGGTAACGTTACCAAATCTCTCCATCCGTACCTGTCTAACATGTTAACCCCTGATGGCCTACTTTCCTATCGTCCCGTAGGGTAGGCCTATCTGTTCCTGTCTAACATGTTAAAGCCTAACCCTAACTGTTGGACTCTATCTGTATCCATTTTACCATTCGCCCTAATGAAATGGCCGCCATATTAGGCCAAACAAGCACGCGCCATTACCGAGAGTACTGAAGAATTTCGTGTGTCAATTTTTCGACGCATATTTTTTTCGAAGTGGTTATTTGCACAGCTAACTGCTGTGTATGCAGTACGAATAATTTTCTTGCATGCACGTTCAGCTAATTAATATTCATGCCCACCAATAAGCATGTCTCGATGTAACGCCGTCGCTGCCAGATATCTCGGTAGCTCAATCGGTTAGAGCGTTCGCCTTATACACCGCAGGTCCCCGGTTCGACTCCCGACTGGGATTTTTTTTCGCCGCTTTTCCTGTCTTTTTCTTTTCCTGTCTTTTTTTCTTTTGGCTTTTTGTTTACTGAAAGTACCTACTCGGAATACACCGAACGGCCCAGGGAAAAAATTAAAAGGACGGGACGTAGTCCTTGTTAGGCAATTTTAGTGGGCAATTTTCAGGGTGTTTGTGTCATCCAGGAAAATTAGGAAATTAGAATGAATAATCTACTTGGCAAACATGTTTGCTAGAAACCCGGCGGGAGAAAAAAAAGACGTGGAGGGGGGACTGCGAAACAAAGTGATTTTCAGAAGGCCCTGGCGATGACGAGGAGCAAGATTTTATCAAGTTCGTTGCCTGCCGAGCTCACGCCTTTCGTCAAGCACAGCTTCCGCCGTCATACAGTATGACAGATTAGGTCCAGATGGCCCTAATCAGGGCTAGGCCTAATTACTGCGTGGTGTGCACAACGAAAAGACCTATACGACCCTAACCCAAATTAGGGTCATGATTCGACAATAGGCTACCTGCCCTTTCCGTCAAGTGTAATTACAGAGGTGGTGACAAAATGTTTGAAGAGTGGTACCCTGGGCAGATTACATGTAGGTCAAAAACATCTCGCCATGCACATAAGGGCACTTGCCCATTAAAAAACGCCGATCTATTGAGCTAAAAATGAACAGGTTTGTGTCTTTACCAAAAGGAGAAATTGGATTTGGTAACCCCCCACGCGAGCAATGAAGCACCACCATGCTGTTTAGAATCACAGCTTTCTATCCAAGACAATTCCCGTCCTTATTTCTACAGCCAAAGTAGGCGGAGTCTGTTATTATACAGTAGGCGGAGTCTGCTGTGCACATAAGAAAATCCGTACGTACTGGACGCACAGCAGCTGTGCCTCCAAGCGCTATAACCTGCCTTGCATACACAGCTGCTGTGCAAATAAACCCGGCCTATTTTTTTTGAAACTCCCTGCACGAAGCAGCCTGAAAATCTGCATGAGACAAGTCGAGTGCCTGCCACCACCTGTCTATTTTTTGTTTTTTTTCATAACTACTCACTAAGCGACCGATTTTTAGCGTGCAGAGTGGACTAAGTAATTCTCGCGATGGTGACCTCGGCTCATCTTCGTCATATTGAAGTCGGTTTATAAGCGTTTATTTTCATTATTTTCTCCATCGGCTGCTTCAGTGTCAGTCATGTTGGTTACTAATTCCATCCTCTACCACAGAATGGCAGCTGCTACCAGCCATACTGTAGAAATTCTACGAAATCGCACATGTCTTCACTGCGAATGGTGAAGCCCAGCGATGGCTAGCGCCGACGTGCGCCGATTCGCGGAACTGACGGGGCCTGGTGTGACGTGACGTCGCGATTCTCTGCACTGTGTTGCCTTGCTTGGACGCTGCCTTGCCTTGTTTGGACGCTGTTGCCTTGCTTGGACGCTGCAAGATCCACCATCAACAACAAACGTGAAACAACAGACAGAATCGTCAGCCATCGAAGCAGGAGTCTCGGCGTCAAAAAAGGCGAAGAAACCAGGCCCACAACAGCTGAGGAAACGATGGTCACAAGATCTGCGCGACCAAGTCGAAACGGCCTTTCAGGAAAATATCAAACGAAGAACTGTAAAAATGGCAGACGTCAGAGCAGTTCTGGCACTGAATGCTGAACTCGAATCGAACATTCAACAACATTTAAAGGGGGATGATAAACGGGTCATCGAGAAGAAGGTTTTTGATTTAATCAGACAGTTCTACAGAACGTAAGATTTCGGCCATATTAAATTTGTCCACCCATCTGTGATTACCGTGTCTGTTTATCTCGGGGGGGGGGGGGGG
>NMRB01000178.1:297488-319190 GCA_002633025.1 Notospermus geniculatus | reverse complement strand
AATTTTAACACAGTCCTGTCCTTGGATAAGCAGGCATGAATTAAGACTTGTTTCATGTTGTTCAGTTGACAATGTGGCAAGTTATCTCAAAATATCAAATTTTGTGATATCGAACGTCGATATCACCATGACCCCAACATCTCAGATCAAAATTAATCAGCTCATTTGATTTCTAAGGCATAAAAACCTAAGGGTAGAACTTGCTTCTATTGCTGTAGGTGTTAACTGGTTATAGGAGCCGATTTTTGTGCCATTAAATAAAAGAATGATGGACAAAATATCAAGTCTGATACGATGATTAAGTCAATGATGGAGGATTCTGAGGTTGAAAATGATTAGATCACTTTTTCTGCCTGTAAGTGACACTCCTCTGTTTGATACCTCATTTTTAAGTTTCTGAACAGTCCACGTTCCATACTCTGCCATGTTGCAAACAGTGACAGTAGGATTTATAGTACAGTAGAGCCACCTGGAGGTGTAGTTTTCCCTGGATAGCCCCATTCCTCTGCACGGACATACAGGTGCGAGTCATCATCAAAGTCTGTGGCATGCCCGTTTTCAAGAGCTGCCCGGAGTAAAAAGTATGTGGCGCCATCTCACAAATCTCGCTGGCGTAAAAGGGAACTAATCGAAATCGAGTGAAAATGACAAAGTGCGAATAAAAAAGTTGTTTGGTAAATTGTATCCAAGAGTCTTGATTCTTCCCCATCTAGATACAATTCAGCAAAAACTTTTTTATTATTACCAAAAGTCGAAAACCGAAAAAGATGGTGAGAAATGTTGAAAATGATCACCAGCACACACAAGTTCTCATGAAGGATCAGCAACAGAAAGGTTCAAACTGATCGCAACAGCGAAGCCAACGCCGCTGTGTTGAAAGGGAAAGATGCGCCTCCCATGCCAATAGCGTCTCCGTCTACCGTAACCCAAATCTCCAAGGCAGACAGGCTCCGGAGCGGCCGCCGCAATGCATTTACCAGTTGTTGTTACGAATAAAACGGGATCATGAAAATGTGTGAAGTGTTCTCCACGTCGTCAGAAATTAGTAGCGTGACCGTAGATCAAATTTCGGTCAAATCGTTCTGCGGGTCTCGGACTCGAACTCCTCCGGGCAGCACATACGTCAGGGCCTAGCTACAGACAGCCTGTTGCACGGAACAATACATGTAAATCTTTTCTTGAAAACGAGAGCCACTGATGATGACTCGCACGAACTAGGCCTATTATTCGGACATGACGTCGGAGTGTGTGGTTGATCATTTGTATTGTCTGTGTTTTTCCCCTTTGAATTATCTTTCTTACCCGAGTGGCGCCAACTTGGCAGTGTAGAAAGTACATACTCTCGCAATGTGCAAAAAGTACCGTCTCTTGTGTAGAATATGCCATGGTCCACGACTTTTGTAGCAAATACCATGGGTTCTCTGACTTGTGTAGATTATATGCCGCTGCAACACGTCGAAAATACCATGGTGTCTGACTTGTGTAGTTTATGCCATGGTCTTGCAACGTGTCGAAAATACCATGGTCCCCGACTCGTGTAGATTATAGGCCAATCGTGGTCTCTGACTTGTGTAGAATATGCCGTGGTCCCCGACTTGTGTAGATTATACCATGGTCTTGCAATGTAGGAAATGCCATGGTCTCTCCTTGTGTAGAAAATACCATGGCCTTCAATATGTCGAAAATGACATGGTCCCCGACAGAGACCGTGGTCTCTGATTTGTGTAGATTATACCATGCCTCTGCACCGTGTCGAAAATACCATGGTGCCCGACTTGTGTAGATTATACCGTGGTCTCTGACTTGTGTAGATTATACCGTTGTCTCTGACTTGTGTAGAATACGCGGTGTTTGCAATGTAGGAAATGCCATGGTCCCTCCTTGTGAAGAAAATACCATGGCCTTCAATATGTCGAAAATGACAAGGTCCCCGACTTGTGTAGATTACACCATGGTCCCCGACTTGTGTAGATTATACCATGGTCCTTGACTTGTGTAGAAAATACCATGGTCCTGTGTCGAAAATGCCATTGGTCCTTGACTTGTGTAGAAAATGCCATGGTCCTAGTGTCGAAAATGCCGTTGGTCCTTGACTTGCGTTGAAAATGCCATGGTCCTAGTGTCAAAAATGCCGCTGGTCTTTCACAGTCGAATGAACGTCGTTTCAACTGAACACATTTCAGAGACCACCGTTTAACTCACATCGAGACGGCCGTCATCTCAGCTGGCACATTTGACTTCAGACAATCCTATCTCAACATGAAACATAAGTCATTCGTACTGAGATTCAAAAATCACAACTTGAGATCCACGCACAAACGTTCAAGACATTTTTATCTCAACTTGAGATGAATATTTTTCAGTCTGCTGACTTGTGTCGAAAATGCCATTGGACCTTGACTTCTGTAGAAAATGCCATGGTCCTAGTGTCGAAAATGCCGTTGGTCCTTGACTATAGCGTTGAAAATGCCAGGGTCCCAGTGTCGAAAATGCCACTGGTCCTTCACTTGCGTAGAAAATGCCATGGTCCTGTGTCGAAAATGCCATTGGGTCCCTGACTTGTGTAGAAAATGCCATGGTCCTAGTGTCGAAAATGCCGTTGGTCCTTGACTTGCGTAGAAAATGCCAGGGTCCCAGTGTCGAAAATGCCACTGGTCCTTCAAAATGGCATGGTCCTGTGTCGAAAATGCCATTGGTCCCTGACTTGTGTTGAAAATGCCATGGGCCTAGTGTCAAAAATGCCACTGGTCCTTGACTTGCGTAGAAAATATCACGCTCCTGTGTCGAAAATGCCATTGGTCCTTGACTTGTGTAGAAAATGCCATGGTCCTGTGTCGAAAATGCCGTTGGTCGTTGACTTGCGTAGAAAATGCCATGGTCCTAGTGTCGAAAATGCCATTGGTCCCTGACCTGTGTAGAAAATGCCATGGTCCTATAGTGTCAAAAATGCCGTTGGTGCTTCACTTGTTTAGAAAATGCAATGGTCCTAGTGTCGAAAATGCCGTTGGTCCTTGACTTGCGTTGAAAATGCCATGGTCCTAGTGTCAAAAATGCCACTGGTCCTTCACTTGCGTAGAAAATGCCATGGTCCTGTGTCGAAAATGCCGTTGGTCCTTGATTGCGTAGAAAATGCCATGGTCCTAGTGTCGAAAATGCCGTTGGTCCTTGACTTGCGTTCAAAACGCCATGGTCCAAGTTGAGATGAATATTTTTCTGTCTGCTGACTTGTGTCGAAAATGCCATTGGTCCCTGACTTGTGTAGAAAATGTCATGGTCGTAGTGTCAAAAATGCCATTGGTACTTCACTTGTGTAGAAAATGCCATGGTCCTAGTGTCGAAAACGCCGTTGGTCCTTGACTTGCGTTGAAAATGCCATGGTCCAAGTTGAGATGAATATTGTTCTGTCTGCTGACTTGTTTCGAAAATGCCATTGGTCCCTGACTTGTGTAGAAAACGTCATGGTCCTGTGTCGAAAGTGCCATTGGTCCCTGACTTGTGTAGAAAATGCCATTGCTCCTTGTGTCGAAAATGCCGTTGGTCCTTGACTTGCGTAGAAAATATCATGGTCCTGTGTCGAAAATGCCATTGGTCCTTGACTTGTGTAGAAAATGCCATTGGTCCTTGTGTCGAAAATGCGGTTGGTCCTTGACTTGCGTAGAAAATATCATCGTCCTGTGTCGAAAATGCCATTGGTCCTTGACTTGTGTTGAAAATGCCATGGTCCTGTGTCGAAAATGCGTTGGTCCTTGACTTGCGTTGAAAACGCCATCGTCCAAGTTGAGATGATTATTTTTCTGTCTGCTGACTTGTGTCGAAAATGCCATTGGCTCCTGACTTGTGTAGAAAATGTCATGGTCCTAGTGTCAAAAATGCCATTGGTGCTTCACTTGTGTAGAAAATGCCATGGTCATAGTGTCGAAAATGCTGTTGGTCCTTGATTTGCGTTGAAAATGCCATGGTCCTAGTGTCAGATATGCCACTGGTCCTTCACTTGCGTAGAAAATGGCATGGTCCTGTGTCGAAAATGCCATTGGTCCCTGACCTGTGTAGAAAATGCCATGGTCCTATAGTGTCCAAAATGCCATGGTCCTAGTGGCAAAAATGCCACTGGTCCTTCACTTGCGTAGAAAATGCCATGGTCCTGTTTCGAAAATGCCGTTGGTCCTTGACTTGCGTAGAAAATGCCATGGTCCTGGTGTCGAAAATGCTGTTGGTCCTTGACTTGCGTTGAAAACGCCATGGTCCAAGTTGAGATGAATATTTTTCTGTCTGCTGACTTGTGTCGAAAATGCCATTGGTCCCTGACTTGTGTAGAAAATGTCATGGCCCTAGTGTCAAAAATGCCATTGGTGCTTCACTTGTGTAGAAAATGCCATGGTCATAGTGTCGAAAATGCCGTTGGTCCTTGATTTGCGTTGAAAATGCCATGGTCCTAGTGTCAAAAATGCCACTGGTCCTTCACTTGCGTAGAAAATGGCATGGTCCTGTGTCGAAAATGCCATTGGTCCCTGACTTGTGTAGAAAATGCCATGGTCCTAGTGTCGAAAATGCCGTTGGTCCTTGACTTGTGTAGAAAATGCCATGGTCTTGTGTCGAAAATGCCGTTGGTCCTTGACTTGTGTAGAAAATGCCATGGTCCTAGTGTCGAAAATGCCATTGGTTTCTAGTGACTTGTGTCGAAAATGCCACGGTCCTGTGTCGAAAATGCCATTGGTCCCTCACACAGAAAAATATTCATCTCCCCTTGAGATAAGTGGTGTCCGATATACAACAGATCTCGCGCCTGAGGTATCAATAATATCGAATCGAGATATTGGTCATAGCAAGTAATGTGAATCAGTGCCTGCCATCAGTTCGGCCTGGCGAGAGAATGTTGTAATTTGCAAAAAAAGTTACAGAAACGCTGACTTACCAAAGCAAACACATAAACTAAAGCCAATAATTGTACAGCGTCAGTTTTTTCTCAACCAATACCATGCAAAAGATTTTGTGCTTTGCATTGGCATACCAGCTATCAAACTGAATTCTACACAGCTTCTTTGCCTATTGGCTAAGGTTAAAGTTGAATTTTGAGAGTTAGTTGGGTTGAAAAATCCAACCCGATGGGTTCATATCAACCAGAATATTGACTGGAAACAGTCGAAATGAACGTCGTTTCAACTGAACACATCTCAGAGACCTCCGTTTAACTCACATCGAGACGGCCGTCATCTCAGCTGGCAGATCAAAATGCCACTGGTCGCTGACTTGTGTAGAAAACGCCATGGTCCTGTGTCGAAAGTGCCATTGGTCCCTGACTTGTGTAGAAAATGCCATTGGTCCTTGTGTCGAAAATGCCTTTGGCCCTTCACTTCCGTAGAAAATATCATGGTCCTCTGTCGAAAATGCCATTGGTCCTTGACTTGTGTAGAAAATGCCATGGTCCTGTGTCGAAAATGCCGTTGGTCCTTGACTTGCGTTGAAAACGCCATGGTCCAAGTTGAGATGAATATTTTTCTGTCTGCTGACTTGTGTCGAAAATGCCATTGGTCCCTGACTTGTGTAGAAAATGTCATTGTCCTAGTGTCAAAAATGCCGTTGGTGCTTCACTCGTGTAGAAAATGCCATGGTTCTAGTGTCGAAAATGCCGTTGGTCCTTGATTTGCGTTGAAAATGCCATCGTCCTAGTGTCAAAAATGCCACTGGTCCTTCACTTGTGTAGAAAATGGCATGGTCCTGTGTCGAAAATGTCATTGGTCCCTGACTTGTGTAGAAAATGCCATGGTCCTAGTGTCGAAAATGCCGTTGGTCCTTGACTTGCGTTGAAAATGCCATGGTCCTAGTGTCAAAAATGCCGCTGGTCTTTCACTTGCGTAGAAAATGCCATGGTCCTGTGTCGAAAATGCCACCAGCCTCATCAATGCCAAATCCCTCACCAAGAAAAATATTCATGCAACCATGCAGTTGGCTAAAAAAACAACCCAACAGTTGGCTTGAAAGATCCAACACTGTGGGTTGATAAAGAACAAAATTGTCATGTTGATAAAAACAATCTATAAGTTCATATCACTAATGAACGTATCTCAACTATATTATACACATTTTTGGCTCCGAGATATCATTACATTATGGTACTCACTATGATATTTCGTTTTCTTCAACCAGAATATTGACTGCTGACAGTCGAATGAACGTCGTTTCAACTGAACACATTTCAGAGACCACCGTTTAACTCATATCGAGACGGCCGTCATCTCAGCTGGCACATTTGACTTCAGACAATCCTATCTCAACATGAAACATGAGTTTTTCGTACTGAGATTCAAAGATCTCAACTTGAGATCCAAAAGTAACTTCTTTTACGCACAAACGTTCAAGACATTTTTATCTCAAGTTGAGATAAATATTTTTCTGTGTGCTGACTTGTGTCGAAAATGCCATTGGTCCCTGACTTGTGTAGAAAATACCTTGGTCCTGTGTCGAAAATGCCATTGGTCCTTGACTTCTGTAGAAAATGCCATGGTCCCAGTGTCGAAAATGCCGTTGGTCCTTGACTTGCGTTGAAAAAGCCATGGTCCTGTGTCGAAAACACCACTGGCCTTTCACTTGTGTAGAAAATGTCATTGGTCCTGTGTCGATAATGCCATTGGTCCCTGACTTGTGTAAACAATGACATGGTCCTGTGTCGAAAATGCCATTGGTCCCTGACTTGTGTGGAAAATGGCATGGCCCTACATCGTGTAGGCCTAGAAAATTGGACCAACTTGTGTAGAAAATATCGCGCATTGACCGGAGTCGTGTTGATAATACCATGGTCCCTCTGCTCGTGTAGAAAAAACCAATGGCCCCCTGTCAGTGTAGAAAATGCCATGGTTTCCTGCTGCTGAAACGAAATGAAAGTGCTGCATCCACGCGGGACGAAATTCTGAACGTCTTATCAAATTGGGTCGTGACCGACAACTATTGGAAACATTACAGACGCTTAATTTACGATAAGAACGATAAGGACGTCAATCAGGCTAATTAATTGACAAGTCGGCTGGCAGTAGATGATACCAAAAATACCAGATGGTGATGGCTTAGGCTAGGGCTAGGGTTGTGCTTCAAGCTAGGGTTAAATTAGGGCTAGGGTTAGACCACGGGCTATGGTTAGGCTCCGGGTTGTCATTAGGCTTGAAGTTTAGGTTAGAAGGGTTGAGCCATGTTCAGTTGCGCTGAATGGGTCAATGTCGTGCTGGGTATACCTTATGTTTACCCAGGATTATCCTGGGTAATCATTTTCTTTACCCAGGATCATCCTGGGTAAACATAAGGATCCTTAACTTTACCCAGCTTGGGAGTTCGGGCCGAATCGTGCTGATCGCTCCGAGGATGGAATTTGGTACGTGCGTCTCTTTCGGCAGAGAACATGCAGTAGGAGCATTGCTAAAAAGGGCTGAAAATTGCCGCTATACCTCCTCCGGGGTTTCCAATAGGGAGACAAGACCAACCCCTACAACTTTTCAAAAGGGACCGATAGTAAATTCTCAAGGATTAATGAGCGATAGGCCTAGGTAGAAAATGTATAATCCGTGTGCATTTCGTCATTGTCATGAATTTACTTTTTGCAGAACATGCAGTACGATCATAACTCGAAAGGGCTGAAAATTACCGCTATACCTGCTCCGGGGTGTGGAATAGGGAGAAACGACCAGTCCCTACAACTTTTCAAAAGGGACCGATAGTAAATTCTCAAGGACTTAGGAGCTATAGGCCTAGTTCAAGCCCACCCTTCATTTCATGATTTACGCTGAATATCAACCTCACTACACCACTCGGGAACTCCAATCTGGGTAAAGTTAAGGATCATTATGTTTACCCAGGGCCGTCCTGGGTAAAGAAAAGGATTACCCAGGATGATCCTGGGTAAACATAAGGTGTACCCAGGACGACATTGACCCATTCGGCTTCAGTTGCCTCCAGAATGAGCGCCTTGGCACCAGTTTTGCTTGCAATTAATCATATACCACTGCCAGATTTTGTGCTCTGCCTACGTCAGGTTCCCTCTTCGTGTCCGATTTCCCGGTCAAAATACGGCATAACTAGGGATTTATCTAGCACCAATGATAAAAATTTGGAGACGATCCGGTCATTAGTTTAGCACTTATTGCACTTTTTGCGTTTTGGTTTTGGCCACCTGGAGGCCAAACCAAGAATCGAATCCGACTGAAACTTGGTGTCATAGGTCATCTGACGCAGGGGTATATATGTACCACGTTTCAGGTCAATAGTACCCATGGTTACGAAATGTGCCACTAAAAGGCAAGATTTTGAACTTTGACCTCTGTGACCTTAAAAAGTAGGTTAAATCAAAAACCCCTTAAGTATGTAATGTACCCTCATTAGATACACCTATGGTAAAAAATTTGGAGGTGATCCAGTCATTAGTTCAGTCTGTTTTTGCACTTTTTGTGTTTTTGGTTTCCGCCACCTGGTAGCCTAGCTAAGAGTCAAATCGGACCGAAACTGGGTGTCATAGGTCATCCGACCAAGGGGTATAATATATGTACCAAGTTTCAGATCAATAGCTGCAGCGGTTACGAAACGTGCCCTGCTGATGGACGACGACGACGATGGACGCTGTACCATCGTAAGAGCTCACCCCGATGAGCTAAAAATATGATGGCCTTTATCAGCCACCTTAACAGCTTCCGCCCGGCTTCCTGATGCCAAGGTGCATATACGCACCAAATTATATTGATTTTGGTTGACCCCCACCTTAGCACCTTTTGCATGGTCCAACCACGGATTGACTCTTAAATGCTTCCGCCCGGCTTCCTGATAAAATGTCAAGTGCTGGATATTTACTCAGTGTCAATTCACCATATCTACTTCGTCCATTCTGCGACATCGCAACTCGGACAACAAACGTGTCCAACAGCGCGTTACTCTCGAAATTGCACACTGATTCAAAATGACGAATCTCTATCTTCCAAATTCTAAGGTGACCATCCTTAAGTATGTACTTGTTGGAGTGGCGTTTGTAGGCCTAGTGGGATGGAACGCAGACCTCCAGCGTCGTGTTACAGCAAGCGAAGAAGACAGGAAAAGCCAGGTGAGTGAACGGTTTGTAGCCCCATTTTTGTTCAAAACTTGCGTATTGTCCTCAAGCGGAAGTAGACATGCACGGACCGCAGAGCAGAAGTCAGGATTGATAAAAAATTTAGACGTGTGTAATATTTTTCACTGCCCCCGTTTGCCAATGCATCCGCGACGCAACAAGGGGCAGGCACTGATAATATATTTTATGTATTTGAGTGTGCACCACACAACCAAGCGGGCGTTGGCATACGGGAGGCATTAAACCGGTGTAATGTTTTTCACTGCCCCCCCCCCCCGTTTGCCAATGCCCCACAACAAAAGATTGACGGAATAAGCCGCGACATGACAATGGGGGAGGCACTGATCAACATGTCTTTCTGTATTTGAGTGTCCGCCGAATAATAAAGCGGGCATTGTCACACGGGGGACATTCTTATACCTGGTTTAGTCATCGAGCCGCTCCATAAATACTCCCATCTCTACCTTAAGCCCCGGAAGTTGACAGGGTGTCCCTATTCAAATTCTATGACAGCCTCGCGCACACCAAAATAGGCCACCATGCATTCTTCCATTCGAATTCGATGCTGCGTTGTGCTCAACTAAATTTGAATTTCAAATGCTGTCATTCCTATTTATAGACTGACCAATCAGAGACAATCCAATTACGCGGTTGATTATGTAGGCCAACCTCGCACCAATCAATACCTGCTTTTGATTAGTCATGTCAACAGACTTTTAGAATAGAATTCGAAAAGGGACACCCTGCCAACATCCGGGGCTCAAGGTAGAGAGCACAAGCACCACATTTGGGCTTGTTTGTCGAGTCGCTGGTTGTGCGGTATGTAGATTGAGTGTTATTTATTTCAGGTTCGAGAAGATGTCCACCCTCGACACAAACGGTCTGCCTCCCGTGATTTATCAGGACCCCAGAATCAATTTCTATCAGGTAAGTAGGCCTACTCTGTGTACTATTATTTACGTGACATCACGCCAGCCGAAACTCAGCGAGACCTACCGCATTGAGTTTTGCCGCAAATGTGCGCTTAAAGGACCACAGTATTGCTTCCCAATCCTGCGTTACACGTACCCGCGTTAAGGGGAGACCTCTATTAACGACTTGGTAAACTACCGCATGCAACTAGTCTCGCGCAGCCAGCCGTTTCGTTCCGCAGTACTGCTACACAAACTTGTTCGATCCCCAGCGGCTGGGTGACCGAGACTGTAATCATACATTCTCCAACACTGGGGCGAAAGGCATAACTACAGTATTGGAGCATGGTGCCGGTGGCGCCGGCTGTCGACAGAAAGATGCAATACAGTGGTCCTTTAAGCTAGGCGTGCATTGACGGAAGCGATACGGGTGTTTTTAAAGTCGACTAACCCAACGCTGCTGGACTCCTCATTCAGCCGGGTCAGTCGACTTTGAAAACACCCCTACCGCATCGAGATTTGCCGTCGAAAGCCAAGCGCACATTCACGAAAAAACTCATTGCGTTAGGGGTGTTTTTAAGGTCGACTGACCCAGCGCTGTCGACTCGTCATTCAGTCGGGTTAGTCGATTTAAAAAAAACCCTAACGCATTGAGTTTTGTCGCAAATGTGCGCTTGGCGTAAGAGTGATTTATTGGCGCACGGATCCGGTCCGTTTCCAGTCCGTTTGCCCCTAGTTTTCCGGATACGACAATGCAAAGTCAATTTGATTCATTTTAGCTCACCTGTGAGCTGTAGTCGTCACGCGGTGTCCGTCGTCTGTCATCGGTCGTAGTCTGTTAGCAGGGCACGTTTCGTAACCGCTGGTGGTTTTGGCACCAAACTTGTTACATATGTGCCCCTAGGTGAGATGACCTCAGATACCAAGTTTCGGTCCGATTTGATTCCTGGTTCGGCCACCAGGGGGGCTTAACCAAAAACATTTAAAGTGTTATTTCGCCATAACCGTTGATCGGATACTCACCCAACTTTTATCGTAGGTATCTGATGAGAATACATGACATATCACCCGGGTTTTTGATTTGACCTAATGTTCAAGGTGACACAGACAGGTCAAAGTTAGAGCATTCACGGTTGGGTGGCAGGTTTCGTGGCTATTTGTCATGGATTGTTCAAATTGGGTGTGGTAATTTATCTAGGTACCTTCTATGTCTGCAATGAATTTCGGTCCGATCGGACTTCAAATATGGCCGCCAGGTGGCTATCTTGGAAATTGGATGTTGGCCCATAGCTAGTTAACTACTGCAGCTGTAATGTTCTGAACTTAAACACGTATGTCTGTGTAGCCTTCATGTGTACAGCAAATTTCAGCATGATCGGACTTCAATGACCGCTGCCAGGCAGCCATTTTGGAAAATGGAACTTTGACCTGTGTGACCGAGAAACGTTGTTCAACTTGAAGACCCGTATGATGCATCATGTATCTTCATTAGATGTAACTATGATACAAATTTGGTGACGATCCGTCAAAATATTAGTTAGTTATTGCACTTTTTGTACTGTTCAAATGGAGCGGCATCTAGTGAATATTTAATGAACTACAATACATCAATCCATGCAGTTTGGAAGCTCATGGTCAACCACTGGAGCTATTGACTTCAAACTTCACACACATGTACTTCAGGGTCATAGGTCTCGACAAACCAATTTTCATGGAAATCCGAATGTCCATTCTGCCACCAGGGGACCAAAACTGAAAACACTTTAAGTGCGATTCAACCTTAACCGTTGGTCAGATCCTCACAAATTTTTTATCATACGTACGTCTAATGAAGTTTCATGATACATATAGTACGGGTTTTTTATTTGACCTCTTATTCAAAGTCACAGAAGCCAAAGTTCAAAATTTTGCCATCAGGTGGCTCGTTTCATGGCCGCAGGGGTTGTTGACCTGAAACTTGGTACATATATTCCCCTAGGTCAGATGACCAATGACACCAAGTTTCGGCCCAATTCGATTCTCGGCGTGGCCACTAGGTGGTTAAAACCAAAAACTCTATTGTCATATGTTCTGGTGCATTCACCCACAGGTGAGAACATGGTCCATGGACCATTTCAGTACGGACCTGAATCGGACAAAATCTTTGTGTCAATGATCGACGCTTTAGTGTCTACCCCTGGGTCGGGAAGGGAAAACATTGCCCGTCTTGCCGCAGTCAGTTGACTTAAGCGGGCCATACACAATCAATATTATTGCACAATATGAGTGCACAATATGAGGATCAGAAAATCATCATGAAGATCATCATGCCAGAAGCGCTTCCCCCTATTTGGGTCCCATATTGTGCAATAATATTGATCGTGTGTCGGGGGCTTTAACATGTTTAAGAATCGGATTTAGTGTGAATTACCCAGATTACGTGCCTGGCCAAATGCAAATTCTGACATCGAAATCTTTTGTGTTCAGGAGGAGCCATGTATGTTCGATGGGGAAGGCGTGACTGTCCAAGCGATGACGCGGAACTGGTCTACTCGGGTAAGTCCATTCGGAACGACCTGAGGCGAACTGCTTATGTGTCCACTGGGCGGCGCATTTCACCTCGGACACAAGTCCAAGGCAGCCATATTGTTTATCAACAAACCCACGTGACCGCCAGCATCAGGACCGTGGGACTATTTTGGCCTGTTAAGATGTTCAACCTTATTTGCTGGATAAGTTTAGGCATATTATATCGGGTGTCCCAAAAAAAGTGAACCGCTTTTTTTGACAAGTATTTTCTCAGCGACAGGCAAACCGAATTCATTGGCATTTTTTGCACAGTAACCTTACGGTATCATCAACAAGTCTGCAAAATATCTAGGAGATCGGTCGCAAATTATGCGAGTACTGTCAAATTCAAAACAGCATGTCAACACCTGCCTGAACATGATGAAGGTCACATTGCATTAGCTCTGATATTGGATTTTTTGACATGCTGTTTTGAATTTGACAATACTCGCGCAATGTGTGATTGATCTCTTAGATATTTTGCAGACTTGTTGACGATACCCTGGGGTTACTCTGTGAAAANGAAAAATCCCGTCCCGAAATTCAAATTTCTATTTCTCAATAACTATTCATTATAACCCAATGAAAATTAACTCAATACTGTTCCGTGGCTATGCTTCTAAAATGTAAAAGTTTCAACACATTATCTTTGGTATTAAGATTGTGGTGCCAAATTTAAAAACCATAGTAATCATTCATCATATTTTAGGAGACAATGGTGAAACTTCCAAACGCTCGATTGCAATATGGCGTTATAGTAATGAGCGCCACAGGGTAGATATTAAAGTTATTGGTTTAAAATTTTTATATATTAGGGGCAATAACATGGAGGACTGTTAGGCAAAATTTCACTGAGTTGTAGTAAAGCTTTTATGAGAAATGAAAATTTAAAGTTTGGGAATTTTTCATCCACCCGTATTTCACCGGATTCCGGAATCGCATTTTTTTACAATGATTTTTAAATTGAGTGATACGGTGCTAATTCCAAAGGTATCAAGGCAAAAATTTCACACGTTCAACAAAACATCTTTAAATGATACGGTACGAAATTTCATTGAATTATAATGGACAGTTGTCGAGAAATCAAGATTTGAAGTTCGATGCGTTTTTTTTGGCCCACCCGATATAAAAGTACCAGTATCTCACCCAATCTGCCAATTATTGATTTAATAACGCAACGTTTTTGTGTGACCTAGTTAGTTCATGCGTAGGGCGCTGCAGGTGTGATGAGGCGAACCGCATCCGAACTCTCACAAACGGGCAGCAATCATTGCGCATTCAAGATGGTTGCCTTGGAATTGTGTCCGAAGGGAAATGCGAGCTCCGAATGGGGTAAGTCAAGACACTTGACCTGTTGATACTGCTGATCTGTCAATTTCCAAATGCCCATTTTGAGGCACTGCGGCGCTCCTCCATGTGAGAGTTTTCTGGAGTTGGCTTGCTTTCAATGGGAAATTCATCATTATGTTGGTCTCCTTACGGCTACGCCACGCGCACATTGACGGCAAATGTCAATGCGGTACAGCGGTGTTTCTAAAGTCGACTGACCCAACGCTGTTGGACTCGTCATTCAGCCGGGTCAGTCGACTTTAAAAACACCCCTACCGCATTGACATTTGCCGTCAATGTGCGCCTGTCCTTAGGGCTCGATTCCACCAGCACATGGCGTCGGAGTCAGCGTTCACTCCGATGCCATATGCTGGTGTAAACGAGCCCATACGCTGATACCAGTGACAGAGACGACAGCCCATATAACTTTCTGTGGTTGAGTTGCCGATAGAAAAAACAGCCAACTCACACGAGAAAATTGTACGTGGATGAGCGCCGTAGCTCCAGTGCTCGAGTCAAAGCCGCCTCGGCCCATGCTCAGGCTTTCACGAGACGATGCCACGCGTTTTGCCTAATATTCCGTCCGCAGGTTGTTCGGCCGGGGTTTCTTGCAGTTTTATTTACATTGTAGGAATTGTTGGTGCATCAATCTACACGGAAACGGGCGGCTCCGCGGAGTACACATGCCTGACAAGAGAACCTCAGTATGCTATTTACACTAATGCACTCGAGGGGACGGGGAAGATCGTTGGGGTAGAATTCGATGTCGGAACCTCTCCCTTCTTCGACAAATCCAAAGCCCCCGGCGGTACTCTTCAGGATGCTGATGTTGTCTGTGCTGTCTGCAGAAGCAGGAGCAAGGCAAGCCAAGTGAGTTCTCAGCATTTCTCGACGGGCAGGCTCGAACGAACCGCGACTCGGAGCGTATAATCAAACACACCCGAACCATGGAGAGGTACACCCCTCCATGGTTCGGGTGTCCACATCCCATCATTCTAGGCCTATGCCAAGCCATTGTTGTCGATGTTACAATTAATCCACACATGGGCCTATTCATAGGCCTACATCTCAAGCCGCCCAGAGGCCTGAACCAACTATGACTGGTTCTGATTCCTCTGGATATTTTTTAGCTGGTAAGCCACCAGTAGACAGTTGTATACCGGAGAATTCGTTCAATTGAGTCCATATTGTGTCCTTCTGAACTGGACTTTCGGGGTTTCCAACTCGCTTGAGGACACATGGCACCACATCATCTTCGACGGCGAACTGTCTGAAGAGAAAGTAACCAATCAAGTACCATATCTCAATGGCTACTGTATGGACTTCCGTGATTGGTCAGCGCGGATGAATTGCAGCCAATCAGCGAAACTGCTTCCGGCGACACCAAAGTCGTTAAAGGGACTAGGAAAACTTTTTCAAGCTTCGGTTATTACAAAATGCTAGTCTTTCATGATAAATTCCCACCGTCGATTCACTTTTTCAATTAAGTGTTAATTAGTGGCACCCAGACAAATCAGTTATCACCACACCATGGAGCATTCACCACGTCACTGGGAACCTAATCAACTTAACAGAGTACAAGCTCGCTCCATACAATACATACAGCGATAGGTTCCCAGTGACGTGGTGATTGCTCCATGGTATGGTGATAACTGATTTGTCTGGGTGCCAGTAATCAACACTTACTTGAAAAAGTGAATTGACGGTGGGAATTTATCATGAAAGACTAGCATTTTGTAATAACCGAAGCTTGAAAAAATTTTCCTAGTCCCTTTAACTCCGTTATCTTAACGACTTCCCTCGCATTTTCCAGGTGATGATCCCAGGCCGGAAGGAGTGTTACCCTGGCTGGAACATGGAGTACTGGGGTTACCTGATGACCGCCCACTACAACCACAAAGCACAACATAGCTGGGCATGCGTGGACAACACACCGGAAGGATAAAGTATGTATTATCATGGATAAAGTATGTATTAACTAAAATAAATCAACATTCGCATTAATGTACAACTTCCACGATGAAAGGCAGTAGTTCCACGGCCCATCTATCATACTCATATTCAATACATACCAACAATTACGTGTTTTTTTTGTAAAGTTAATTAGACTTTTAATATTCCAAAATGCACGAGCTACGGTAATGCTGAAGTAAAAACCTTGTGAAGAGTCAATGGACAAAATTATTATGAATTTTGATATATTATTAACGGTTGGAAACACCACTAAAAATGTGGATTAAGAATTTAAAAGCCCTCTGGTGGAGTTAGTCCGGCAGAAGTAGGGTTGGACCCGGAAATGTCTTATATAGTTTTTTTTTCTGATGGATTTGAGTAGCCCTGGGGGTCAGTTTTAAGATTCCACCGGGTGGACTCCGATCATCCTTGAGCATTTTGAGAAATCCAAGATGGCGTCCAAGATGGCCATTGTTACATGAAATCAATCATTACTTCCTTCATATTTACCACAGGTTGATAATTCTGGTGTCTAGACATGGGTTTTGGAGGTCAAGGAATCCAATAAGCCTATTTTCAATGTCGGTAATATATTACGTAACTGTAAATCCAAGATGGCTGCCGTTACGTGAACTTCATTCATAACGTCTTTCATATTCACCATACAATGATTACTAGTATTTTGCTGTCTAGACATAGGTTTTGGGGTTCAAGGGATCCATTAAGACCATTTCCCATGTCAGAATACACCTCCAACAATCAAAGATGGCGTCCAAGATGGCCGCCATTACATGAAACTGGTCATAACTTCTTTCATATTGAACATAGGCTGATAATTTTGGAGTCTAGACATATGTTCTGGGGGTCAAGGAATCCATTGAAACCAAATAGAAGGTTGTGAGTTATTATTCAATTCACATGTTGTAACATAATGTAGTGTAATCAATTCTATTTACCTGTTTCTAACCACATTCCCTATATGGTCATGAGAAATATTCCTTTCATTCTAATTGTAGACAATACTAGTTCTTTGAACACACTAAGTTCTTTGAACACAGTTAATTCGTGGGCACTAATTTGCTTTTTTTTCCGGCAGCCTGTACCATAACAAGCACAAAATACCGGATTGTTCCCCGAATACCGCTCAGAGTGACACACAAGTTGACCACATTGCATACACATTGTACACTGAGCGGTATTGGGGGAACAATCCGGTATTCTGCAGCTGCAAGCACGAGTACCGCATGGGCTGGCACACTTGCATGTCCACATTTGATGAGACGCATGATATACTCGGGAGCGAGTCCTGTATTCTCTGGGAGATATGTTGGCTCGAGCGTTTTTAACTTCGGGTCATTTGTCCAGCCAGTGCATTCTTGATCCATTTCTGGTGGATTGTTTTCTTCCAAGAAACGCCACACAATGCCTTGGTGATGTACATGTACCCTTTAACAGTCTCCACAAATGCCTCATTGGTTGGAGGAAAACTGCAAAGTTTGGGAGTCTTTCCTGTTGTCGATGCCCATACCTTCCATCGTGTTTCTGACATTGAATTTGTTGAGCTTTGTCCATAGCAAGCTGACACATAAATGCAGTGGCTTGTGCTGTAACATACTCTATTGGAGCACCCACAAACCTAGATGTGAGAACCAGCATCGAGAACACGAAAGAGATCGTCATCACCTTCCAAACTTTGCAGTCCTCATCCAACCAATGAGGCGTTTGTGGAGAATGTTAAAAGGGCCCATTACCAAGCCACTGTGTGGCGTTCATTGGAAGAAAATAATCCAACAGAAATGGATCCAGAATTTTTGGCTGGACAAAGGACCCAAAGCTAAAAACGCTCAAGCCAACATATCTCCTGGAGAATACAGAACTCGCTCCCGAGTATATCATGCGTCTCATCAAATGTGGACGTGCAAGTGTGCCACTCCATGCGGTACTCGTGCACTAGCTGCACTAGTAACAAACTGAACTGCACAATATTTTGTGCTTGTTGTGGTACAGGCTACTGCCAGAAAAAAAACAAATTAGTTTCCATGAAATAACTGTGTTCAAAGAACTAGTATTCTCTACAATCAGAATGAATGAACATTACTCATGAACATATTAGGGAAGAGTTAGAAACAGGTGAATAGAATTGATTACACTACACTATGCTACAACATGTGAATTGAACAATGACTAATCAACCTTCTATTTGGTTTCAATGGATTCCTTGCCCCCATAACCTGTGTCTAGACACCAAAATTATCAGCCTATGTTCAATATGAAAGAAGTTGCGACTAGTTTCATGTAATGGCGGCCATCTTGGACGCCATCTTTGATTGTTGGAGGTGTATTCTGAAAAGGGAACTACATGTAGTCTTGATGGATCCCTTGAACTCCAAAACCTATGTCTAGACAGCAAAATAATCATTGTAGGCCTATGGCGAATATGAAAGACGTTATGACCAGTTTCATGTAATGGCGGCCATCTTGGACGCCATCTTTGATTGTTGGAGGGGTATTCTCACAAGGGAAGTGGTCTTATTGGATCCCTTGAATGGAGGCCCCTATGTCTAGACAGCAAAATAATCATTGTATGAAAGACGTTATGACCAGTTTCATGTAATGGCGGCCATCTTGGACGCCATCTTTGATTGTCGGAGGTGTATTATGATATGGGAAACGGTCTTAATGGATCCCTGGAACCCCAAAACATATGTCTAGTCACCAAAATAATCATTGTATGGTGAGTATGAAAGAAGTTATGAATAAAGTTCACGTAACGGCAGCCATCTTGGATTTACAGTTACGTAATATATTACCAACATTGAAAATGGTCTTATTAGATTCCTCGACCTCCAAAACCTATGTCTAGACACCAAAATTATCAGTCTGTGGTAAATATGAGGGAAGTTATGATTGATTTCATGTAACGATGGCCATCTTGGATTTCTCAAAATGCTCAAGGGTGTCCGGAGTCCACCCGGTGGAATCTTAAAACTGACCCCCAGGGCTACTCAAATCCATCGAAAAAAAAACTATATAAGACATTTCCGGGTTCAGTGAAAAAAACCCATTTGGCTGCCGGTGTAGCAGTAAAAAGTGTCCCCCTGTAAAAAGTGTCCACTTCTATTGTTGAATGACGGAATAAGCGGCATGCGTATAGAAACCAATTGTCAGAGATTAGAATGTAACAATAGGATCCTTTGTTCCCCGGACAGTTTTTCCTAGGACATTCTTTCCCTTCACACCTGACTAAAAGCATCTCGTCCATATTGCTGTTTATACTGGTACCATGCAGTGTCCAAGACATCTTCATTCAAACATACTGGATGAAACCCTTTGTCGTTTGCACTTACACGTTCTATCTGCTGGCAACATACACACTGGGAGCGAGTTGGTAGCACTTGGCAGTTGTCACAAGAGCACCTGAAAAGATTATTTTAATTATCAAACATTGTAGGCCTAAAAACATTCATTTCTGCAACCGGTGTAGGCCCCTCTCTAGACCTAGACCTACCTCCTAGGCCTATAGGCCTATCGTTGTTAGACCTTAGGCCTAGGAAGGTCTAGGCCTAAATAAATCATTGAATGCACCCTACGTCCCTACCCTAGGCCTAGGCGATTACCCCAAAATTGATGAAATGAGCCGCCGCTGAATGACACACCGTTTGAATGTCGGCTGAACATGGGAGCAGGCATCAGGAAGGGGACAGACACCGCGCCTGACATGCCTGAGGGATTGAGAATGAAAGAAATCGTTCGGCGGCCCCCATGCACTGAATGTATACAATGAATGGGCACGTGTGTGCATTGTCCAGTGTTGTTGGGGCAGCGCCAGCGGCACTCATTTGGGCCACTTGTCATTCAGTTGGTATTGTTCGGATAAGTGGTTGATAATCACCCCACGGCACATTATCGTGATCATCAACAAAGGCTCCATACAAAAAAGAATAGGTTTATCTATTCTTGTTTTATTTCATCGCTCCTCACCAATTTTCTAAGTTGTTGACATCCACGGCCATCTCTTCGTCGCCGTCCTGGGGAAGAAGAGCATCATCCTCGATAGCCGGTGCCTCTGGCTCATACATATACGGCCCTATTACTTCTGGAATTGCATTTTCGAAGTATTCATCTTCTAATCCATCTTCCCTGGGTACATTTAAGACATTTTCATCCAATTCGACTAATGAATCGGAGAAAAACGCAGAAGAATCCGAGTCGCTATCCATGCTTCGCTGATGCTGAATGTATGTAAATACACTATACAAAGAAAGAAATAGCACTAAAATTGACACACAACGTGATAATATACAGGAAGTCAACTTCCAGATTTTGCAAATTTTCGACCCCATCTAGAGTCTTGTACTGTTAAGTGCCAGCCTGAAGAAGACCCCGGTTGGGGTCGAAAATTTGCAAAATCTGGAAGTTGACTTCCTGTATGTAAATACACTACGTGTTCTGACCTACTTTCGACTGTGTTTTAATTGGTCTCCCTTCGCATACGTCATCAATAATTAACCTAGTTTCATTGTTTTGAGGATTTCGGTGTCGGAAATGCCGCGCGGGTTCGTCAACAAAATCAACTTTTACACATGAATTACCGGAGAAAAAGGATTTTAAGCATTGGATTATTGTTTTTGCGTTTATCATACGGTAAATATTTTATGGCCCAAGGTAGGCGATTTTGAAGCCAAGGACCTACTGGCACTTTAATTGCTATTTGACCTAGTACCTTCTGAAGTGGTGTGGTCATGTATCTAGGTCCCTCTAACTACGTGACCCTCTATCTACGTGTACAGCAAAGTGGACTCGCGGTCACCAAGCAGTCATTTTGGAAAATGGACTGGCACATGTGTCATAAATTACTCAAGCGAGAATGTTTTGACCTTGAAATATTGACAATAATCATGTTGCCCAGGAAATCAACGCTTGCCCTTGAACATTTCATTTGACATTTGTCATTTGTTCTTCTGGTACATTCACCCAGGTGAGCACATGGTCCATGGACCATTTCATTAATCGTCTGTATTCCGACTGGAGATTCAACTGAATGATGCCAAATTTAACTAGAATTTTACTTGAGTTAATTGAAGACCGCCCTTGAAAATGGAATGATAACGACGGAGTTCACTGATGAAGTTTGTAATAAGTTAGGGCAATGTAGAGGCTTGTTGTACTTGACTCGATGACTCGATGGCGCGATGACTCGAAGGCGCGATGACTCGAAGGTGCGAAGAAGGCCAAATAAATTTCCTGTATATTGATGGGTGCATGCCTTATTTTAATTCGAGTTCCACTTCAAAACACTGGGTTAGGATGCAACATTTTTAGGAAGATGAAATAAGCCACCTCTGGCATATTTTTATAACCATCGTTAGACATGTTAAACCACATACCTATTCCCATTTTTAGTATAACTCTAAAGCCGTGACGTCATTGGCGTTTAGAATGCATGATTGCAGGGTTCTGCCCAGGATTTGGCGAGTGCCGGGTGGTTGACCGTGGGGCCACCGCATGCTGAGGGCGAGGGCGGGTGGGGGGGGGGGCTGCCTGGCAGGGTGATGCCCAGCAGTGTCGCCCACTGCCATTGTCGATGACTCGGCTGGTTCGAGTGCCGAAGGCACGAGAAAAAGAAAAGGGGGGTCTGGGGGCCGTCCCCAGAATATTTTGGATTCCAGACTCCCTAAGACGCGATTCCCTAGCATCCGAGTGGCTATTTCAACATATTAGAAGAGGCTGGAATGCTTATGACCACTAGGCCTATATGCGGTATAAAAGAGTCTGAAGCACATCAGCAAAACACAATTCACTCTTTGTATGTTGTGATGGTTGAAAACTTCTTGTTGGCACATTCCCGCCCCGTCAAAGAAAACCCAGACCAATCTACAGTAC
>NMRB01000178.1:246117-297160 GCA_002633025.1 Notospermus geniculatus | reverse complement strand
TAATTAATAATTACCACCACGGTGAAAATTAATTTTCACTGCGGTGGGAATATTTTCACCGAGGTGGAAATATTCTCACCGCGGTGGTAATATTCTCACCGCGGTGGGAACTTCCAAAAATTTTACAAACCCCCAAGAAAAAATTATTGAATTGAAAAAAAATGCAATGTAAATATTTTTCATCAATGAGCTCTATGGGCCACCGTAAATGTGCATTGTGGGTAGAATTTTTATGTGTAATGTCTGTGTTCATTCAGGTGTTCAAGTCAGCCTGAAGCCACAGCGCAAGAACAAGTGGGCAAACTGTAACATCAAACCAGGGCGCAAGTCAAGGGCAACCCAATGTGGATTGATTGGAAGTGTGGCTGTTCACAGTCCGGTGCCAGAACAGCAGCCGTCTTTTGATCCACAAAATCATGTTACTTCGACACCGAGGGCTCATGCCAGCAAGCGGAGGCTGTTGGATGTGGATGAAGAGGAAGAGCTGGATCAGGATATTGCCAGTGAACTTGATTCTTCAAAATTGGACCCAAATTGGACTTTGGATATTTCCTATGATCTGTAAGTTTGTTTTGATGTTATTCTGTTCTCAGTGAATGAAAGACCAGAGGAAAGAAGTGTGATAAAAAAATAAAAGTTGATCATTCGATTGGCTTTGGTTATTCAGGCCTTAAAGACATAAAGACATAATACAGTAAAGACATAGTACATGTAAATGCCCTTTCTCATTTAAAAGCATGATCTTTGTATTAAAAATTTCTCATGTTTTTTAAAGGAATGAAAGCATGGAAGTAGAAGATGGAGGCGATTCAAATCCCAGAATGTTTGCTGTGCAGGAATCCATCTTGTTGCAGTTGTTCAGGCGTTGCGTGAGGTGTGGTCTGAGCGGTGCAGAAGCCTGTGTGTCATCGACTGAAGGAACACTGGTGAAAATCACCGAGTCTTGTGTTGCTTGTGAAGGCGATTATGTGTGGCGATCCCAGGAAATGATCGGCAATTTCCCAATGGGGAATACTGCATTATCAACTGCAATCTTAGCCACAGGGACTTTGCCTCGACGAACATTACGTACACTGAGATTCTGGGGTTTGCAAGGGATGGCCCCATCGACATTCTTTACCCACCAGCGACGGTTCCTCCATCAAGCTCTCAGAAATGTTTGGGAGGAGGAACAGATCGGAACGTGGCAGGCCCTTGCTTCACCTGCAGAGTTGTCCCGAGATGCACGGTGTGATTCAATGGGCCACTGTGCCAAGTATGGCCATTATTCCCTACATGACACCGTAGACAACAAAATAATATGCACCGAACTTGTGCAGGTCAGTCTTTTACCTTACTTCATGACTTGGCAATTAATCTTGATGCTTCTAAAATTGTGTGTTTTAGGAACTGATAAGATATATGGTGGCAAAATCAGCTCATGAAGATTTTATAAAATTTTATGTAAATGTTGATCAGAAATATGTCATCTTTTTCAGTCAACGGAAGTCAAGTCCAGCTATCACATGGAGCTTGAGGGTCTGGACAGGGCTCTTGGCGTAATTGAGGCAGCAAGGCCTGACGTCCAGGTTAACCTCACAACTGATGGCCATATGGGGGTGGCAAAATACCTGCGGGAAGATAAGAAGGAGACAGTACATCATTACTTGGATGTTTGGCATGTTGCCAAAAGTAAGTCATGTATTTTTCTTTCACTTGTTTTTCATCCTTGCAATGCTTACTTGTCATCCCTGGAGTGAATGCTCACAACAGGGGAATTCGACAATGGACGTTTTCCACTTTAGCTTCATGTCTTTGATCTTTACCAAATGATTTCAGATTTATGGAAAAAGCTCCTTGGCCTCTCGAAGCGGTATCCATTGGTGGGAAAATGGATGAAGAGCCTGCGGACACACCTGTATTGGTGTGCCCTGTCCAGTGATGGAGATGGGGAGCTCATGATTGCCAAATGGAAATCCATTACCAATCACATCATCAATGTTCACGTTCATGATGATCCGAAGTTTCCTGCCTGTGCACATGGGCCTATCTCCAGACATTGGTTTGATGGAGGTGAGATGTTACTTCTTTTTTGGGGTCATGTGAGCACCATATTTTTGTCCTTGGTTTTTGCCAGCTAAATAAAAATATGGCTTTCATGTCAAGTTACCAATTGTAATTGTAATTGTAATTGTAGTTTATCATTATATTTTGTTTTATGAAGATTATTGGTTATGGTTTGCTTTGCATCATTGTACATCTTTGTGGGTCCACTTCATTGATTTACACATTCATTTCCTTTCCAGATTCCGATGCGTACTTTGCACTCCGCCGAGTCCTTCTGAAGAAAGACCTTCTGAAAGCTGTTGGGCACCTGAGTCCAAATGCGCAAACATCTGGGCTGGAGGGTTTCCACGGCACCGTGATACATTTTGCTCCAAAAATGTATCACTTTGGATACAACGCCATGACGTCTCGGTATGTAAACGAACCAGGAACCATAATTACAAAGTCATCGTAAGGTGGCGAGATTCCCAAAGAGGGCTTTTTTATCAAGTGACCTACTGACTACATTCAGTCAAGTTCAATGAATTTTTGTTTATTTGAATTCTGTGAAGACACATTGACTACAGCCCTTCATCACTAGTGACTTGAGGCCTAAATTGGCTTTTCTTCCACTGTAGACTGGCTAAAGATCAACCAGATTACTATTCAATGTTTCATGTGAACTTATGTTGTCTTGCAGGGTGCAACTAGCCGCATTGCACTTCAATGAAAATGCAGGACGCAAACAGAATGTCACCAAAAAGGGAGTGCCAAGCTATAGCATCCATTATCCGAAGGCAAAGCGGGGCGAGTACACGGCCACTGAAGTGAAGGTTGACCCAACCTATGCTAAGTGGCAGCACGGACCTGTATACTGACGGGATAGGCAACTCTGACGTCGCGAACTGCACAACGCGACGTGATGACGTACGCCACCTGTGTTAGGATTGACTCGCGGCCGTCCGGTCGACCGACTCGGAAATATGCGAGCACNGTGATCATCAACAAAGGCTCCATACAAAAAAGAATAGATTTATCTAATCTTGTTTTATTTCATCGCTCCTCACCAATTTTCTAAGTTGTTGACATCCACGGCCATCTCTTCGTCGCCGTCATCCTGGGGAAGAAGAGCATCATCCTCGATAGCCGGTGCCTCTGGCTCATACATATACGGCCCTATTACTTCTGGAATTGCATTTTCGAAGTATTCATCTTCTAATCCATCTTCCCTGGGTACATTTAAGATATTTTCATCCAATTCGACTGATGAATCGGAGAAAAACGCAGAAGAATCCGAGTCGCTATCCATGCTTCGCTGATGCTGAATGTATGTAAATACACTACGTGTTCTGACCTACTTTCGACTGTGTTTTAATTGGTCTCCCTTCGCGTACGTCATCAATAATTAACCTAGTTTCATTGTTTTGAGGATTTCGGTGTCGGAAATGCCGCGCGGGTTCGTCAACAAAATCAACTTTTACACATGAATTACCGGAGAAAAAGGATTTTAAGCATGGGATTATTGTTTTTGCGTTTATCATAAATATTTTATGGCCCAAGGTAGGCGATTTTGAAGCCAGGACCTACTGGCACTTTAATACGTACTATTTGACAGTGCATGGTGCGTAGTAATACATAGTAGTGCATGGTGCGTAGTAATACATAGTAATACATAACTTCAATCTTTTGCCAGGGGCCACCAGTGGCGCGTGCATTGTAACTCTGGCGAACATGGCGAGTCCGTGGGCACTTTCTCACAGATTCGTAGCTTGGCCTACAGCAGGAGCCGAGTATTAAACATGTGCACGGGGCTCCCCGTTCACTTGATTCAGTACGGGGCGACCGAAACAGCTCAAAGCAAAAATGTGAGGTGACAGACCTGTTTGTTATGGCGCCACTCTCAACACAGTAAAATGGTTCTACGACCGGACCAGTCGTAATGATGTTCTCCGTTGCATGGTCTGGAATGCACGTCCCTCTGTGTGCGCGCGTGCGTGTGTGTGCGCGCGTGCGTGTGTGTGGGTGAGTGGGTCTGAGTGTGAGTGTGTGTGTGTGTGTGTGTCCGTCTGTCACGCCTTCATATCTTATCTCCTTCAACAGCTACAGTCCTGGTAACACATCCTACCAGTATAAGTAAAACGAGGGGATCCAGACGGAAGACTTTTTGTAGCGGCAACAGGGTTTTTGCTAAAATTTAAGCATTTTTCCTTGAAAAGTGCGATTTTTCAAGTGTCGAAAAACCCATGAAAAGTGCTTAAATTTTAGCAAAAACCCTGCTGCCGCTGCAAAACACATTCTCATCCATCACTCGGCCCCCTCGTTTTACTTATACTGTAGTTTCACCATAAAAAATATGGAAAAGTGCTAATGAAAAAACGGTAAAATTTGGAAGATCCTGCAAAAAATTTAAGCATTTTCCCTTGAAAAGTGCTATTTTTTCAGGTGTCAAAAAACCATGAAAAGTGCCTAAAACCTTTCACATCGTCCACTTGGACCCCCCAATCTACATATACTCTGAGGCAGCACCTTTTAATTGGAGTGTTACTGTTCACAGACTGCACTATACAGTGTCTAAGCCTATTCGCAAAGCGATAACAGAGCTGATGTGACAGCTGGTCTGTACATTTAGGTCTATGCTGTGGTATATAGATGTGCCGTGTCATTGATCACAGATGTGATATTTCACGGAAATGATTTATGAATAGGAGATACTATCAACGACTGTGTTGTAGGCAAAATGGAAGAGGATATTTGGATGTGTGCACAGTAAGACACTTTATATCGATCTGTGACGTCACGATTCTCTATGTTTAGCCCTCTCTGTGACGTCACGATTCACCTTCGGCGGCACTTCGTGATTTGTAGTGGCTGCGTCTTTCCTGTAATGTAAATGGTCTGCAAACTACCCTTCATATTGGTACTTCTGCGCATGCGCGCAGGAATCGTGGTTGTTTCGGTGAATGGCGTGGAACAGGCCAGACGTGTGCACGAATCTCTCTGTAATATAAACGACGGAAAATAATCAACACCAGATGAAGTCTCCTCTTCAATTTATTATGAATTAGTAGCAGGACCCCGCTACTACATATGGCGCCCAACGTTTGAAGGAAATCTACGGGGAAAAACGAGGAAATTGAGACTTTTGTTACGAGTTGGACATTGTTTGGGTTGAACACGTGAGTTCCAGGTAGCCGCCATCTTGATTTTTTAGTACATTCATTGACTGCCCAGTCTGCATTGTGTGCCGTGCATACATTGTGTTGCATGAGGGAAACAACCCTGGCTTTCTTAGTGTAGGTGGCCAGTCGTCATGCAGGGAACTTTACAATAGTATGGTTGTGCGGACCTAGCATTAACCAGGTGATAGACTGAATCCAGCTGAACTGGAGGTGAACTGTGTAGATTGTGTGTCTGTCTGCTGTCTCTACAGTTGTCATGGTTGTGGACTGTCTTTCTTGCAGTTAACATGGCGACGAAGGAGGAAAGGGCGGTATACCTTCGTAGGTATACAGCTGACTATATTACGAAACTGTGTGATTTGAATCATATTGATACGGCTGAGTTAAGAACGAAAGATGAAAAAGTGAGTGCACTGGCGGATTTGCCTAAACTTGTGGAGGATAGTGATACGAAGTCATCGGGAGGAGATTCGGTCTTCAAGGCGTTATTACAACATTTTTCGGAGACTCGTAAAGAGGATAACGAACGATTATTAAATACGATGCAAAAACTGGTTAAGCATTCATCGGTGATACGTCTCAAGGAGATGAACAAGCTCTCGGACAAGGACGATATTCACTATTGGTTGCGTACGTTTGAAAACCTGGCAACACGTTACGAAGTCGATCGGTCTCAATGGGCTCGTACGTTGGAACCGTATTTAACGGGTAATGCACAGCAGGCATTCTTTTCATTGACTGTAGGGGATCAGTCTGACTATGACAAGGTGAAAGAGGCGATTCTCACACGCTACATGTTAACTCCTGTGGCATATCGGACGAAATTTAGAAGAGAGTCGAAGAACAGTTCTGAAAGCTTTGTGGACTTTGTTGCACGACTGGATGAGTATATGCTGAGGTGGCTCAAACCGAGTGACAGGTTAATGAAAGACAAGGAAGTTCTTAAGATGTTGGACAAAGTCGTGTTGGATCAATTTGTCTCAACGGTCCGGGATGAAACGTTACGACTGAAATTGGTTGAGAAGGACGATGTTTCTGCTCGTGATCTTGCTAAAATCGCAGATGACTTTATATTGCAACGTAAAGTGTTCCGTGAGGAAAAGGGTGACTCAGAACGGAAAAAGTCTACGCCACAATCCACTCAACCACCACCGGGTGGCAAGACAAAGACGAATGGTAATGCAGACAAGCATGAGAAGCCGAGAAGTAACAAGTATTCGGATGCATGTTTCAAGTGTGGTGAACTTGGTCATGTAAAAAAGAACTGTCCTAAGCTGTCGAAAGGGTCGCAGTCTTCAGAGAACAAAGAAGGGAAACCTGTTGGTTTTGTCGATGTCGGTAAATCTCTTAATCCATTGGCGGCCGAGTTTGTACCAGGGTGTGGAACTGCACCTAGTGACACTGAGACCACTGTGTCTGGGAATATTGATTCTCGGCCATTGGTGGAACTTTCTGTCAGTGACATCCGTACGTATGGTTTGGTGGACTCTGGAGCCGCTGTGACGATGGTAACAGAAGCGTTATGTCAGCAGCTGAAAGTGGTACCTAAAACTGATGATCAGACTATGTTGAAATGGTTCGATGGTACTTTGTTCCAACCATCGGGTTGTGTCATGCTGGACATTGAGTGTTGTGGACGGACAACATGCATTGAATGTGTTGTTGTAGGAACCCTGAGTACGCCGGTGTTGCTAGGACGTGACTTTATTTACAAGGTGGGACTTTGTATTGATTTTAGCTCACACAGCTATTGGATTTCGACCCAAATGCCAATAGTTAAGTGGCCTCTGCTGGGGGTCAGGACTGGTAGGCAACCCGAGGTGTGTGATGTTAATGAGAAGCCAACGGTCGTTTCTTCTGAACTGGATGCTCGTCGAATTGAAATGGTGGAACAGCTGAAACAAGAATTTCCAGACGTTCTGTGTGATAGACCTGGTTGGACGAATGTGATCGAACACGAAATTGAACTATTGGAGAACACTGAACCGATTAAACAAAAGCCATATCCGTTAACACCAGAGAAGCGTAAGGCTGCGGAAGAACAGATACCACAGATGCTTGCTGATGGTATCATCGAAGAGTCGAAGTCTCCATGGCGGAGCCCGGTGGTGATGGTACCTAAGGCGAGAGGGGGTTGGCGTATGTGTGTAGACTACCGCAAATTAAACACTAGAACTAAGACTGATGCATATCCGATGAAAAAGATTGATTCGATACTTGGTGATTTGAAAGGTGCTCGGTATTTCACAACGCTGGACATGAAATCTGGCTACTGGCAAGTCTCTCTTCGGGAAGGTGATCGTGAGCTGACCGCTTTTTCAGTTGGGGAGAACCTCTATCAGTTCCGTGTGTTGCCGTTTGGAGTGAAAAATGGTCCGGCGACGTTCCAAAGATTGGTGGAGAAAGTTCTGAAGAAGCGTGGCTGTCTTGGTAGGATCTGTAAGGTTCAGATAGATGATATTATCATCTATGCTGACACGATCGAGGAAATGCTGGAGCGCATTCGAGAAGTCCTACTGTGTCTTCGTGAGGCAGGGCTTACCGCTAGTTTGGAGAAGAGTCGATTTCTTTACACGGAAACTGATTTCTTAGGCCACATAGTCACGGAAAGGGGTCTTCTCACGCAGGAACGGAAGGTTGAGGCTATTGTGAATTATCCTGTACCCAAGAATCGCAAAGAATTGGAGCGGTTCCTTGGAATGGTCGGGTGGTATTCAAAGTTTATACCACAGTACTCTACAATCTGTGAACCACTCAACTGTCTTCGTCGCAAAGGTACACGGTGGCATTGGTCCGATGCTTGTGACCAAGCTGTCCGCAGTTTGAAGGAACTTATGACTTCTGCACCATGTCTTGCATATCCAGACTTTGATTGTGACTTCGAGCTGCATGCTGATGCAAGTGGAGTTGGTATCGGATGTACATTGAATCAAATGCAGGATGGACAGTTGCGTACGATCGGTTATAGTAGTAGGACTTTATCGACTGCGGAGCGTAATTACAGTGCTACTGAGCGTGAAATTCTTGCTGTGGTTTGGGGACTGGAGAAATGGCGATCGGTTATTGAAGGAAGCCACACTATCGTCATAACGGATCATCGTGCATTGACGTGGATATTCTCTACGAAGCAGAATCTTGCGCCACGGTTGTATAGGTGGGTACTTCGTGTCCAGGATTTTGATTTTGAAGTCAGGTTCCGTCCTGGAAGGTATCAAGTGGTGCCAGATGCTTTGTCACGTGATGCACGTTTTGAATCCGTTATGGAGATAGGTGTGGTGGACCAAATTGTACAGAATGATACTGAGGATCAGGGGAAGTGTGCTTCTAGTGTATGTAAAGATCCGCAAGATGATATCGTGGATTGGATTCAGTGTGAGAAGTGCTATAGGTGGTACCATGATATATGTGTTGGTGTAGATCCCAGGGAAGCTGACAGCTTACAATTCGAGTGTGCAACGTGTGTTCAAGGCCAAAGGGCTCAAAGTGCGCATCAAAATCCATGCCATTCCCTGAAACAACCCCCTTCACCACCATCATCTGTAGGTCAAGCAGATTTGCTGGCCCAGGCAAAGGGCCAAACGGGTAAATTTTCTGAGTTGCCTCGGTTGCAGAGGGAGGATCCTATACTTGGTCCTATTGTGAAGTATTTGGAGTCTTCAGATGAAGAGCGATCTTCTGCTATCTCTCAGGTTAGAAATGTTGCAGAAAATTACACTTGGGATAGGTGTTTGTTTCGGGAAGGCAGGATTTGTGTGCCCAAAGTACTGACAAGTCATATTTTACATGAATTGCATGATTCCCCTACTGCGGGTCATTTAGGCCGTCAGAAGACATTGAAAAGAGTGTTACAAGATTTCTATTGGCCAGGAATGGGCACAAGTGTACGCAACTATGTCAGAGCATGTAAAACCTGTCAGGTTATTAAACCAGTGTATAGGAAACCGCCTGGGTTTATGGAAGTGATTGAATCTGAGGGTCCATGGGAGCTCATGGCAGCCGATTTAGTTGGGCCATTACCAGAGAGCAATTCTGGCCACAAATTTATCTTAGTAATTCGAGATCATTTTACAAAATGGGTGGAATTTTTTCCAATGAAAAGAGCCACAAGTAGAGAAATATGTGTTTGTCTTGTTCGTGAGATTTTCACCCGATTTGGCCCACCAAGGAAGCTTCTGACTGATAATGGGTCCCAGTTTACATCTAAGTATCTCAAAGCAGTTTGTGAGAAGTGGGTAGTAAAACAGTTATGGTGTACACCATATCACCCACAATGTAACTGGGTAGAAAGGGCTAATAGGGACTTGAAGTCGATGTTGTCAAGCTTTGTTAGGGAAGAGGGTGATCAAAGAGCTTGGGACATTCACTTGTCGGAATTCAGATTCGCTCTGAATTCAGTGGAGAATCGTACTACGGGGTGGAGTCCTGCTCTGCTCAATCTTTCTCGTGAAATGCCTGCTCCTGTGACAAATGCTCTGTCCAATCTGTCTACTGAGAAAGTGTCACTTGTTGATAAATATACTGAGTATTTGAGGAAGAAGGTTTCTGCAGACAAGGATAGAATCAGAAAAACTAAAGCAAGAATGGAAGAGCAGGCTGGATCGAGAAAGATTGAGTATGACAAGAAAAGGAGAGCTGCAACCATTGATGTTGGTGATTTGGTTTTGTTGAAGACCCATTACCAGTCAGATGCTAGTTCATACTTCTCTGCGAAACTTGCGCCAAGGTGGAGTGGGCCATTTCGGGTGGAGGAGAGAGTGAACACTGTAAATTTTCGGATTCGGACCCAGAATGGGTTAGAAACAAAGCATGTGGACCAGCTAAAGTTGTATTATGACAAGTAAAAGTTCATTCTGATGGTGGTGTTATTCCGGAGTGATTATTCTGTGACATTCAGTTATGTTTAACGGATTGTAATGTATGTGATGTCTTGAAATCCATTGTTTCCTGTTTCCCTGGTTGCTAGGGGAAGTTACAGTGTGTTTAGTATTCTGTGGTGAAGGGTTTATATTACAGATTATAGATTATTACAGATCTAGTTAAAAGCTAGTTAAGGCTAGTTAAGGCTAGTTGCAACTAGAATCAACTAGAACTTAACTAAAAAGCAACTAAAATCAACTAGGTAGTTGTTTTTGTCTGATTTTAGTTGCTTTTTGTTGCTAACTAACTTTAACTGGAATTGACTAACTTTTGACTAAAATTTAACTAGATTTTAACTGCTTGTTGCTCTAGTTGATTTTAGTTGCTTTTAAGTTAAGTTCTAGTTGATTCTAGTTGCAACTAGCCTTAACTAGCCTTAACTAGCTTTTAACTAGATTTTAACTACCCTGAACGGGCAGTTGATTTTTAGGTGATTTCTTGTTATTTTTAGTTAGATCGTGAAAGATGGAAATATTTTTCCAGTTACTCACTACACTACTACCTTAAAAATGTATTCCTAGAGATTGTACTTCCTCAAAATGTATTTCTAGAGTACAGCAATTCCTTAAAAATGTATTTCTAGAGTACTCACGAAGTGTCAGCAAAGCTGAAGCACTGCTATTACTACTTCCTTACACTCCCGTACTACCTCAAAAATGTATTTTTAAGGACTTGCTATCTCTATAAATACATTTTTAAGGAAGTGCAGTCTCTAGAAATATATTTTCGAGGAAGTACAATGTCTAGAAATACATTTTCGAGGAAGTACAATCTCTGTAAATACATTTTTAAGGTAGTACAATCTCTATAAATACATTTTTGGGGAAGTACAATCTCTATAAATACATTTTTAAGGTAGTGCAATCTTTAGAAATACATTTTTAAGGAAGTACAATCTCTAGAAATACATTTTAAAGGAGCTGCTATCTCTAGAAATATATTTTTAAGGAGTTGCTATCCCTAGAAATACATTTTTAAGGTAGTACAATCTCTAGAAATACATTTTAAGGAGCTGCTATCTCTAGAAATACATTCTTAAGGTAGGTCTAGTACAATCTCTAGAAATACATTTTTAAGGAAGTACAATCTCTAGAAATACATTTTTAAGGAAGTACAATCTCTAGAAATACATTTTTGAGGAGTTGCTATCTCTAGAAATACATTCTTAAGGTAGTACAATCTCTAGAAATACATTTTTAAGGAGCTGCTATCCCTAGAAATACATTTTTAAGGAGTTGCTATCCCTAGAAATACATTTTTAAGGAGTTGCTATACATTTTTAAGGAGTTGCTTAATTTATCAGCTTTGAATTAATTACTTTTTATTTATAAATGAGTGATCCCGAAGGGCCCGTGAAACATACAATGACAAATCAATTGATCAGTTTGGATGTTGATATTTTTGATGACTGGGAGGGGAATGTCGATGGTCGTCAGCTGCCCCTGCATTCAGAGAGACTTTTCACTTCAGTGAAGTCTCTCTGAATGCAGGGCAGCTGACAGGGATCTGTGGTTATAAGTATTTATTAGCAAATGCAGATTTGTAGGGAAAGGGAAGGGCTGGGGAGATATTCGTCCTGCGACTAAAAGTGTTCAGCAAAAAAGAAATAAACAGAGAAACAGACACGCGAAAAAAATCGCCTATCGCAAGGCTCGAACCCGGCGCCCCAGATTCATAGCCGGACGCTCTACCCACAGGCCCCTGAAGCCTAGTTAGCGGGATTATCGGGTGGTTAGCGGAAATATCGGGTTAAACCATTGTAAACAATGGGTAAGATAAAGAATAAGACAAGGTAGGCAAGCGCAGGACCAGATTTGAACCGAGTGACATATTCACTTCGGACCCCTCATACGACCAGAAAACGCCGAGAAACTGAACATTTTTTGCTTACCACGTCATCCATAAGACTCCAATCATTAAATCCATGCGTAATTTCAGCCATCATTTGCATATTAACAACACAGGCGGCGTCGTTTGTGAGCGGAGAAAGCGAATGATTTAGAAATCCCGCCGTCCACTCTCCCCTTCACACTCCCACAATGCACTGCATCACAGCAAAAACGGCATTCTGTGCCAGACGTTTGTGTGTAGCAGTACTGGGGAGCAAAACGGCAGGCTGCGCGAGACTACCAGCAGGGGGAGAGTGGACGGCGGGATTTCTAAATTATTCGCTTTTTCGGCTCACAAACGATGCCGCCTGTGTTGTTAATATGTAAATGATGGCTGTAATTATGCATGGATTTAATGATTGGAGTCTTATAGATGATGTGGTAAGCAAAAAATGTTCAGTTTCTTGGCGTTTTCTGGTCGTACGAGGGGTCCGAAGTGAAGATGTCACTCGGTTCAAATCTGGTCCTGCGCTTGCCTACCTTGTCTTATTCTTTATCTTACCCATTGTTTACAATGGTTTAACCCGATATTCCCGCTAACCACCCGATAATCCCGCTACCAGGCTTCAGGGGCCTGGGGCCATATGCATAAAACTACTTAAGTATGAAAATCCCAAGGGATTCCCTCAAACCACCACTAAAGTGGAAATCTTAACTTANTTATAAATATATCCCAGCTACTCAACATATTTTTATGATGATAGAAAATGACGTCACAAATCAGAATAATCTTACAAAAATCGCATTTTACAACAACCACAGAGCAAGTCCCCAGCAAATCTGTCAGTATATCGCTACATAATGTATCCATCTACGTTCACAGCCACTAAAAACGTGAACCAACCGTCCGGTATACTCCATCTGAACATTAGGTGCATATTTCCTATGAGTCCAGTTCTATTGACTGACCCGTGACAAGTCTTTGGCTAGCTTCGCTGTTGACCGCTACGCGGCGCGTTGGGCCTTGCGTCCAGCAGACACACAGCCGCCATTTGCATTCAGCCTCGTTTTGGCAAGGAGCAGACGCCATTTGCGCCATTTTCTGGAACTAATCGGCGAGTTTGTATCCACATAATGATATATATGTATATGATCAGATGATGACCTTCGTACGAAAGACGGTTAAAGGGTTAAAAGAATAGTGAAAAAACATTGTGGATGTGACAGCTCCACCTTTTTTGAGTGACCAATTCCTGACATACGACCTTATAGATACATTTTGTATTGTGTATCCTAATTAAAAATTTGGAGACGATCCAGTCATTAGTAAGTTCAGGAGTTATTGCACTTTTTGTGTTTTTGGTTTTGGCCACCTGGAGGGAGGCCAAGCCAACAATCGAATCGGACCGAAACTTGGTGTCATAGGTCATCTGACCTAGGGGTATATATGCACCAAGTTTCAGATCAATAGCTCCAGCGGTTACGAAACGTGCCCTGCTAACGGTCAACGACGGACGACGACGTCGGACGCTGCACCACGGCAAAAGCTCACAGGTGAGGTGAAAATTAAAGCGAATCAAAAGCGGATTTTGTTTACATTTGGATGGTGTTTGTAAACAGAAAAATCAGCCAATCAGAATGCACGAAAATTTCTTTTGTTGACATTCTAGAGAAGTTTGTTTACATTTTACCCGAAAATTCGTCCCCTTTCAAATTCTATTTCTGAATCAAATTTTTTCGCTTTTGATTCGCTTTAAGATGTGTTACCAGAACCACATTATTATTTATTTTTGTGTGGCCCTACACACCTGTAAACAGTAAACAAAGTTGCAGCAAGTTCCATGACTGAAACGAGCGTCTGCCAATGTTCAGTACATAATTGAATGATTGACGGACATAAGTATCATAAGCACAGGTGTCCCATGGCGGCTTTTGATCTGTGACGGGGCAAAGGTTTGATGCGAATGTCCACTATTCATGCTTGGGGAGCTGAACAGGACGTAGTATAACTAGAAGCCTGGCGGCTTTGAGAGCTTCGCTTGGCCGCTGTAAGTTGTTTTCATTGAGAGACACTTTATTACCTTTAGTTTGATACCAAATGTTAGCATTTTTTTTCTTTTTTTTTCGCCCTCATGCTCCATCATGTATGGCCTAACAATCTGTTAAACGAACAATCAAATTGGTATGGCCTAAACAACAAATAAACTAGAAGCCTGGCGGCTTTGAGAGCTTCGCTTGGCCACTGTAAGTTGTTTTCATTGAGAGACACTTTATTACCTTTAGTTTGATACCAAACATGACTACCTTCGCTCAACTGGTATGTAAGTAGGTCGCTAGGTCATGGAAGTAGGTCAGTTCAAACCTACACTTCATTACATTTGTTTTGATACGAAACACGACTAGTTTTGCTCAGCTGGTCTGTAAGTAGGTCACTAGGTCATGGAAGTAGTAGGTCAGTTCAAACCTACGCTCCATTACCTTTAATTTGATACCAAACACGACTACCTTTGCTCAACAGGTCTTTAAGTAGGTCACTAGGTCATGGAAGTAGGTCAGTTCAAACCTACACTCCATTACCTTTAGTTTGATACCAAACACGACTACCTTCGCTCAACTGGCCTGTAAGTAGGTCACTAGGTCATGGAAGTAGGTCAGTTCAAACCTACACTTCATTAGCTTTAGTTTGATACCAAACATAACTACCTTGGCTCATCTGGTCTTTAAGTAGGTCACTAGGTCATGGAAGTAGGTCAGTTCACCCCTACACTTCATCAGCTTTAGTTTGATACCAAACATAACTACCTTGGCTCAACTGGTCTTTACATGTTCATGAGTACCCGATACCAGCTTCTCACCGGACTCTCGAAGCCACGGACCCTCGCATCGGGTGGGAAGGGGTTAACATATCACCATGAGTCCAGATAGATGTCATATTAGACCTACTTGGTGAGAATGGGTTAATGCCAGATGATAGGCCTGCAATTCTTGTTGGTGAACTGAGATAGATATCTTCTGAGACGCATTGGGTGGGAAGGAGTTAATAGCTGATAGGGAGGATGGCAAAGAGTTAATTTATTAAATTGAGAGGAGCTGGCTTCCCTGAGTAACCCAGCAAAATGCACCTTTGTCAAGGTCCACGCACACGAAGATCAGGAGGCAAATTTCGTGAAGTGTTTAATCAGGTATGAGTGAGAGAAGACACAGCGAACGAGTCCAAAATGTAAACAAAGAACATGTGGTCGCCGGGCTGAAATTAGATTGTACCGCCCTCCTCACGCAAGACGGAACAGCCGTGACGTCACGGAGTACCAGAGCAAACCTTAAATTCTGAATTTCGCCATAGTCTCTGGAACTTTTTCCGATATCACTTTGCGTACACATGTAGGCCAGGTATACATGTAATTGATAATTCGCAGCATACAGGATTAACCACTTCAAAAATAGTTGGTAAGCGACTCGTTATCCCTTCACTGTTGATAAATGATACTAAGTTTATTGTCCCCATGCTTCTACCAGCTGCTGCTAACGATGTTTTGGAACTACATTTTTGGGAAGCGCATGAGCGGTAAAACGCGCGTGCAATCAATCTCGCTCCTATTAGTTTGTTCTTCCTATGCCCAGCACTGCTATACTACTTGGAATAGAGCTTGAAAATTATCTGACCTCTATGACCTTTCCCGGGGTGGGTGGACCCGGAAGTGGCAAAATTAACGAAATTTCTTGTTTATTTCATCAAATTCACATCCAAATTCATTATTTTGAGGAACTTTTAGGGTGGGGTATTGTTGAAGGCTATCTAATAGATATGTTGCACTAGAACTGGGCGAAGATCAGAGTTGACATCACAGAGCAAATTTCGTTCATAACTTGCGTCGTCTGCTATGGGTTACCAGCCCATGAGACTAGCTTCGCTGGCAAAGCCAAGCGAAGCTAAAAATAGTGCCAATGACACAGTGCCCGCTTGGTTAATTTGGAATCATGGCGCCTGGATCTTGAGGTCACATGATTGGACGTACATGTACCTACGGTTCAAATTCAAGCATTCTAGCTCAAATCGTTTGTGTGAAATAGGCATTTTTCATTTTCACGAAACGCCCCCTAGTGGCCATGGTAGGAATCGCAGCACGCCCAAATTCAAACTTGGCCTCGATCTTAGGGCCATATATACACATGTGCAATATGAAAATGATCTGTCAAAAACTGAATTAAAGCGAATTGAAATTGAAAAAATTTGATTTAGAAATAGAATTCGAAAGGGGACGAATTTTCGGGAAAAAATGTAAACAAACTTCTCCAGAATGTCAACAAAGTGCATTCTGATTGGCTGAATTTTGTGTTTACAAACACCAGCCTAATGTAAACAAAATCCGCTGTCGATTCGCTTTAAGCAAGAGCGCAGACAAGGCGAAGCCCAAAAATCTGCCAATTTTCATTATTTGACCTATTTCCCCATCAAAATTAGGTTAAATAAAAAACCCATTACATATATGATGTAACATGATTAGATGTACCTACGATTCCAATTTGAGCATTCTAGCTCAAATCGTTTGCGTAAAATAGCCATTTTTCATTTTTCACAAAACGCCCGCTGGTGGCCATAATAGGAATCGCAGCACGCCCAAAATCGAACTCGGCCTAGATCTTGGGGCCATATATACACATATGCAATATGAAAAAGATCCGTCAAAAACTGAAGACGCTAGAGCGCAGACAAGGCAAAGCCCAAATATCGGCCAATTTTTCGTTATTTGACCTATTTTCCCATCAAAATTAGGTTAAATCAAAAACCCATTATATATATCATGTATCATGTAACATGATTAGATGTACCTACGATTCAAATTTGAGCACTCTAGCTCAAATCATTGGCGTAAAATAGCCATTTTTCGTTTTTCACAAAACGCCCCCTAGTGGCCATAATAGGAGTCGCAGCACGCCCAAAATTGAACTTGGCCTAGATCTTGGGGCCATATACACACATGCAATATGAAAACGATCCGTCAAAAACTGAAGGCGCTAGAGTGCAGACAAGGCAAAATGTTACGCACGCACGCACGACAGACCACCACTAAGGCATCTAAGCACAGCATAAGCCCTTTTGGCCTTCGGCCAAGCGGGCTAATAAAAGGATAGCTGTGGTATAATAAGGAAAGCTGTGCAAACCCACCTTCGAATACTGATTTTAAAATGCCTACAGTCAGTTCGCCTTTGTACACACAGGACAAATGTGAACCGTCTGCGGTTTAGAAGATTGCAGGAAATGAGAACGAAAAAAATGCAACAATGATTTTTGGACAATATCAGCTAAGAATGTATGACAGTTGTCAAGTGAACTTGTATTGGTATTGTGTTTTACAAGGGATAACGATGTATTTGAAAATTTAACCCATATCTGACCACATCTGAAGTGTTAACCCCTTGATCACTGATCTTGAATACTTTACATGCCGTAATCAAGACTTTGAAATATTTCGAATTATTTACTCAGAAATGTCAGCATTCTCCATGAGTCGTAATTTATCTCTTTTTGCCCTGAAGCAGGACATACCGGTACACGTCCAAGGCAGCGCTGTTTAACCCGATGAGCTGAATGAATAATAAGCTATTATGAGTCACACACAGTTTGTTTCTATGATTGGCTCCACCAGTAACTCAGGACCTAGGACGTAGACTGTGAATGTCCACAACCAAGAGAACTTAACTTAGTAGATGGGTCTGTTTCAAAATTGGTCATCATCAGGTGGAAAAATTCATTTGTGGCTTATAATCATTTTGTTGGTGTTTCTTGATAGCAGAATATATTTGCAGTAGGCCCTACCTCTTAGGCTTATGCCTTAGCCTATCAAACTGAGACATCAAATGTCAGCTGAGCGCAAGGCCCATGGGCCTCTTGTTTGCTAAAACAACAGATCTTAAATTTTTGAAAATGTCATAACCTATCAATATTTGTGTGCGGTGACCACATGGCACATGTGAAATCTGTATTAACCCTTTCACCAATTGTCACTGACTCCCCCAAATATTTTCCGTCCGACACCAAAATAATTTCCCGTCCGACACCGAAATAGATTCAGTGATTCTGGATGAGTATCTGAAGATGGATTCAGTTTTGATGTAATGTCATCCAAAAGAGATCCACCTTGTAAAGGTAGATGACACCATAAGGAATGCGGGATAGGTGGCAGCACTAAATTGGAGTACAATCTAGTCCTTGTGGACCTGTCATTCAGTACTGCTATGTCCATTGCAGAGAATGGATTCCCTGTGGCATGGTGACATTCTGTGACAAAACTGGCTTGCCTGTAACTGTAACATTTTGAGAATTCTGTGACTAAATGTGACAAAGTCGTCAGTAAAATTTTGTGACAGACAGGAATTTATGTGACACTTCAAAACATGCTACACTGCCTCTTTTTGTGAATAAATCGACTACAATTTATCATTTTTTTAGCTAACCTGTGAGATGTAGTTGTTATGCGGTGTCCATTGTCGTCTGTTAGTAGGGCTCGTTTCATAACATTAACTCATGTTCTAATGCTAAATTGAGTAATAAAATATGTCTTATAAATTCAATTTACTCTTTATACACATTCTGGCAGATGACCGCGTCCTCCAAGTGCAAGGTTTCTTACCTCAGCCCTCTTTGTCTTTACATGCCAAAGAGGGTGAAGCAAAGGGAACATCCTCTGAAGGAGGGGGGGGGGGGTCAGGTTGGAGCTTCCTGCATGGCATTTTGGTGAAATTTTGATGATGGGCCTTACGAAGGATGACCAAATCTTGAGCTAGACCAGTTCCTGCATCTGTATCTAACCTTTGAAGGATGACATACTACCATAGGGAAAAAGTTAGTTTCAGGGACATACTGTATACAGAAAACTTTGGAGAATGCGTTTAAAACACATATCACTGACCGAAGATGTAGAAAAATGATACTGAAGATGAAGAAAGTCAGGTACGGTTGACTTCTGTTCGGTTTCCTTCTTACAATACAAGGGTGAACATTTCATTCCGTCCGACACCAAAACAAATTCCGTCCGACACCAAAATAAATGTGGCTCTATGACGGAAGGGGTTAATCACAAAATCTCATCAATATGTCTGCGTATAGTATACTGACACTGGATGTCTATGATATGTATAAGCCGTGGTTACCTTTTCAAATTTCGATAAAATATTGTATTTACTTGAAAAGGGTGTGCTAATGCAAATCTATCGATCCGTCCGACACCAAAATCATTTTCCTTCCTCTGTCCATATAGGGTTAACATATGAAACTGAAATTAATGGCACCATAGACCTCTCTAGTACCTTCACTAACACAGCAAAATTTGGTTCACTCAGATGTTTGCAACTGGACACAAAATTTGTTTGAAGTTATCAATTTCCGTCCGAACCAAAATTCACTTTTTGAAAAAGACCCAGATGGTGGCAAAGAATACGGTCCCATGGAACTGTTTATACCTGTTGGAGGTGCTTAAACTTGACCTCAAATGCCAGCTGAAAACCATATGAGGGAGGGAGGGAGGGCCGCCCGCCCGCCCATATGGTGATATGTGACTCGCCACAAAACCAGTGTAAAGTCGCGTGGAACATGAGTCAAAACGTACTGGCATGACACCAGGAGATAAAGATAGAGACAGGATCACGTAGACCTCACAGTAGGCAGACAACCAATTGTCCGTCACTTTCAGGTTGGCAAGTTGTGAGCAATGCATATGTCAGTTTCAGTATTGTTTGGCTGGCTGTTGTGAAGTCTGCGCGATTCTATTTCTATCTGTATCTTCTGGTGTCATGTCGGTACATTTAAGCTCATTTTCTGCGCGACTTTACACTGGTTTTGTCGTGTTTGTAGTGAAGGGCACGTACGGTATGACCAAAAGGGACCATGACAGAGGGTCTGGCGGGTAGGCCTACTGAAACCATAAAAATATTGTTTAGGGGCATGGCGCCCGAGGCGGTTAAAAAGGCACAGTGGCGTCCCCTTTTACGGGCATGGCGCTGCGCCAGTGTAAAAGGGCCTAGATATAACACTGAATATGTTGAAAGAGAAGTCTGAATGAACATGATAAAAAATGGCCCATACAAAGCTTAATCAATGCTTAAATCAGCTTGGCACATTGTAGAAAGTATGCTACTTTGCAAAGTGATGGATTAGGCTAGGCCTATGTACAGGTGTGACAGGAATCAACGTCCTAGGAATGCACGTGCGCCAAACAATGGACCGCTATATTGTACGGCTGTGTTCGAATAGTAGTCCGGGGGCTGACGGGGGTCCTGTGTACATTTTATGTGCCCTAAGTTTGACTCTTGATCCTTGTAGACGCCTAGGACATCAAAAAAAACTTGGGTGCAACTCGTGAATCAGGCATGTCAGGTGCAGGATGGGTGAAATTCAAGATGGCGTCCAAGATGGCTGCCACATCAGAAATAGTCTCGCGTCACCAGCCTCTCTCTCTTACAGGAGAGAGTCTGGTAGAACAGACTACAAAATCTTGTTACCGCTAGGTGGCGAGTGTCCAGCTCAGAGCATCCGAATATGATTGGCCAACGGCTGATTAAACCATGAAACGCATGATGAACGAACAAGGAACGAAATAGTCCGAGGGAAATGTTACCTTTTTGACACGTTTTATCGTGGTTTTCACCGACATTACAAGAAGTTTCACGCGGAGCTGATCTATTCTTAGATCACTGAAGTCATTCGATTCTAAAATTAGAACACAGTGGACTCGATGGACTCACCTATTACAATAGCCATGGCGCGGTGTCTGAGGCTTTCGCAGTCAATATCACGATAAGAATGCCACAGCCAAAACAAATATGGGCTAAATGGGTTTTATCAGGGGTTCCGGACGAGGCCTAATGCTGTTTTCGGGTTTTCTATGGCATTCAACAAGGTTTCAAAACAAGGATAATGACGGCGGAGGATAAAATCAGAAAAATCCCAGAAGCAGTATGGACGTAGAGAACATCCGAAACTTTCATTTCCCGAGCGAACTGGTTTACGATCGCCACTCTGATTCGAATAAAATAACTTTGATCAGTAAAAATACCCGGAAAATGCACTGCTTAACCATTAGGCTGATGACGTCATCGCTCTTGGAAGAAAACTTCTTGTAATGGTGATATGTAGAAGCGATCGAGCCTGGCCGTTTGAGGTGGATCGCTGATGAAATAAAGTGGAATTGTATTGTATTAGGATCGATTTACCGTATGGCTGAACTTAAACTCCCTGGTCGGAAGTGACCTAATCCATGGCACAAAATGTAAGTCCTATTGTACAATCGGCTTATTCCGGCAATCGATGGCTATGGATAGTCGTTCCTACCGTGCTAAAAAGGTGAATTTTCCCTCAGACTCATTCGTTCATCATGCGTTTCATGGGCGCAGCCATGTTTAATCAGCCGTTGGCCAATCAGATTCGGATGCTCTGAGCTGGACACTCGCCACCTAGCGGTAACAAGATTTTGTAGTCTGTTCTACCAGACTCTCTCCTGTAAAGGGCGGCGCACACGAGCGACTAAATCTGGGCGACCGCCGACGAGACTGGTGGTGCGACTAGACATCAGCCAATCAGAAGCGCCAAATCTTGTCGCTTTGGCGGTCGGAAGCCAAGTCGGCCGACAAATCGGTCAAAATTGTCGCTCGTGTGCGGCGCCCTTAAGAGAGAGAGGCTGGTGACGCGAGACTACATCAGAAAACCAAGGATAACTGGCTTCAGAATTGGGCTAGGATTAAATTATTTTGGCGTCTTTACCTAGGTTTTAGGGGTGAAGGAATTCAATGAAACCACTTTCAAACTTCATATCCAATGGGATCATGGTGAAATCCAATATGGCCGCCGATACCTCTGCCGTAACATGTAATCCAATGTAACTTGATAAATATTTGGCCTAGGAGATTGGTCTTGGTGTCTTTACCTAGGTTTTGGGGCTCAAGGAATTCATTGAACCCTATTTCATGTACCTGCTATCATTATATAGTAGCGAAATCCAATATGGCCGCCAATATGGCTGCCACGTCAGTCATAAAATGGGAAGTTCTTGCTAAAATAGCATACAGAAGTCCACATATTGGGATATTTGCCAAGGATGTAGGGGTCAAGGAATTTATTGAACCCCATTCAAGGTACACAAGATCATCGTCTAATTATGAAATCCAATATGGCCGCCAATACAGCGCTCGCATCAGTCATTAGATGGGAGTTTATTGCTAAAATGCATATAAAAGTCCACATTTTGGGGTTAGTGGTCCAGCTATCCATTTCAGTCATTCATGTTATCATATAAAATGGATTGCATGATAGAGAAACATTGGTAAAAACAGATTTAAATGGTTTTGTGATGAAGCAGGATAAGCTAGGACACCATCTTATATACGTGCTCAGTTAGAAAAAAAAATTCCACACCATGAACATAACATAATGAAATTTAAGTGGCCTTCTCAGTCATGCTCATCCACCCCGGATCATTTAGGGAGTGGGAGATTGCTTATCGTACTTCATCTTCGGGTCACTTAAAGGAACACGGTATGGCCACTTTTACACTCTAAAAACTGAAGTGTTAGATTCTCACACTTATGGAGTGTTGGCCTTGCTCCAACACTTGAAGTGGAGGAAAGTGTCACCATCACACTTTAAAGAGTTGTTGATTGCAACACTTGGAAGTGGTGCCTTACACTTGAAACCGGGCTTGAAACACTTGGGACCGCCCCAACACTTATGGGTGATGTAATACACTGAAAGTGTTGGAAAAGGACCGCCCCACCACTTACGAGTGATGTAATACACTGAAAGTGTTGGAATAGAAATAAAGTGTTGTTTTAACACTTTCTAAGAATACCACTATAACTTTTAAAGTATTCCTGCCTAGCACTTTCCAAGGAGATCACTACTACTTATACGGCAGTATAGGGCTACAGAGCCAAGGAAATCGCCCAAAATAAAAAAAAGTTCACTGCATGAATGATTCTCCGGGTGCGTTAGGTGTGGGCCCACAGTGGAATGGGTCACTTGACAAGTGACCATGGTCACTTCCCATAAGGGACACACTGCGCTAAAACTACTGTAAAATTAATCCACTCAACCCGGGACATAATCTCCAAGCATAATTTTCTGGACATCCAATACAGATACCTGTATTTCTATTTATATAGGCTGGAACGTAGTCCCCAGCCTATTTCTGGAAGGCCATGTTTACTATTACATCACCATCGCCACAGGTGAGTCATCAGCCTGGGGATCTGGCTAAAAATAGAGCATAATTCCACGGAAACAGAGGCTGTTTGTCCAGGTGCTTAATACCTGTTACCGCTGTCAGAACTCTGAGCGCGGTTCGATCTTTGCAGCATGTACGCGAGAGCGGACTCCTCATGCACAGTGGAACAGGGCACTTCACAAGTGACTTGCAACACTTCGTTGGTGAACACCTAAGAAAGTGTTGAATCAACACCATAAGAGCAGTCACTCACAGCCCTCTTGGAAAGTGTTGATTTTAACTCCTCAGGTGTTGATTTCACCACTTCAGTTTTTAGAGTGTACTCGACAGCCGGCGCCACCATCGCCGACCGCCACTCTCCAGCGCCAGAGACTAACTACGTTGTCGGCGAATAGATCCGATACACTGCGTACATACCGGTAACACAAATACTGTACATGACATACATACCAGCATACAGAAGCTGGAATCTGACCTGTGTTGACATGGACACATGGAGGCGACATGGCGAGTTTGAGTGTGAGATTGCGAGGGACGCCCAAAAAAAGACGAAGTAAATATAAATCACCAGAGGATAGGAGAGCGGCAGCCGCGGAAAGGAAGAGGAAATACGAACGCGGGCGAATTTCTTTAGGCGATGCCTTCGATGATTGGGAGGATCAAAGAGAGCAAGAGGGATTCAAAACACAAATCGACTGGGTAAAACACCTGCTTGCTTTACACGAGGGACGATGCACGCTTCGACTTCGTCGAACCCAGCCTGCAGCAGATTCTGCTGCTGTCGGAGGACCAAACGTTGATTCTGGGGAAGGATCTGCTGGCCTGGAAGGATCTGCTGGCCTGTCAAGTGCAAAGTAAGTGTTGTTACATGTATATTTTAGGTATGTAGGCTAGGCCTAGCCTACTGTACACAGACACAGTGCTGCATGCATGCATGGGCCTAGGCTAGGCCTGCCTGCTGTGTAGCCTAGGCAGCAGCATAATGCACCCTAGGCCCTAGGCAGCCTTGTGTCGTGTGAGTGACTGTAGGCCCCTCCTAGAGGCCAGCCCTCTTTAGTTAGGCCTGGGCAGTGGGCTGTACCACTGCCGACTGCTTTGTTTGGCCATGTTGGCCTAGGTTTATAATATCCATGACCATGTCCATGGCTGTACGTACATGGCTGCTGTCATGCTGATAAGGCCATGGATGGATCACAGGAGGCGTTTCATACGTCTGTCTGTAGGCCTATACCGTACTTGTAGGGGGAGGGGAGAGGTTCTTGGGACCCTGGGGCTTACTAAAGTCTTTTTATAAGTGTATTAGTAAGCCCCGCCCAGGGTCCCCAAGAACCTTCCCCCTCTCCCTGCAAGTACAGACAGACGCCTGTGGATGGATGGAGGCCTGCCTTTACGCTAGGCCTAGCCCTACCGGTAAAAACTGGTAGCTAGGGGTAGGCCTAGGCCTAGGCATACATTGGCCTTCTCGTCGTGACTGACCATAATACCGTACAACAACTGTTCATTTCGTCATAGCCTGCAGACTTTATATTTATTCTTGTTCCTATCCAATAGACCTACCAATTTTCAGGCTGAATGCATGGACGGACTTGTCTGTCACAACCTCTGACAACCCAGGTATCATTTTGGTAATGTTCTTTTATCCAGGACATCTCCACTGTCAGTGGAAGAGGAGATAAGTGAAGAGGTCTCAATGGTGGGAGTAGAAGAAAGTGATTTAGAGGAAGAGGAGACTCAGGAAAAGTCGATAGAAATGCTTCCGTCCCCAGCTGGAGATGTTACCTTGTAAGCAAACATTGAATTCATGTAATACATGCAATGCCAAAGAGAAGGCGAGCACAAAAATCGACACACAATATGATAAAGTACCGGTATATAATGTCAATTTCCAGAATATTTAGCAAATTTTCGACCCCAACCGGGGTCTTCTTCAGGCTGGAACTTTACAATCTGAAACTCTAGAAAAGACTTTCTATCTTATAATGCATGCAATGGGTGAGCATGTTCCACCATGCAGAGATCATCAAGGCATTTATACATAAGATCCATACTTTATCGGCAACATTTACAATGTTTTTGTTGCTCAAATAGGCCTATAAAGTAATTTGATAAAATTTCAGTCTGGTCACTTCAACTAAGAATTATCCCAGTGATTAGTTCATCATAACCCCAGGATCACCCTGATTATTGACTCACTTGGCAATGTGTAACTGAAGAGTACCGGTACCGTACCAAAATAATTTGTGTTCCATTTTTTGGACTTCAAAACGTTGGTTTTAAATTTCCAGCATGTCCATTGAGGCTGACGATATTTTACGAGGTGAGGAACAGATGACTTCCACTCCTTTCAAGTCGCCCTCATTCAAACATGCAATTGGTAAAGAGTAAGTACAGCTTCATACCTTGTACGACAGAATAAAAGACATTGCCATGAGTACAACTGTCCTGATGTATCGACATCAGTTTAGTTTTAGTTGATTTCTGATGATACCAGAATGGACATGGCATCATGGCGAAAACTTGTTTAAATCTTTTACCAATGTCCTTCTTTGCATTGTCAATGTGTTTTCTGTTCTCCTGATCCAGTTTTCTGGCAAGTGGAACTGCAGAAGAGATGGAAGAGGACATTGATAGTGATATTGAAAAGTGTGACACTGGCAGTGATGACAGCGATGAAGATGACAGTGAGTCGTATCCTCTGCGCCTGTGAGTACATGTACATGTGATTATGAGGTTGTGTCAGTGTTCTGGGCGAGTGGATAAGATGCAAACAAGGGATGTGGCAGGCTGTGATGCCTGGATATATGGGCAATCAATTTGTTCAACCTTGCATACTCGGACTGCATTACTACAAAATTTATTTTTCAGTTTTGAAAGAACCCTAGATGATGACCTACTAGATACATCTGTGTATGATCCGACATGGCGGGAGCAGATGCTGGCTGATGGAATACTAGGGGATGAAGAAAGCATGCCAAAGCAAGGTCGGCTTGTGGGAGATATTTCAAGGGAGGAGGCCATACAACGACCTAAATGTATCGCGTATAATTATGTTCTGGAAGATCTTGTCAAAGATGCAATCGGGAGAACTTGCCAGAAGTGTGGGGCAGATGCACATTTTAACAGTGTGCTGAAGGCAACGTGCCTGGTCATAACGTACGTGTGCACTAAATCAAGGAATCACGTTAATGGAAGCTGGTGTTCACAGCCCAGAACTGGTGGGATGTATAGCGGAAACCTTTTAGTGCCAATTGCTCTTGTTCTTTCTGGAAACAGCTATCGGAAGGTGGCACTGTTTGCCAGATTTCTCGAGTTGGGTTTCGTTGGAGAAAAAAATACCTACAGGTATGTATAGTAAGTTAGATGTATGAATTCAAACTGTGTACCCGGTATTCACTAATTATTACACTACAAAAAAATAATTTTATATGTCCAGTGGTGGAAGGTGCTTTGGTTACTGGGGACGGGAGCTTGAATTTCAACAAGGGTGTGTAGAATCGTATGAAAAGAAGCAAGCTAAAAACCTTTCATCCCTGCCATTGGAGGATGCAACCCATAACAATGCGTTTCCTTGTTTTTTTTAGGATACAGGGTGCCTATATCGCTCCAGTAGTTCAGGACTATTGGAATGAGATGAAGTCCACACTTCTGGATGTGGTTCCAAAGCCCTTGGTGTTGGCAGGAGATGGCCGGAACGATTCTCCGGGTTATAGTTCCAAGTATATGACGTACTCGTTCATGGAGCATGAAACTAAGTACATTCTTGAAATGGAGAACGTAGATGTGAGGGAAGCTGCCATGAAGAGTCCAAACATGGAGAAACTGGGGTTCGAGAGGGCACTGAAAAGACTAAGAGGCGAAAGAGATGCTCGAAAAGTTGATGTGAAAGAGGTTGTCACTGATGAGCATGTGCAGATAACACCAATGTTGAGTAAGTTAGTTGCAGTGTCACCAAAAGATTTCAGTTGATTAGCAACAGCTGCTGTCATATTTTAAATTGGCACTATAAAAAAACATCTTCACGGCTGACATGACAGTGACTGAAGATTGTATCATAGACGTTCACTGACATTCTGCAATCTCTTTGATCTTTCAGGGCAAGATGAGGAGTATAGTGGTGTGGTGCACCAATTTGATGTCTGGCACAAAGCCAAAAATCTTGCAAAGAAACTTGCTCTTGTAAGTATTTCGGAAATCAAATTTCAATTGTAAAAGTCACTGTTTTGCAAGAAATCGCCTGCCTGAAGAAGACCCCCGGTTGGGGTTGAACATTTGCAAAAAATGCTGGGAGACGACCTCTGCTTTTATATCATATTTTGTGTGTCGCCTTTGTGCTTTATTTCTGGATACATGCACATCTGCAATGGCAATAAACATTGTACATGTAACATGAACCCCGCTTCACCAAATTTCTGTTTGAAGGTTGCCAAGGAGAAACGGTGTTCTGCGATTCGCCCCTGGATACCTTACGTTGTGAATCACTTTTGGTACCTGGCAATGACATGCCATGGTGATGAAGTGTATATTAAGGTATGCACATTATCATTATCGATCGCAAGTATTGGGATAACCGGTATTCTCTCTGATCTCACGAGATTGATACAAGACATGGAGATCTACATGGTATATTTTCTGATTGTAGAATGGGTTGTTTTCATGAAGGATCAGTTACAATCTGGATGCAATGTACACATGTCCGTTTTTTTTAGGAGTACTGGTGTAAAACACTCCATCACATGTGCAACCAACATGAATGGATCGACGTCACTGGGATCACATCTGGTCATTGCCAGCATGAAATCCCATTACCAGAGCATGACACAGTGAATCGCCCTTGGATCGAACCAGATTCCCCTGCAGCTAATGCACTCAGAAAGGTCCTGTTTGATAAGAAACTGCTGAAAACGTTGAAATACGTGAAGAACTTCAGGTGAGTTGACGAATAGAAAAGAACAATTCATTTCAAACAAATGCATGATTTTCTTTTAATTCACTGACTAGCATTATTACAGTATAAAAACTTTGCAAAATACAATCAAATCATAAAACAATCAACAATTAACAATTCTGTAAAAGATTTCTTTAAAAAACTTCACTGGTGTACGTGTACATGGATTGCAAGGAAATTGATATACTAGTAGTCATGGATTTCTATCACTTCACAGGCACACTGGACAACTGGAAGTTTTCCATGCACATCTCCTCATGTACTGCCCAAAGAGACATGCATTTAGGTAAGATTTGTCATATTTTAGGTACACGGTAATTAGTTCCGAATGCAGCATGCAATACCTATTGCATACTCTGTCATTTTTCTCGCAGGAATTACACAAGTAACCTGTGGTAAGCCAAGATCATCGTTGTAAACAATCTGTGTCGAAACACATCTTGTACCTGGCATCGTTCCAAATTCATATTGTCATACTGCACCTAATCTTTCCAACTCCAGCTACGATGGATACAAGCTGAGGATTACTCTAGCTGCCATTGATTACAATGAGCATCAGAAGGATGAACCAATGCTTGACAAGGAAGGAAATCCAAGGTCAGTATTGAGATGATGCAGAAGATTGAACATAATTTGCTTGGACAAGCATGATGTTGTGTAACAGAAAATTACTTTCATTAAAATGCCTTTTTGTACAGCCTAGGTAATGTCGTCGAATTGAACAAGTTATCCTTTATGGTCCTTGCAGAAAACGTGCAAAATTCTCCAAAGCAACTGGCAGGTGGTCATTGAGTACGAGGAAGACCCCAAAAACGTACAAGTATATCCCAGGTCTTATGTCGTCTATAGTTGAGATGCGAGAAAACTATCCAATGAGGCTGGATACGGCTGTTTTCATAAAAAAGGATGACCCAAGGAACATACAGGCAACAGCGACACGTGTTCTAAAGCCACCAAAGGAACAGCTTCTTGCCGAGGCAGAGAAAAGGTCTCGTTTCAAAGAACGCTCAGAAGAGTAAGTTGTAACTTGCCAATCCTTTTTAAGCCCCGAGCCCCCCCCCCCACAATTATCACCAACTGGTGAGCTCTTACGGTGGTGCAGTGTCCGTCGTCGTCGTCCTTTAGCATGTTTAGGGCACATTTTGTAACTGCTGGGGCTATTGATCTGAAACTTGGCACATATGTACCTCTAGGTCAGCACCTACCACACCAAGTTTCGGTACAATTTTGACTGCCACACAATATCGTTCATTCTTCCAGTAAGCAGTGTTCTCCACACCAGTTAAAAAACTGGCGGCCCGCCCCTCGCTCAATTATGCGTCTCAGATGCTCAGAAAACGCATCTCAGAGCTGAGCACCTACATGTAAAATCCAAATTTTGCTGGGGAGGGCCCCAGACCCCCCCCCCGCCAGAAGGCGCCTTGCGTGGTGCTACGGCACCAGGCGTGCCGCCGCCCCTCTTAGACCAAAACCCGTGGAGTACACTGATAAGCACCTGTGAGCACCTGGTCCCTGGACCATTTCATTAAACCATGAAAATAAGTTTTGCAATACATGTGTACTTAGTATCCTTTCACTCCTTCCCTTCCTACCATTGGCATTGGGTTAGGACTGGTTTGCATCTTGATTTTTTGGACGATCCCCTGAGGATTTTAGTTGAGTCTTGCAGGTATAAACCCTGTGTATCGGCCATCTGGTTCTGGGTACCGTTGTCTCACCAACCATACAACACAGCTTGGGATTACTACTCTGTTCCCAGCCCCCAAATGACCATGCTTCCAAAGTACAAATTGGCGATAAGCAAGGTTCCGTCTCCCTCTGTTATTCGGTTCGTCATTGTATGCCAATATGTCATTCCTATTTCGCACAGCTATGTCAAGAACATCTCTGTCAAGAATGGCTCTGTTGAAGAGGTCTTGATTAGTGATGGTGATGCATATTCCTTGACGTGCTCTGCAACACAGTTCCTCCTCCGGTGTTGGCATAGCCCTGCAGTGATTACAGTGGCACCATGGTGGATTTGCATATTCAACAGGAGGCGGACTGGGAGGTGGTTCATCACCCTTTCCAACTTCAGTTGCAATTCTTTCCAGTTCAGGATGTTTATCAATTGCCCTTTTGCTGAACTGCAGTAGCTGATCTCTGGAGAGAGCTTCCAAAGTTGCCTGCAAAGTTTAATGGTTCAGTATTAGGGGTTGCATTTTACAACCTGTGGGGCCTTATTGGCTGATAAACAAGGGCTATAAATAACATATGCATTCATATCTTACTATTTATTTTTTTCAGGTATTGAAATGTACGTGTTAGCCAAGCCAAGGTCATCATTGCTTCTCAAACGTGACATCCACTGGTTTTCCTCTACTGTATCGCATTCGTTAGACAGTCAACCGAATTTTGATTAGTTTAATCCATTGTCAACTGGTGCTGTTTGGACCATTTCAGAAGCTATACAGCCATGGACACATTTGTGATTATTATGCAGTTGAGTTGATTTGTAATTACTGTGCTCAGTTCCCTACATGTATGCTTGGTTTGTAATGAACGGTATGAAATTTCGTCACCAACTCACATGTGAACCACTGCATGCTGCTGTTGAGATTATTGTTTGTTCTTGTGTTTGTGGTGCAGATGTAGATGGTGTTGGCTCATCAAGCCCCTGTAAGACCTGAAATAACATGAAGGTGATGATTTTGGACCATTTGTCTTTTATTTACTCTAACCTCTTCGATGTAAAACCGGTTCATTAACTTGGTTCAAGACTGCCTCCAAATATTATGCAGTGAGAAGGGAACATGCAATACTCTCTGATTGGCCGGATATTCTACTAGCCAAGTCATGAACTTGTGCTTGCTCATTCAAGACCTATTGTGTGGGTTATGTGGCTTGGCAGTATGTAGGAAGGACAACTCCTGCCTCTTTTATAGGAAAACGGGGTTCCTGGTGCAAGAACTTTGAAGAAACTGATCACAGTTGTGGCCTTGACGGCACATCTTGCTATACAATACATACACTAGCTATACAATTACCAATGACACCCAATGGGGTGCAGAACAAGGTGGTACGCATTACATGTAGTCCTCAACCCACAGAGTATTACATGAAGAACTGAGGTTGTCACGACTTGGTAAATTGCCCAGGACACAGTACCCTCATAAAGGTCATAAATAGTGGGTGGTGCTAGGCCTTGCAGACAGAGTGCAGCTCATTTATTGGCCACTTCTGTTGAATGGCCCTGTGTCAGTCATGGCTGTCTGGAATATTTGGAACTGGTTTTACATCGAATTTTGTTCTGTTTCCTTGTGGAGTACAGTAATATGTAAACTATCATAGAATTTTGATTACAAATAGGTTGAAATTGAATTGACCAAATAATCACCATTTTAGTTTTCCTGTTACCTGTAGAACGCTTTCCTCTGCCTTTCCCCTTTGGTTGCTGTGGATTTGATCGTGGTCTCTTTCGTACAGTCTGCTCTTCAAGGAGGCTAACCTGAAACAGAATGTGATATATTTTCTGTCATCAAAGACCAGTGAATTAAAGCGAATCGACAGTCGTTTTGTAAACAGAAGGATGATGTTTGTAAACATTGCCCTCACAGCCAATCAGAATGCAGGAAATGAGTGTTTGTAAACAAAGATTCATCCCCTTTTGCTTTCAAATATTTTGGCTGACACATCGCTTTACATACGCCTGTGAAAAATCTGTAGGGAGTATCAGTGATTTGTTCGAGTTCCAACAAAACAAATAAGTCATTGTCAGCTTGTTTGTCAATTTCATTATTGTCTGTGTCAACCAGAGAGATACCGGTACTTCTTTTTTTGTGAACAGTCAGTTTGAATCTTCTCTGTAACTTCGGGGTTTTGCTGAAGCAGATCACAGTCTTCGAGTGAAATGGCAGCAGAAATGTAAGGTACCAAGTGGCAGTTGTTCTCAGGGAAAAAAACTAACCTCCGCCATACTTTGCAGACTCTGTTCATGTGTGTCTGTCAACCGGAAACTTTCATCTCTTTCTACAATGATTGGCTGAGCCTCATCCTCAAAGGTAACCAGCAGATCTTTCTAGAAATTAAAATTTGGTGTATCAAGATACTGTATACTATGTTTCTGTCATGTCTGTTTTGATGAAAGAATTCATATTTTTCTAATAAAAAAAACATACATGTTTGCAACTAAAATTGCTTTTCTGCCTTCATTTCCCCAATTCTTGTATCGCCTGGGCCTACCCTTTTGCCCAGATTTTCTAAGGGGCCATCTCAAAATTGTTTTGATGCCAAAAATGATGAAGTCACTTTGGTATAGGCCTGGGGGACCTAGTGGGGTTTTCACATGTTTTTCGTTATCATCTTTCCATGCCTACTGTCACTGCATGGATGAAGACGATGTCAAATGCCCACGTCAGCTTTTCAAGGGGGGGGGGGGGCAGGGAATAGAGTAACTTCGTCATTTTTGCATCAATGTAAATTTTTGAGACGGCCCCAAACGCCAAAAGCAAATTGACATGCTCGAGGCCATGTGGTTTTTTGTGTCCAACACCACTGATTCACATGACACATTCAGTGACTGAAGGCCTACACCCAGCCAGAAGAGGTGAGTGTTCTCACCTCAGCATCAATGACATGAATGATGTGATAGCAGTGATACCTAGGCCTAAAAGATGAAACCCCAATCAGATTTTCTGTGATCATGGTGATGAGGACGATAACCAAGAAATCAACTTTCGCCAGCCTGGCTTTTGGCTGGCTGCCAAGCTGACTGCGTGCATATGCGCGACCAGGTTTTTTGCTGGAGGCTGGCGATGGAGGGGTTTGTTCTGAGCGCTAGGCCTTATGTTGACCTTGGCTTTACCTGACTTTCACCCCAATCAGTTTCGGCTTCGTCTCCTGAGGCGTTGCATTCCAGAGGGATGCCTAATTCGGCAGACAACTGCGAACCGTGAGACCCAGGCCTGTTGGTGCATTCCAAACGCTGTGTGCCGCATGTACATCCTCCGTGGCAGAAATGTCCACCAGCAAGGCATGGACAGGCCCCTCGTTTTTTTCGCCTGTTGCATATATTGGGGCACTTACAGCCCGGCCCTGGGGCCCATTCCCCTCCTTTCTTCCCAAAAGGTCGCTCTGCGTCCGTTGCCATAGCAACTTCTTTGCAAAAAATGCGTCCAAGAGACGGCTAGCGGCAGACTGTCGAACCAAATTTCCCGACCCGACACGCTCATTCATACAACGCTGCGCTTACGTTTATAGTGGTTTTATATAGTTCGTATTACTGCCGCTAGGTGGCTCTACGTCGGCAGTCAAATAACGCATTTGAGATCCAATACCGTGCTCCTTTAAAGGTATTTTTACTGCATATTCATTATTATTTCAAGTAGTAATATTGGGTTTGGAGGTATCAACTGGTAGGTTACATAAAAGTTAAGCCATAAGAACGTGGTGGATGTTTAGGAGAAATCCATGATGGCTGCCACTATGTCAGGCAGGATGTTTGAGTCACATTTGATAAGACTGCAATACTTGTTACATGATGTTGCTGTCCTTATCCCCCATTCACCACAAGAGCAAACACATTCTGGGAAATACAGACTTTGGCAGGTTTCTTGGTTTTAATTCACTGTAGTCAGTCTTTTGGGGTGTTGGCAGAGATTTTCACTAACTTGGTATTTACAAAACATGCAGTACGGAACATTGTCTTGCCTACATGGAAACGTTTTGAGTTGAACGCGCTCCAGACAATCGTGTTTTGTTTCCCATCAAAGCCGATCGAGTACTTTACCTCAAGGATTTTGGGAAACCTAATAGCAGCCTCTCTAGTTGTACTGAAACCACAGAAGCATATATTCGGTGCAGGTGTAGCATGGTGCAGGTGTAGCATGGCAAACATGGCATCAAAATATGGACAATCTCAGAGTCAAATTGTATCATCAGCGGTGGTTCATGACAGTTCTTGATCTGCTCCCAACGAGTCATGCTACCAAGGGACATATTCTGCATGCATTCTACTCTACCTTTAAAGCCCGTGTCACACTGTCCCGAAGTTGACGCCCCATGGCCATACGAATCGGGTGTCTAATTTCGGGACAGTGTGACACGGGCTTTACCCAAATCAATAGGGAACGCCGATCACGCTGACCATGCGGTAATACACGCGTGGGTTTGAACTGATAGTACACAGATGCCACCTATTATTCATGACGATTCAAGGTGTGATTGGCCGTGCTTGGTGAACCATACTTCTCGAACAAATGAGCCTCTATAGGTGTCACGTCTGCTCTATAAGCGATCATGTGACCAGTTGGTGCGCCCTATTGCCATGAGGATCTGTCATTGCAACCAACGGATTATAGTTCCGTACAGCAGGAACATGGGTTCCTGACAGATGCTGCCGTGATCTGCCTACCAAAATGACAGAGATTTGCAATGTTGCCTTGGCAATGTTTCAAATGTGCAACTCAAATGTGTCCATGTAGGCAAGACAATGTTCCCTGCGCTGCATGTTTTGTAAATGCCATGTGAAAAGAAAATATCTGCTGAAACCCCAAAAGACTGACTGCAGTGAATTAAAACTAAGAAACCTGGCAAAGTCCCCAGAATGTGTTTGCTACTCTGGTAACTGGGAGATAAGGACAGCAACTTCATGTAAAAAGTATTGTAGTCTTCAAATATCAAATGTGTCGGAAGTCGCTCAGCTCAGAAGAAGACCGAATGTGGAACCAGACAGCAACCACAGAAATCGACCAAGTCAAATTTCACAATGGGCAGACAATCCTGAAATCAGCGAACCGTTGGTGTCACCTTGGACATGTTGGGTCTTCTTATGTGCGCATTCCGACTCATTTTGTCATGCCGGGTCACAAATGTGACTCAAATATGCTGCCTGACATGTTCTTATGGCTTAACATTGAGCTTTGCTGTAACCTTCCAGTTGACACCTCCAAAACCAAGGTACCGGTACTACTTGAAATAATAATGAATATGCAGTATTAAGTGGCCCAAAGATGAAGTAGGATAAGCAATCTCCCACTCCCTAAATGATCCGGGGTGGATGAGCATGACTGAGAAGACCACTTAAATTTCATTATGTTACGTTCATGGCGTGGAATTTTTTTCTAGCTGAGCACGTATAAAAGATAGGGTCCTGGCTTATCCTGCTTCATCACAAAACCACTTTAAAATCTGTTTTACCAAAGTTTCTCTATCATGCAATCCATTTTATTATGATAACATGAATGACTGAAATGGATAGCTGGACCACTAACCCGAAAATGTGGATTTTTGTATGCATTTTAGCAATAAACTCCCATCTAATGACTGATGCGAGCGCTGTATTGGCGGTCATATGGGATTTCATAATTAGACGATGATCTTTATGTACCGGTACCTGGAATAGGGTTCAATGAATTCCTTGACCCCCAAAACACGAAAACTAAGCGGGTGGTAAACCCCATCTAAGGCTAAATACTGGCACGAGTCCGATAGCGGACAAGTACCGTGAGGGAAAGTTGAAAAGAACTTTGAAGAGAGAGTTCAAGAGTACGTGAAACCGTTTAGAGGTAAACGGGTGGAGCCGCAAGGAACCTTCCCGTGGAATGCCTCAGCTGCACGAGCCGACTCTCGGGTCGATCGCTTCGGCCGGCGTCTAACAGGTGACTTAGAACTGGTACGGACCAGAGGAATCCGACTGTCTAATTAAAATACCAAACGCAAAAGATGTTGAAGCATACAGATCTGATTACTACACCTTACGTAACAGACGTGATGTGCAACTCTTTTGTTAAAATACTTATTTTTTTGCCGAGGCAAATGCCTATGTCATTTCCTTTCACTTTCTTGATTCATCCACCTGGAGATCGCCGTATTGGGAGTGTACATACGTCAATCAAATCTGATAACAAGAAAAGGACATCGGAGCGATGTCAATGGTTTCCGATGAGAAGTTTACTACTCTAGAGCTAATTAACTGTGACCTTGACCCCTGGCCTTGAAGTATTGCGTAACTGGAACAGGCATACTTGATTAAACTTATAGGAGATGGTTAATTCAGTCTTCTAATTAGTTTTCTCCTGAAATTCTGAGCAGATTTGCACTTTAGAACTGTTTGACCTTGACCTCTGACCTTCAAGGTCATTGCGTAATCTGAAAGCTCATCGTAAGCTCATCGAAAGCTTAGGTGGGAGCTTCGGCGAAATTGAAATACCACTACTTTTATCGTTTCTTTACTTATTCAGTTAAGCGGAGAGCGGGACACACGTCCCTCGATTCTGGCGATAAGCGCCCGGCCCCGCGTTGGGTGCGATCCGCTCTGAAGACATGACTGCATGCACTCGTCGTCGCGAGGTCTCAGCACTGCAGTTGATCTGTCACATAGTGCTCATTCATAGCTAGCCTATTGCATAAAAAGCATAGGCCTAGGTCATCTTTTCATCAACGTAGGTGAAGATGAAGGTTTTAGGCTTCCACCATCACCAGGTGCTGTCTCATGTTATTTGTGATGGTTGACTGTGACCTTGACCTCTGACCTTGAGAAGTTTGATTTTTTTTAGCAAGAAAAATTCAGTCACATAAAAATTCGAGTTTTTTGCTCTCAGATGCCAGGAAAATGCATCTAAAAGCACTTAAATTGTCAATTTTTTATGGGGGGGGGGGACCCCCAGACCCCCCCGTTTTGGGCTCCGCGGTCACGGTTCTCACCACCTCTGTCAAGCTACGCCCCCCCCCTTTCTGTCGACTCTGGATCCGACCCTGTTAGTCACTGTAAATAGTGTGTATCCGTGATGTTGTAGTGTTTTATCATCCCACAGTAGGGTATTGGTACATGTAAATGATATTTTGCTGAATGGAGTTTTATCAGGCTCAGATGAAATTTTGTTGTTTTTGGTGCCGGTGCTCTATAATAAACTGCTGCTGAAGAGTGCAAGTAAAAGTTGGCCAAGCTTTGACTTACACTACCGTACTTCATGTTTCCTGAAATCTTGCCATTACCAAAATATTTTTATTAGGGCTCAGACAGGGGCAAAAACGAAATTATTCAGTGACTGTAAAGAGTGTGTCTGGGTTGTAGTGTTTTATCATCCCACAGTAGGGTTGTATTGGTACCTTAAAGTGCATTTTTGTAAATGTAAATGATATTTTGCTGAATGGAGTTTTATCAGGCTCAGATGAAATTTTGTCGTTTTTGGTGCTCTAACTGCATGCTGCTGAAGAGTGCAAGTAAAAGTCAGCCAATGCTGCAAACAATTATAAGCTTCCTTTGACTTACACAGTATTGGTGCATTGTATATTTTCGAAGGTTTATTTTTGAACAAATTTCTAGCAAATATAAAGGAGTGAAATCTGAATGTGACTTTGTTTTTCCTTCTCTGTTGCAGTTTGTTGGCGCACTAGAATGACAAATGCAGGTCAGCTTCATCAGTGCATAGTCTGATCAACAGCCATTATTGGCTTATTAGATTATGTACTGGCCACCTGTAGCACTTGTCATTTGTGCAGCACAATGTCAGGAACAGGTCAGAGAACAGGTCGAAATGTGACGTGAGATACGTAAGACTGACGTAAAATGGACGTCAAAAATAGGTCAAGAACAAGTCATTTTTTGACCAGTCTGACGTTATATTTACGTCAAAATGTGACGTCAGGTTGACGTACGACTTCGGTGCAAAATGTCGTCAATTTGATGTCAGGTTCTGACGTAAAAATGACGACATCACTGTCGTGATAATGACGTAATTATGACGTGTGCTTGCTATCAGGGTTCCCTCTGCTGGCGCCACCCTGAATGACTGCAGACAGATCACGGTGGCGCCAGCGAAAACATTCGGACTTTGAAAATTTCAGCTATTCCCCTCCCCGTGCTGGCGCCACCCTGAATGACTGCAGACAGATCACGGTGGCGCCAGCGGAAACATTCGGACTTTGAAAATTTCAGCTATTCCCCCTACTGGCGCCACCTTGAATAACGTTGCAGACCGATTTGTCCGCAGCGGGACGGACGTATGTAAGGTGAAAGGCGGACGTGCCCGTCCGATTCGGGCGATGCCGTCACGTCCAAGCCGCTGGGCTTAAATCCCAGCCGAGCGAACGGCATAGACGGGCCAATTGAGGGGAGATGAAAGACAACAAACAGAAGGGCTTCCTCCAATCAAGGTGGCGCCAGCCAGCTTGGTTTGGACTGGTGCGGATTGTTTACGGTGGCGCCAGCGGCAAGGAATGGACTGAATATTTGGGAACCTATCAGACCCTGGCAGCACCGTGCCGACAGATGATGACGGTGGTGAGAGCCAGGCACAGGAGTCGGACTTCGACAATTTCAATATTTCCCCGTGCTGGCGCCGAATCAGTCTTTGCCGTGGCGTCCAAGCGACTGTGGATATATTCCTGCCCAGCGAACGGCAGAGACGGCATAGCCCGGCCGGACCGAGGTATGTCGTGGCGTCCAAGCGACTGTGGATAAATTCCTGCCGACCGAACGGCAGAGACCGGCCGAACCGGGGTATGTCGTAACGTCCAAGCTGCAAGGCAGAACTCCCAGCCAAGCGAACGGCTGCGACGGGCCAATTCAAGGGAGATGAAAGATAACAAACAGAAGGGCTTCCTCAATCAAGGTGGCGCCAGCGTGGTTTGTACTTGCGTGTATTGTTTACGGTGGCGCAGGCGGCCGAAGTCTGACTGAATATTTGGGCACCTCTCACACGCTGGCAGCGGACTTCGACAATTTCAATATTTCCCCGTGCTGGCGCCGAATCAGTCTTTGCCGGGACGTCCGAGCGACTGTGAAGAAATTCATGCCCAGCGAACGGCAGAGACGGCAATGCCCGGCCGAACCGGGGTATGCCGTAACGTCCAAGCTGCTAGGTATAAACCCCGGCCAATCGAACGGCTGAGACGGGCCAATTGAAGGGCGATGAAACAGAAGGGCTTCCTCTAATTCAAGGTGGCGCCAGCCAGCTTGGTTTGGACGTGCGGATTGTTTAAGGTGGCGCCAGCGGCAATGATCGGAGTCTGAATATTTGGGAACCTCTGAACCTCTCAGACCCTGGCAGCACAGTGCAGACAGATGATGACGGTGGTGCCAGCAGGGCACAGGAGTCGGACTTCGACAATTTCAATATTTCCCCGTGCCGGCGGCGAATCAGGCTTTGCCGTGGCGTCCAAGCGACTGTGGATAAATTCCTGCCCAGCGAACGGCAGAGACGGCAATGCCCGGCCGAACCGGGGTATGCCGTAACGTCCAAGCTGCTAGATATAAATCCCAGCCAATCGAACGGCTGAGACGGGCCAATTGAAGGGAGATGGAAGATAACATGGGAGTCAGGACTGCGTAGCAGGGCGGGATAGCACTATATACTCACTGGTTTTGCTAAAATGTCGGATAAGCTAACCCTAAGGGCCGCAGGGGTCAAACCAACCTCTTTTTGTGCATTTTGGGAGGCATTTTAAGCTCTTCTGGGATTAGCGGGCTCCCGCCTGCGTTGTAGTTTGGGAGTTATGAACGTACGGAACAGGCCGGGGTAGGACTATATGCCCACTACCCCGTTCGTGTCTGCTTGAAATCTGCCCGATGTTTCGTAGGACACAACTAAAGTTTTAAGCGAGTATACACCTTTCCTTTGAGATTTCTTCCACTTTCTCTTCGGGGATCTGGGGGGCCCCAAGAGGGGCCTACGCACCCCCAGTCCCGTCCTTTTGCTCCTTTGGGAAGGGGTCGAAATTGACATAAGTGCGAATCCGCTGGCGCCACCTTCATTCAGGGTGGCGCCAGCGGCAGACATGCATAAATTTCGTCGTCCAAATCTGCTGGCACCACCGCAAAATATTTAAACGATTTACAAGCTTACTCCGGCAACCCAGGGCGCCCGAGGAGTCCACGAGATCACGGTAATTTGGACCGGACTGTCTCCCGTAAGCGATCCACGTGGCTTCGGTTTTCTCCGGCAACCCAGGGCCCGGGACTTGTCAGGAGCCCTCGAGATCACGGGACTCTTTCAGGCAACATTCTCTCACCGAAGCGATCACCGTGGCTTCGGTTTTCGCCAGCGACCCAGGGCTGGTGAGAAACCCACGACGCGACGGGGGTAAATAGAAGGGTCTTATCCGACAAAATGCGATTCCGTGGGCCGGTCAGGAATGGACTCTTAATATTTGGGAACCTATCAGACCCTGGCAGCACCGTGCAGACAGATGATGACGGTGGTGCCAGCCAGTACAAGAATCAGACTTCGACAATTTCAATATTTCCCAGTGCTGGCGACGAATCAGTCTTTGCCGTAACGTCCAAGCGACTGTGGATAAATTCCAGCCGGGCGAACGGCAGAGACGCCATAGCTTGGCCGAACCGGGGTATGCCGTAACGTCCAAGCGGCAAGGCTGAACTCCCAGCCGAGCGAACGGCATAGACGGGCCAATTGAAGGGAGATGAAAGATAAACAGGGCTTCCTCAATCAATGTGGCGCCAGCGCGTGGTTTTACTTGCTTGTATTGTTTACGGTGGCGCCAGCGGCCATATTCGGACTGAATATTTGGGCTGCTCTCACACGCTGGCAGCACCGTGCCGACAGATGATGACGGTGGTGCCAGCCAGGCACAGGAGTCGGACTTCGACAATTTCAATATTTCCCCGTGCTGTCGCCGTATCAGTCTTTGCCGTGGCGTCCAAGCGACTGTGGATAAATTCCCGCCGAGCGAACGGCAGATACGGCATAGCCAGGCCGAACCGGGGTATGTCGTTGCGTCCAAGCGACTGTGGATAAATTCCTGCCGACCGAACGGCAGAGACGGCATAGCCCGGCCGAACCGGGGTATGTCGTAACGTCCAAGATGCTAGGCAGAACTCCCAGCCGAGAGAGCGGCTGCGACGGGCCAATTGAAGGGAGATGAAAGATAACAAACAGAAGGGCTTCCTCAATCAAGGTGGCGCCAGCGTGGTTTGTACTTGCGTGTATTGTTTAACGTGGCGCCAGTGGCCGTAGTCTGACTGAATACTGTATTTGGTACCTCTCACACGCTGGCAGCAACGTGCCGACAGATGATTACGGTGGTGCCAGCCAGGGACAGGGATCGGACTTCGACAATTTCAATATTTCCCCGTGCTGGCGCCGAATCAGTCTTTGCCGTGGCGTCCAAGCGACTGTGGATAAATTCCTGCCCAGTTCCTCAATCAAGGTGGCGCCAGCGCGTGGTTTTACTTGCGTGTATTGTTTACGGTGGCGCCAGCGGCCGAAGTCTGACTGAATATTTGGGTATCTCTCACACGCTGGCAGCACCGTGCCGACAGATGATGACGGTGGTGGTGGTGGTGGTGGTGGTGAATCAGGCTTTGCCGTAACGTCCAAGCGACTGTGGATAAATTCCAGCCTGGGCTGCCAGAGAAAACCGAAGCCACGGTGATCGCTTCGAGGAGAGAATGTTGCCAGGAAGAGTCCCGTGATCGCGAGGGCTCCTGACAGTCCGGGGCCCTGGGTTGCCGGAGAAAACCGTAGCCACGGTGATCGCTTACGGGAGAGTGTGCGGTCCTGACTCCCGTGATCTCGGGGCTCGTGAGCAGCCCAGGGCTGCCTAAGGAAAACGTAAGCCACCGGTGGCATTTAGGGGAAAGAATACGGTCATGACTCCGGTGATCTCAGGCGCTCCTGAGCAGACCTGGGTTAACGGAGAAAGCCTGCATATTAATGTCTTAAATATTTTATGGTGGCGCCAGCAGACCGGACTTTGGAAATTTTACATAGTCCTTTCGCTGGCGCCACCCTGAAGTAAGGTGGCGCCAGCATTTCGTAATTTGAAAATTTTTGCATTCCTCGATGCTGGAGTCATCCAAATTAAGTTAACCACATGTCGGATATGAGGTAGATTTTGACGGATAAGTAGTGCAATAAGACAAGCGTGCACAGGAAGATGCACAATTTGTCGGATAAGACCATTCTGTTTACCACCGTGATCTCGGGGACTCCTGAGGAGACCTGTGCTGCCGGAGAAAACCGATGCCACGGCGAACGTTTAGGGGACAGAATGCGGTCCTGATTACCGTGATCTCGGGGTCTCCTGAGCAGACCTGGGCTGCCGGTGAAAACGGAAGCCACGGTGAACGTTTAGGAGACAGAATGCGGTCCTGATTCCCGTGATCTCGGGCTCCTGACCAGCCCACGGATGCGCATTTTGTCGGATAAGACAATTGTATATACCACCGTGGTGTCGTGGGCTTCTCACCAGCCCTGGGTCGCCGGCGAAAACCGAAGCCACGGTGGTCGCTTCGGCGAGAGAATGTTGCCAAGAAGAGTCCCGTGATCTCGAGGGCTCCTGACAAGTCCTGGGCGCTGCGTTGCCGCAGAAAACCGAAGGCACGGGGATCACTTTGGGGAGAGAGTGCGGTCCTATTTCCCCTGATCTCGGGGACTCCTGACACGCCCTGGGTGCCGGAGTAAGCTTGTAAATCTATTAAACATTTTACGGTGGCGCCAGCGGATTCGGACCTCGAAATTTTTACATGTCAGTCGCTGGCGCCACCCTGAATGAAGGTGGCGTCCAGTTACTAACAAATGCGCACTTCATTCACGGTGTTATGATTCCTATATGAGGGAGACCCGAGCGATGAAGGTGGAAGACGGGGTCTGTGGTGGTTACATAAAGTGTGGTTGATTTCGAGAGGAAAAAAACTTGTGCTGAGAAATTGGTCTTAGGACGAGACACTCTGGTTGTCTTTGCTATGTAAGCATGCACGGGTGTGGCGAGACAAGCGCAACTGTAGTTGTCCCGTTTGAAGGGAGGTGATGGTGTTGACGGCGACGTCAAAAGCACCAGGAAAAAGGGGACAAGCCTGGCAGTTGGTGAACACAGACAAACCAGTAGTTTGTCTATGCCAGATAAAACGCCTCATGGCAATGAAGAATGTAAAGGAAGGCAGAGCAGTTTTCCGGTACAGGTTGTGGGTCAGAGGGACCAGCAGTCCCTCCTGAAGGGAGGTGATGGTGTTGGCGGCGACCTCAAAAGCCCCAAGAAGAACGAGCACCGGCATGGAAAAAAACGAAGACACGCAGTTGCTGATGACAGCCCAACCAGCAATTTATCCATGCCAGTGGCAAAAGCGAAAGCCCCAAGCCCACTGAAGAAAAATAAAGGGCACGGGGAAAAAACAAGCGCAGACCAAACCATACCCGATGATGATCGTAACGGGGAAGAAGCAGGCGTTCTGAGCAGTGTTCCGTTATTGACTGAGGGTGGAAGAGAAAAGCTTCCTCTTACGATGGCAGACTTCAAGGAAAGCTGCAAGATGAAGGCTAAACCGCACTCGAAGTCTGCTGAGAAAGCTGTTGAGGGCAAAGTGAAATGCCCGAAAAAAAATCGAAAGTCGGATGGGCGAGATTCAAGCCAGGCACCTGGCGAAGACAGGCCGACCAGTGCCGAGTCACCGGCAGGGAATCAGGTAGCGAGGCAGTCGATTGAGGGGGAGCGTGACGTTATAGAGGGCAACGTAAAAAGCCATAAAAAGAAGGCTAAACGTCACTCTAGGGAAGCAAGGCGGACCAGTGCAGAGTCGCGGGCAGAGGACCATACTGATGAGCCGCCTGCTGAGAAAGCAGGCAATGCTGTTCAGGGCAAAGTGGAAGGCCCGAGGAAAAAGAGGAAGTTGGAAGCGAAAAAATCAAGCCAGGCGGCTGGCGAAGACAGGCCGACCAGTGCCGAGCCACCGGCAGAAAACCAGGCAGCGAGGCAGTCGATTGAGGGGGAGCGTGACGTTAAAATGCGCAGAGTAAAAAGCCATAAAAAGAAGGCTAAACGTTCCTCTAGGAAAACACGGACGCACGTTTGCGAAGCAAGGCGGACCAGTGCAGAGTCGCGGTCAGAGGACCATACTGATGAGCCGCCTGCTGAGAAAACAGGCGAGGCTGTTCAGGGCAAAGTGGAAGGCCCGAAGAGGAAGTTGGATGCGAAAAAATCAAGCAGGGCGGCTGGCGAAGCAAGGCCGACCAGTGCAGATTCGCGGGCAGAGGACCATGCTGATCAGCAGGCTGTTGAGGGCAACGTGGAAAGCCCGAAGAAAAAGAGCAAGTTGGAAGCGAAAAAATCAAGCCAGGTGGCTGGCGAAGACAGGCCGACCACTGCCGAGTCACCGGCAGAAAACCAGGCAGCGAGGCAGTCGATTGAGGGGGAGCGTGACGTTAAAGATGGCAAAGTAAAAAGCCATAAAAAGAAGGCTAAACGTCACTCTAGGAAATCGCGGACGCACGTTCGCGAAGCAAGGCCGACCAGTGCAGAGTGGCGAGCAGAGGACCATGCTGATCAGCAGTCTGCTGAGAAGGCTGTTGAGGGCAACGTGGAAAGCCCGAGGAAGTTGGATGCGAAAAAATCAAGCCAGGCCGCTGGCGAAGACAGGCCGACCAGTTCAGAGTCACCGGCGGAGAATCAGGCAGAGGGGAAGTCGATTGATCAGGCGCCTGACCTTGTTAAGGGCGAAGTAAAAAGCCCCTGGAGGAAAATTGCAGGTAATGGAGGGATTTCAGGCGCACTGACTGGCAGAGTTGAAGGCAGAATGACTAGTCAGCCACAGCAATTCAATGACTTCCCAATGAGTGCTGGACTGCTCTGCAGCACTTCAATACACTCCGAATCAGGCAGTTCCCCACTGTTCTCTTCTGATACAGAGTGGGAACCAACGAAGGGTGATCGTTGTGATAGCTCTTCGGAATCAAATGTCAGTTGGTTGATACTGCCCGAACAGGAGCTCTCGTCACTTGTAGAAGATGGCAAGTCCTCGGAAGTAAAAAAGCGCGAGGGACACAGTATTAAACCTGAAAGGGGTGCCATTCATCGCCGTCGGCCGGTAGTTGCTGAAGGTTTGGAACCCACAGTGGCAAGAGCTAGGAAGTCGAAAAAACGCAGTCAGTTCTCTTGCCCTATTCCCGGCTGTTCGGGGAATGTTACGTGGATGAAAGAGCACCTGCTGAACACCAATGTTCATGCAGATCTGTCCGTGGATGAGCGCATGAAATGGGTTGCTCGTGACAGAGTCATGCGCCAACGGGCAAAAGATGAAGCCAGGGCCAAACAGAAAAAGAGGCTGCGCAAACGGCAAGAATGCCCAGTGTGTCACAAATGGGTCATAGTTCTCAAGAACCACCTCGGGACACACGGCTTTCTCCCGGGCAGTGGAGAGCACAATAGATATATGTTAAAGGCTGGAAAGCCGCAATTCATGACAGCTGAAGAGGAGCCGAGTGTGCTAGACTCCCTCATGGAAAAGTTCCACTGCCATCTTTTGGACTTTGCCGGCGGCAATAAAAGTGCAGAACAGGCTCGCCCCATCGTCCAAATGGTACGGAAAGTTTTTGTCAAAATGGCAGTGGAAGTCGAGGGCGAGTTTGAAATGAAAACGCTAACCAGACTCATGAAGATTGGGGCAAAACCCCACGGGATCCTCAACAAATGGTTAGTCAATAAGGAGTATACGGCAGGCACGATAACGAACACGGTGGCATCGCTACAAAAGTTCTTATCATTTGCCCTTCAGGCTAAAGAAGTGCGAGTTGGCTGGGCCGACGGAGAAATTGAAATAGCTCAGTACATGGAATACGCGAAGGAACTCGCCAAGGGAATCCGAGTGAAGAAGGTTGAAGAGGGCGTGCAGAAAGCCGCCGAGTCGGGCGAAGTGCTCATAGACCTTGAGGCTTGGGAGCATTTCCCGAACAGTGTTATTTGGAAAAGGATTATTGATATCCTGAACGAGTACGAGGCTGGGACCCGCGTCGAGGTGGACTCGGACACGTACAGGGACGTCCGAGATTCTATCATATTACGTCTCGTACTTGACAATGCAAAACGGGCAAGTGAAATTGCCAACCTTACGATAAATGAATTCCGCAATGCCACGATGGAAGAACTTGCGGATGGCAGTACCAGCTTTGTGGCCAATGTGTCGCAGCACAAAAACAGGAAGGTCTTCAGCTGTCCTGTTAATTTTCTAGTTGACGTGAAGCNAGAACAGGGTCATTCAGACGCATCTCCTACGTCGCACCTCTTCTGAGAACAGGGTCATTCAGACGCATCTCCTACGTCGCACCTCTTCTCAAAACAGAGTCATTCAGACGCATTTCCTACGTCGCACCTCTTCTCAAAACAGAGTCATTCAGACGCATTTCCTACGTCGCACCTCTTCTCAAAACAGAGTCATTCAGACGCATCTCCTACGTCGCACCTCTTCTGAGAACAGGGTCATTCAGACGCATCTCCTACGTCGCACCTCTTATGACCCTGTCACATTCCCTGCCTTTTCGGCGGGGAACCACCGACAGATTTTCTGCCGTCAAATCGGCCAATCAGAAGCTAGCTTATAGCGGGTTCCTGGCAGAAAACCATGCAACTCCGAATACAAGTGACCCAAGGCACGGCAAGTGACCCATGATTTTTACGCGGGTCGATGTAACGCTCTTTCCCATTGGCTGCTATTTCGGGAGACTGGGAGAATCCGCGGAATAAATGGGAATAAGAATTGCTGAATGAAGACATATTAATGTCGCATACTTACCATAAAAATGCATGAAATGAATAATATCGAAAAAGACATATGATTAGTGGTGTGTTTTTATGCATTTCTACGCAGTATAGCAAGTGTATTCGCCTTGGATACAATACAATAGCAATAGGTGGGAAGTAACTGGAAGAGCCGGCCTCCCCATTCGGTGTCTTCCCGTATCGCCTTTTCCCATTTCGCCTTCTTTTAACCATTTCGCCATATTAAAAACCAACTGTGAAATCAAATCTGATAAGACTAAAACCTGGTTTCAAAACTAAAACCAGACATGATTTAATTTTTGGTTTCTTGGGGAGTTTTAGTTTTAGTGTCAGCATTAGCCTGGGAAAGCTAAAACTCGGTCTCAGTTTGAAACCAGCCTAATGCTAAAACCAACAAAAAACTGACTTTGAAATGAGATTAAGACCTAATACCTCGTTTTAGACTGAAACCAAACGTGATTTCAATCTTGGTTTAACCATGGGTTTTAGTCTTCCACTTAGTTTAAAAACCAAATCTAAAAATAGTGCCAATGGCACTGTGCCCGCTTGGCCTGAAGCATGGTGATGGCCAAGGGAGAAACAACGCTTTGTTTTTTTGGTTTTGGCGCCCCTAGTGGCAAAGTCAAGAATTAGATTTTACCGAAAATTCATCCAAGTTGTTACACTACAGCCTAGAGGTAGTATGTGCACAGTTTCAAAGCAATAGGCCCAAACCATTACAAAAAGAGCCGATTTCGTAATTTCAGGCGAACTTTGACCTCTGTGAACTTGAAAAGTAGGTCAAATTAAAAACTCGAGTGCTATATTGTATGTATCCTTATTAGGTATACCCCTGAAAAAAATTTTGACAAAAATCCATCTCTCGGTTAGGGAGAAATAGCACTTTCCATGATTTTGGTTTTGGCCCCGTAGTGGCTAAGTAAAGAATCAGATTTCACCGAAGTTTTGTCTGTAAGTTGCTTTAACCTAGAGGTACATGTGTACAAAGTTTCAACAGTTCAAACCGTTATCAAAATACATGTATAGCCCTTTGAATTTTTTCACAAAACGCCCCCTGCAGGCCAAAATAGGAATCCAACCGTGCTCAAAATCGAACTCGACCTATATCTTAGGCCCATATATACACCCACCAAAGACCAAAAAGATTTGGCAAAAAATAAAGGCGCTAGAGCGCTAACAAACCAAAAGTTTTTTGGCTGCCACTCCCGTCTCTTTCTTCGTACGTTGCAGTACCCAGTTCGGAATGGTTATTCGTCTTTTTTACCAAAAACAACTATTGCGCGTTGAGTAAATATGTTTTAACTGGAATATGTTGTTTTGTCTGTAAGTTGCTTTAACCTAGAGGTACATGTGTACAAAGTTTCAACAGTTCAAACCGTTATCAAAATACATGTATAGCCCTTTGATTTTTTTCACAAAACGCCCCCTGCAGGCCAAAATAGGAATCCAACCGTGCTCAAAATCGAACTCGACCTATATATTAGGCCCATATATACACTCACCAAAGACCAAAAAGATTTGGCAAAAAATAAAGGCGCTAGAGCGCTAACAAACCAAAAGTTTACGTACGTACGTATGTGCCGTGACATTCCAAAAGTCAACACATTTTCAAATGTCACATCAACAAAAAACAAAAGGCACTAGTTACGTCAATGCTCATCAGATGGCTCCACTATTGTCATGTGTTATCCACGTGGTATGCATAATGACAGGGGCTAGCTAGTCATAGGGTTAGGTCCCTTACGGTTAGGTCCCTTAGGGTTAGGTCCCTTAGGTTACGTCCCTTAGGGTTAGGCCCTTAGGGCTAGGTCCCTTAGGCTAGATCACTTAGGGTTAGGACCCCTAGGGTTAGGTCCTTTAGGGTTAGGTCCCTTAGGTCTAGGTCCCTTGGTCTAGGCCACTTAGGGTTAGGTCCCTTAGGTCTGGGTCCCTTACGTCTAGGTCCCTTAGGGTTAGGTCCCTTGGGGAGAGGCCCCTTAGGGATAGGTCCCTTAGGATCAGGTCCCTTAGGGGTAGGTCCCTTAGGGCTAGGGCTAGAGGTTAGGTGCGCTGGGATAAGGTAAGGTTAGGGTAAGGCCCTTACGGTTAGCCCCTTACGGCTGGTTTGGGTAGGGGTAGTACTGTGATTCGGGTCAGTATAAGAAAATAGGCTCAGTAAATAGCGTATATTAGCAAAAATAGATATCTATTTTTGATATTAGACATTAAACAGGTTTTCCGAATCACCCAAAGAAAAATTCCAAGGCCGACCGTGAGGCCCGGTAGCGTAGTGGTTTACGCGTAGGACTATTTATGTTTCGTCAGCTAGCATGTAGGTAGGCGCTGGATCGAATCTGCCTGGCGGTCACTATGCATTCTTTGCCACTTGCCCTTTTATACTTTTTTCTTCATCTTCCAAGATTTTTTTGTCGCTTTTTCTGTCTAAAACAGTGTGGTTTATAATTTTTTGCCGTCATGGAACGTGATTTTTGTCGTAAAATGATCTTTCAAAGTTTCTGAGTTGAATGTGATTCACAACAGTGGAGCCATCTGATGGGCACTCACCTTAACTAGTGACTTTTGTATTGTGTTAATGTGACATTTGAAAATGTGTTGACTTTTGGAATGTCTACGGATTGACGCACGACAGACCACCACTCAATGACCCCAACCACAGCTTAAGCCCTGCTGGGCCTTGCGGCCAAGCGGGCTAAAAACCGACTTTGAAATCACCCAATGGCCGAGTGAAATGACCTGAGTCTCAGGATGGGCTCACAGAGATGATATCAATGAGATTTCCGATGTGTGCTACCGGTACCAGTAACGGACAAAATGAAATGTCTTAGTTGTTTCCCAGACCAGGGGCCGGTTGCACAAAACTCATGTTAGCGCTAACATGAGTTTTGTGCAACCGGCCCCAGGTGTTATATCTGCCAGTGTTTCTATTGTTTGGGAAACGCTGGCAGATAGATCAACATGTTTCTCTGTGTGTCCCCTATTGTCAAGTCGCCGCTTATTCCGTCACAAAATAGGAGGGAAACACTCACGGATGGGGAACACTAGCAGATGTTACACCGGCGCCGACGGAGCGAAGAACAAACCCAAGAAAGGAATCATACGAGACAAATTTTATTTCCATGAATTAACTGCGTTACATTTCATCCGTCGGGTAATGGGTAATTATTCTTTCAGTGCTGTAGTTTCATTCTGAAAAAGAAACGAGGCCGTTGTTACGAATGCAACAATCAAGCTTCTTGATATTAGAGAGGATGCACAACTTTCCGACTCCGACTCCGACTTCAACTACGAGAATGAATTGCAGTCTGCTATGGACATCCCTGATAAAAACGATTTGATAGAAGTGTTCAATTTCGTCAAACACCACAAATCGAAGGCAGAAAAGTTTGGCCTTACAAATCAGAAGTGCGGATAAATAACGAATATTGAAGTCGTAATCCTAGTCGTTACGACTTGAAACACGATTATAATATTTGAGATTTACGTGCACTCACCCGATTACGAGTCGAAATTATTCTGCCATGGATGTCTACAGCGGACTGCAATTCATTCTGGTAGTTGAAGTCGGAGTCGGAAAGCTGCGCATCCTCTCTATTATCGCAACGCCTTCCGACTTCACTCAGCCCGAAGGCGGGGAGTGACCGACAGGTCAAGATAACATTAAGGTGAAGGGATACCTAAGCACAAAATAATGCACGCACAAACTTGAAACAAAAATCTATATCTCTTCTATACACTCTCAGCCAAAAAGGTTCTTTAGGGTTCTTTGTACCTCACCCGAGGAACCCCAAGGTTCTAGAACCTTTCCGTCGCCAAAGAACCCATAAATGTTCCAGTTAGAACACTTTTCTGAGGGATAGGTGCTATCTGGAACCTCTAGGGGTTCTTAAACAATCCAACCCAGGGACTAACCACGTTGTCGGCGAATTGATCCGATTCACTACGTAGATTTTGTAATGCATTTTTGTAGCTCGTCTTTCTGCCGCTAGGTGGCTCCTTCTACGTCGGCAGTCAACGCATTTGAGATCCAATACCGTGCTCCTTTAAAAAGGAAACTCACTCGCATTCCATTCCTTCGTTGTCAATGCAGCATCGTTTCCCGCACATAGTCTCTCCGCAGTTCTTATAGGGGTGGTTGCAATCTGTCCACAAGTCACAGTTGTCCCCGTACTCCTTGCATCGGTAGCTAGTACTCAATAATCGCTTTTTAAGTGATGGAGCACTTTCACCTTCTGAAAGAAAAAAGAGTAGCCATTTCCAGTTGATCACCACCATTACCCCTTGATCACCACTGCAGAGGCCTGTCGTACACGACGTCTGTCGAACAAAATAAGCTATGCGCCCTCCTATGCCCGCCTGTAGGCCTATTGTCGGTCATGGGATTAGGGGTCTTGTCCAGATCGCATGCAAAGAAAAAAGAGGGCGCAGGTGATCCTCTATCGGGGG
>NMRB01000178.1:233914-244823 GCA_002633025.1 Notospermus geniculatus | reverse complement strand
ATAATAAACAAGAAGTCAATCTCCAGAATTCACGAATTTTCGACCCCAACCGGGGTCTTTTTCAAGTGGAACTTTACAATCTGAAACTCTAGAAAAGTCTTTTCTAGAGTTTCAGATTGTAAAGTTCCACTTGAAAAAGACCCCGGTTGGGGTCGAAAATTCGTGAATTCTGGAGATTGACTTCTTGTTTATTATCATTTTGTGTGTCAATTTTGTGCTTTTCTGTACCTTTGCGAATAAAACAGGTTGTATTTGTTACCCTCCGCTACAAAACCAGTGTAAAGTCGTGCGGAAAATGAGCCTATAACGTACTCGTCTGACATGACACCAGGAGATAGATAGAAATAGAATCGCTCAGACTTCACAACAGACAGGCAGACAATACTGAAACTGACAAATGCACTGGTCCAAACTTGCCAACCTCATTGTGACTGATGATTGGTTTTGTGGTGGAGGTTTTTTTTATATTTATATTTGTCACTTTCGGTGTTGTCTGTCTATTGTGAGGTCGGAGTGATCCTTTCTCTATATTTATCTCCTGGTGTCATGCCAGTATTTTAGGCTCATGTTCCATGCGACTAGACTGGTCCCCTGTCGTATCGCTCCGTCCCTCCACTACTACGACAGGCCGCGTCCGCCATGTTTGCCTGTTTTCTGACACACGTATGCAAATGAGCAATAAAGACTTTCAACGTTGCGGGGAGTCTCTAAAAATAGATATGACTCATGGCGCGACCGTTGATGACGTTTGGCTGACCAATCACATGCCGAGTTGGCGTTCAAAATGCCTGTCGTAGTAGTGAAGCGAGAACTACGACAGGGGACCAGTATGGGCGGTTATTACCGCAAATAATAAGACAAGAGAAAGACATCTGTAACTGAGCAAAACAGACAGTTACTTCAAGCAATCAAATTGTAAGTGCATGAAAAGGACACTAAGTGACAACAACTAAGTTTAAATCTGATGAAGTATTTTTGAGTACTTGAAAAGGACACCAGATGGCGACAACTAAGTTTAACCCGTGAAATATTTTTGTGTACTTGAAAAGGACACCAGGTGGCGACAACTAAGTTTATGTCATGAAAGATTTTTGTATACTTGAAAAGGACAGATCGCTTGTCTTGGAAGGAGCGGTAGGGACCGAAAATGGCCAGAATATCTCAGGATGAAAAGAGGCAATTTTTGCATCAATAGGCCAACACCTCAGGAGACCTGCTGTGTTGGCCTTTTGATGAGATGTATGCCTCCAAGCGAGAGGTTCTCTCACAAATTGGCTCTGGATGGGAAACTGATCCGTAGAAAAATACGGGAGTCGTTTTATGTCACTGGTCAAGACGAAAGCCGTAAAGAAATCAACAATGGCAGTGGCGGATCCAGGAGATGCCGAACGGGGGGGGGGGCGTGGAATGAGCAAAGCCCATTCCCTGAGCGCTGAAGGCGCGAAGCCCCGGCGGGGGGGTCTCCCCGGAAAATTTTGTTGGTAAAAGTGCCGGAAACGCGATTTTCTGGCACCTGGGCAGGCCAAATTGAACTTTCTTTTTAGGCCGTGCGTAATTAATTCTATGTTTCGCGTCCCGCGCGCGCACCTATTTCTGACTGTTGTCTGCTAATAGAAATGCATTGCGCATCCATTTTCCGAGATTCTCAAGATTCCCAACACAACTATCGGTAAAAAAAATAGGCCAAATAAGTGTTAAAATACCTCCTGAAAAAGCTGTAGTTCCTATCCTTGGTCACAAAACCAGGATGCTGACAGATTAAAACAAAGTTCCAACAGATAGAGCTCTTGTTTCATGGTCAGGATGCCTCAATTTTTCATCTTAAATCCATTCAAAATCCCCCCAGGATATCAATCTGTGTGACATGTACTGTATTGATTCGTGTTTCAGCCTGTGTTAAAAATGCAGTTTGTGTTGTGTTTGGAGCGCGCGCGCACCAATTTTAGGTGACGGTGGGACACGAAACATAGAATTAATTACGCATTGTTTATATCAAAGCTGGCGGTGAAGTCAGTGACGTCACTATCTCCCCAGCCTCGACACTATGAGCCAACGTGTAAATGGCATTACCACGTGGAAATGGGCGAATTTTACACCAAAAATGCGCACTTTTACACATTTTTGGTGTAAATTTCGCCCATTACCACGTGGTAATGCCATTTACACGTGGCACATCGTCCACGTCGATTTCGTTAGTTTTTGTGCGGTGTTTTTGGCGAAAATTGCTGCAGTTCCAGGCGGTACCGCGGAACATACTCTACTCGGGTACATGTATATGATAAAAAGAAAAAAGAAGCTAAGAACGTTTAAGATGCCGAACGAAAACCCTTCAGTTGACCGGCCATCCCTAACGACGTTGGGTGATATGGATAAAAATCAGTATCTACTAGCTAGTAGTTACTAAAAGTAAAAGTAACTAGTTGCAAGTTATTACTCCACGTAGAAGCAAACACTTGAATTCATATGAATAAACAGTTGCATTTACTTCAAAGTAATCACTTCTGCCCTACTCAGGGGCGTCGCCACGTCCGTTGGGTTGGGTTGGGGGGCACCATCGGCGAGCGCCGAAGGCGCGAGCGAGCCTTTCGAGAGCATCACGCTTTCCCCGACCTTTTCTGCACATGTACGCGGTGCCTACAACACAGCATGCAGGCATGCATGCACAGGTCATCGCCGAATTTCACCAACAATTCAGCAACTTTGTCGTTTTTACCAGCCTCTGAATCAAATAAATTTCTCCGCTTCTCGATGGTTGCGTTCTAACAAACAATAATTGTTTTTCGAGATGTAGTGGCCGAAAACATTAGGCTTTTCCCTTGAACATGTTGAATTCGCTTTGTGACATTTGCCAACCACGTTCCTATGTTTTCATAGTGATTCTAAAAATAGTAACGCCATAAAAGGAAATGCTCAGAAGCCAATACCGAACCCTCATAGCCCTAGCGGTGGGTTCGGGAACCAAACTAACCGACCGACTGACCAAATCCCTTTCATTCCTCAACAGCACAGAAGCACCTCAGTGCTGACCACGCATATGATGGCATTACCCCATCGCAAGTTGGCCGGCAATTGATACACATAAAATTGATACACATAAAATGCATTTTTAGCGCGATACGTCATACGTGACACGAATCGACGATACGGAGCCTTGCCGGAAGTCCCTAACGTTACACCCCACACCCCGGAAATTGCTAGTACATTGTATTATCACCCGATCGGATTAAAAAACACACCTACCTTTAATTGAAATATTATACGATTTCTGATTATTTGCATTGAAAGATGGTTTCTTTTGTGTACAACTTACTTGCACATTTACATATACAATGTAGTTTAGTTTCTGGAACGGACAACATGCCAAAGAAGCCCACACAGCTGCCGAGGATGAACCAGGATTTTTAATTAATAGGCCAATTTTAATTAATACAGATTATACGGATTTCTGATTATTTGCATTGAAAGATGGTTTCTTTTGTGTACAACTTACTTGCACATCTACAATAAACATATAGTAGTTTAGTTTCTGAAACGGACAACATGCCAAAGCCCACACAGCTGCCGAGGATGAAACAGGATTTTTAATTAATAGGCCAATTTTAATTAATATAGATTATACGGATTTCTGATTATTTGCATTGAAAGATGGTTTTCTTTGAATTGTGTACAACTTATTTGCACATCGATATATACATGTAGTTTAGTTTCTGGAACGGACAACATGCCCAGGCACGGATCCAGGGTTGACAGAAATCANGGGGGGGGGGGGGGGGGACATTTGAACATTAAACGTGACATCATGCATTTTCCAGTTGTACCGAAAACGTTTACATCTGACGTGGAGTACAATCTTTCAATGAGTGATCCTATACTGGATAGTGAATGCGTCCCTGTACTTTCAAAATGAATCAAGACTTATGGCATTTGGAAAATTTAATTGAACTTTAAATGTTCAATTAAATTTTCCAAATGCCGTAAGTCTTGATTCATTTTAAATTGCGAACTCCTGTGCTATGTCGATTAAGTTCATCCGGACGATCTTTGTCCACATGCAGTAAAAGACAATTGTTTAGTCTGCTAACGCTGAATCTGTAGTGGGCCTCTTAAGGCCTGTCTACACGATCATACATTTGTTCAAAACATCATCATACATTTGTATGATGATGTATGATTTGAACATCATCATACATGTTGGTTGTTATTCACGTTTGTTGGGAAAACAGCCTACACAATCAAACATCTGTCCATGTATGATCGTGTGGACAGGCCTTTAAGGCCCGTCTACACGATCATACATTTGTTCAAAACATCATCATACATCTGTATGATGATGTTCATGGACAAATGTATGATCGTGTGGACTATTTTCCCAACAAACTTGAACATGTATGATGATGTTCAAATTTTTAGCTGCATGTTTCATCTTGCCAACAAATGCACAACATCCCCCAAAAATTGTATGATGATGTTCATGGACAAATGTATGATCGTGTGGACGGTTTTCCCAACAAACTTGAACAGCATCCAACATTATCCTTTCTCCATCATACTTCATCATACAAATGTCCATGAATGTTGGACTGTAGATCGAAATCCACAACAAACTTGAACATCATCATACATGTACAAGTTTATGATGCTGTTTTCAACAATGTATGATGAAATATGATGATGTTCAAAATTTTAGCTTCATTGTGTAGACGGAAATCCACCACAAGCATGGACATCATCATACAAATGTATGATGATGTTTTGAACAAATGTATGATCGTGTAGACGGGCCTTTAAGCTGCTTTTCCACAAGGCGTTTGCGGGCGCGGAATTGGAGGCGGGCGCGGGTGGAAAAAATTGATCCAACGTATTTCCCTTTAACTGTTTCACCCGCACTCGCTCCAGCTGTAACATAAGCCCTGTTTACACTACATAAAAACCCGCGTCTCACCCGGGCTTTTTCTGTTTACACCTGTTAAAAGCGCGGGTCTAATAGACCCGGGTCAACTTCACCGTTGCGGCCTACTCGGCCTAACAGAGTCCCCTGATCAGGGTTTTTTGATCATCAGGAGTTCTTTGGTGGCTCCTCCCGCCAAAGAGGCATTTTGGCTCCCCGCACGTTGAGGAGAGCATTACTCAAAGTGAGAACCCATCTACTACAAAGTTGTTACTCGCAGTGAGTTGTGTCTTACTCAAATCTTGAGGGGAGCATTACTCAGTATGACGAAGACACGTTACTCACAGTGAGTGTAGTCTCTCTCAAATTGACGAATCCAACATTACTTATTCTCATGAATAAACTACTTGTTCTGGGGATCGGGGGGTTAGTAATCTAAATTACTTGCTTTGACGAACCCTGGGCTTTCAGTGTGGCAGATGTTTCTCTGTGTGTCCCCTGTTGTCAAGTCGCCGCTTATTCCGTCAGACAATAGTAGGGGAACACTCACAGATGGGGAACACTGGCAGATGTTACACCATCCTGAGATCTCAGGTCATTTACGGTCGTACCCTCCCTAATGCCCTGAGGAAATCCATCCCGTTTCGGTGGGGAAGACGGCTGTTCCCTCGTGTGTACTCGCCAATTGGTAATTCACGAATAATCCATGCACTGCAGTGGGGGAATGCCACTTGATGTAACATACCAAACACCGTGACTAGTGCTGCAACGTCTGCACACACATCTGGAGTTACGAGTTAACGGGCACCAGGCAAATAGAACTGTATCTCATTCCATAATTTATGCACGCTGTCGAATGACAGCTGCCCCAAACACATGAACTGGATCATACCTTCGTGTTTTGAACCTATTGATAGGTAGTCATTATGTACATAATCCGTGAGAACCACTTTGACGTGAAGTTAATTCAGGAATAGTCAACAATTCAGCGAGTTTGTCGGGGAATCGAAGTGCGATTTGTCCCATCTTCACAACACGAAGTGGAGGCCCAGCTCTAATGAATGACGTCACTGCATGAACGCGATGCTGATTGGGCGAAAGGATTTCTTTCGCCAGTTACCCCACGAAATCGGGTGGATGTCCTCAGGGCATAGTGCGAGTGAGCGAGCGCGACGCCCTGGGATTCTCAGGATGATGTTACACCGGCACAAAATATCCAGTGAACTAACCTTGCTTTAGTTGTTTCCCAGACCAGGTGTTATATCTGTCAGTGTTTCTATTGTTTGGCAGATAGATCAACATGTTTCTCTGTGTGTCCCCTATTGTCAAGTCGCCGCTTATTCCGTCACAAAATAGGAGGGAAACACTCACAGATGGGGAACACTGGCAGATGTTACACCGGCGCCGGCGGAGCGAAGAACAAACCCAAGAAAAGAATCATACGAGACAGGTTTTATTTCTCCATGAATTAACTGCGTTACATTTCATCCGTCGGGTAATGGGTAATTATTCTTTCAGTACTTTAGTTGCATTCTGAAAAAGAAACGAGGCCGTTGTTACGAATGCAACAATCAAGCTTCTTGATATTAGAGAGGATGCACAACTTTCCGACTCCGACTTCAGCTACGAGAATGAATTGCAGTCCGCTATGTCGGAAAGTGTACAATTCGTATCTCTGATGTCTCTACAAAAACGCGCCTAGCTCCCTAAAACTGCAACCAAAACTGGCGACAAGGCACTCATTCTGGAGGCAACTAAATGGGCCACGATCTTATGGAGGTTTGCTTCTTCCAAAATGTCTGTGAGAGAAACAGGCGAGAGCCGAAGATGCAAGTGTGAGGAAATAGACGCGTTCTGCCTACTTTTTCGTCAGGTTTCCAATCTTTAAACGTCTATATCTCGATAACCGTTGCTCGTACGCGTCTGAAAATTGGTCAAAATGAGGCTACTTTTTTCTACTCTTTCTTTTGGCGCCAGTCGCGTCGTCGTAGCTGCTTCCGTTCCGGAGATATCACCATTTTGTCACAACATGTCAGATTTGCACTTTGGAGTCTGCCAATCTAGGCCCCGGGACAAACGTTAAAATGCAATTTTAGCCAGGTTTCTTCAATCAGAGCAAAATCGCGTATTGAGGGGGGGGGGTAGTTTCGCATTAAAAAATACGCAAAGAGAACACGGATCGGTCCACTGGTTACGATTCTATGCCAGTTTGGCCAATTTCGCCAAACGGCGAGATTAGTCCCGAAAGGGTTAAAGGAGCACGGTATTGCCACTTTTTCTCGACAGCCGGCGCCACTGTGCCACTCTCCAACCCAGGGACCAACGACGTATTGGCGAATTGACCCGATTTCCTCCGTACATTTTGTAATGCATTTTTGTAGTTCGTGTTACTGCCGCTAGGTGGCTCACTCTACGTCGGCAGTCAAATAACTAGTCTCGCGCAACCAGCCCCTCGGTCATACTCCGAGGTCGCCAGACCGAGGGTCTGGCACGGGACGCAATTTCCATTGAATTTTCTTATTCCGAAAATTCAAAATAAGGGGAGCTTCGCTGATTGAATGCGTCATGGATCTCAAAAGTTGGCGACGTAGGCTGCAGGAGGAATAATGGCTGCGCCCAGAGAACTCGAAGCGTGAAAATTAGCGAGATGAATCGCCTCAATCTGTGTTGTCAAGTCAATTTATAGTGTCTTTCATTGGAATTCCGACAGGTATTTACAGCTGTACCTCGGGTATTTGATAATTAATAACCACAAAATGAAAACAGACGCGCGTTTCAGTTATTTAATAAATGGCAGAGCACTTTCCTCTCCTGATTTACATCAGTTCGTCGTGTCTCGTTTTCTGATGTGTGCTGTTTCCTGCCTGACCACAGGAAACTGTAAAATGTTCAATGTGTGCAGAGAGAAAGACCATTACAATTGCCAACTGAGTCGGAGGAGAGGATCCTGTATTGAAGAAAAGGAAACATATAGGCTGATAGGATGCTGTATGTACCAGAGCAAGGTATGTTTTTAGCATCAAATAATGTTTGTTTTATTAACGGTCGGACGGAAAACAACTCAGAATTCGAACGGATGTTAAACATAATGGGCCGATTTCACAAAGCGCGTTTAAGACTTAGACGCGTGTAACTTCACTAAATGCACACACTTCCACCATGGCTTGGTGGTCGAGTGGTCTAACATGCTTGACTTTCAATTCTAACAGGGTCAGTGCGTGGGTTCGATCCCCGGCCGGGACACATACAAGTTGTGCACCAATTTAGGGTCTGTCGGATGAGACTGAAAGCCGTGGTCCCTTGTACCTGAGTGTCTATGCCAGGGCAAATAAAAGACCCCACACAGGTGGACAGTAGCCTGACGTGGACTCCATACCATAGTATAAGCTTAAGACCATTAAAAGGGTTATGAAGCTTCCAAACGATACATGCATTTGACGAAGTTACACGCGTGTAAGTCTTAAACGGCCTTTTTTAAGTCCTTGGAGTCGGGTTGTTTGGGAATGCAGCCCAAAGCGGGTGGTAAACCCCATCTAAGGCTAAATACTGGCACGAGTCCGATAGCGGACAAGTACCGTGAGGGAAAGTTGAACTTAAACGGCCTTTATGAAATCGGCTCAAGGTATCACGACTTTATTGTTTACATTCAATGTTTGTAAACAGTGATGTTTACTTTATGTTATTTTGGACTTTTAGGACATGCCAACTCACCAACTTGAACACTTTCAGTATCAAAAGAATTTCTAAAGGGGCATGCCACCAACAAATTAGACGAAGAAAGACGAAGAAAGACCGGACACAAACAAACAAAATGTAAATAAACAATTATTTTCGTGGCCCGCGAAAAAACCCTGTGATACATTATCTTTAATAATGTGTTACCGGTACTTTTAAATTATGGTTGTAATTTTCTTTTCAAATCTCAGCACTTAATTGTCAAAAATTACTATTTTGCCAGAAAAATTAGGTTGGTTCCTTCAATCAGTCGTGCTCAAGTTGTGCCATACCATCAAGGTAAAGGCTATATAATTTATGTCTGCCCCAGTGAAAACAACCCATTCATCCTTTTGGTCCGAGTATATGCTTACCAAAAGAATGAAAACGCCTTTAAGATCAAATATAATTCACAAATGTTCAGTAGAAGACATTTCGCAATGGCTTCAAACTTCTTCGAGGATTTTCTTATGTTGATTTCTCAATCGTGTTGGCTGAAGTTTTACAACTTCGTCACGGGGAAATTTTCCAGAAGAATACTTTTGCCAGCGGATGAAAGGTGTAGCAAACATCTGTGCGACACGCGATCACATTTCGATATAGAAATATGGGTAAAAGTTCTAATTTCCTGTCGGTCTAAATCCTTAGGTCGTGTGTATTTCAGTGTGTATGACTTGGTCATTGAACAAGACAAAAAAACTTTTCATTTAACAAACGGTACATCAATTATCATGTCTGATTTGAGATCAGGCTTTATTTATCGCTTTTTCTTTTCTGATGTGGACGTGATTTTTGCATATTCTGCAACACGAGAGAAATCGTTAATGGGAATTACTTCGTATCATTTGATCACAGGTTACCAAAAGGCGAATGTGGTTCAGCGTTCCCCTCCTCCTTCCACTGCATCATTTCAGCTTCTCAAAGGACACCCCAAGCTTGAAAATGTACTTTTTCAGTTTACATTGTCCGATAAATCAGTGAAATTACTAAATTTCAGGATGCCGTGTCAAACAAAAAAAGGACTTGTCCTAGAAAGGCATGACATGACAGCAAAAACAGCTGCTGTTGATGTAGGTTTACATCCTAAATTAAGTTCACGTTCGCATATTTATTATGAAGCATCTAGAGACATTATATGTTTTATGTGGCAGCATCAGGGGCGGGGACAGGGTAATCTACGTTTATCTGTTGTTCATCGGTACCGGTACCGTGATGTTTGAAGGCTTAACAACGATATTCAAGAAATGGGCAATTCTCCAGTAGGGAAGGGATAATACAAAATCATTTTTTTTATTTTCATCTTTGATATTACAACTCGTTCAGATCTGCAAAAAATCTAGGAGATTCAGGCAACACTGCTGAAAATTATAATGTGAAGTGTTTTTAGTTATAAGGCAAGATAAATGGGGCTATCCAGGGAAAACTACACCACCAGGTGGCTCTTCTGCACTATAAGTCCTAGTGTCACTGTTTGCAACATGGCAGAGTATGGAAGGTGGACTGTTCAGAAACTTAAAAATAGAGTTATCAACAGAGGAGCGTCACTTTACAGGCAGAAAAAGTGATCTAATCACTTTCAACCTCAGATGCCTCCATCATTGACGTAAACATCATATCAGACTTGATATTTTGTCCACCACACTCTTATCTGATGGCACAAATCGGCTCCTATAACCAGTTAACACCTGGAGCAATAGAAACAAGTTCTACCCTTGGGTTTTTATACCCTAGAAATCAAATGAGCTGATTATTTTTGACCTGAGATGTTTGGGTCATGGTGATATCAACGTTCAATATCACGAAATTTGATATTTTGAGATAACTTGCCACATTGTCAACTGGTCAACATGAAACAAGTCTTAATTCATGCCTGCTTATCCAAGGACAGGATGTGGTAAAATTCTCAGCCTCATGTGTCCGGGTGATTGAGATATCATGAGATTTTGATATTTTCAAACTTGATAATTTGCAATATCTCTGCCCGTGGTTGAGGTAGAGACATGATATCACCCATACTTAGGTTATTGAGCATGCCCATTTTGATTATGTAATGACCTTGATGATCAGGTCAAGGTCAAACTTGATAATTTGGAATGTCTCTGTCTGTGGTAGCAGTAGAGGTTTGATAACACCCATATTTAGGTTATTTAGGATGCCAATTTCGATTATGTAATAACCCTGATGATCATAGGTCAAGGTCAAGGTCAGAGGTCAAGGTCAAACTTCCCAAAGAACTGATAAACAATGAAACTCAATGAACAGAAAGTGGATAGTAAAACTTATAGTACAGCAGAGACCCCTATTATC
>NMRB01000178.1:177507-233881 GCA_002633025.1 Notospermus geniculatus | reverse complement strand
ATATTAAAGCTGTTGCAGTTAAAAAGCTCGTAGTTGGATCTCGGATTTGGGCTTGCGGTCCGATGTCGTCGGCTTACTGCTCGTCTAGATCTACCCGCCGGTCTTCCCCCGGTGCTCTTAGCTGAGTGCCTCGGGTTACCGGAAAGTTTACTTTGAAAAAATTAGAGTGTTCAAGGCAGGCGCTCCGCCTGAATAATGGTGCATGGAATAATGGAATAGGACCTCGGTTGGTTCTATTTTGTTGGTTTTTGGAACTTGAGGTCATGATTAAGAGGGACTGACGGGGGCATTCGTGTTACGGTGTTAGAGGTGAAATTCTAGGATCGCCGTAAGACGAACGGCAGCGAAAGCGTTTGCCAAGAATGTTTTCATTAGTCAGGAACGAAAGTCAGAGGTTCGAAGACAATCAGATACCGTCCTAGTTCTGACCATAAACGATGCCAACTAGCAATCCGCCGGCGTTGCTTCGTTGACTCTGCGGGCAGCTTCTGGGAAACCAAAGTCTTTGGGTTCCTGGGGAAGTATGGTTGCAAAGCTGAAACTTAAAGGAATTGACGGAAGGGCCACAGGACGAAAAGTCATATTTAAGTAAATTTATGTTCTGCGTAAAGGTGCATAAATACGCAATCACATTTAAGCATGTCTTAAATGCAATTTATAGGTCACTTAAAGGTATCGTAAATATGACATGTTAAAGGTGCGTAAAGGTTTTTTAAAGGCGAGTTTCCATACCTTTAAGCAGGGACGTAAAGGTACTTACAGCTGGTATGACATTTAAGATACTTTTAAGCCCTATTTAAGATGTGTTAAATCAATGAGTTTTTTGTGGTGCAGGCCGGCATCAGCTCTCCTCTGAACTGAATAGTTGTCTGACATGGGATGGCCATCGCAAACAGCCCTTAGGCCTATCGCCTGGCCTGCTCAAAAAATTATTTGCGGAGCAGCAGATTGCATAAAACATTGCTCTCTTATAAAATCCCTGGGATGCAATCTTTGTTATTCCTTTGAGTTCCATTGGGGGGATATTTATCTATAACCTATACTTGAATTTCATGAACTTCTTCCTGTTGTGTTGGGAAAAATGTGATCCAGAATGAGTAAAAAAGCATTTTTTAATTAAAATAATTGTTTTTATTATTTATTAGCAATACCAGTATAAAATGAAGAAAATTGCTCAGGCAGGCATTCAAACATCTCGGATTATGTTCCATCTGATGACATCAAGATTTATGTTCTGCGTAAAGGTGCATAAATACACAATCACATTTAACATGTTTAAGCATGTCCTAAATGCAATTTATAGGTCACTTAAAGGTATCGTAAATATGACATTTTAAAGGTGCGTAAAGGTTTTTTAAAGGCGAGTTTCCATACCTTTAAGCAGGGACGTAAAGGTACTTACAGCTGGTATGACATTTAAGATACTTTTAAGCCCTATTTAAGATGTGTTAAATCAATGAGTTTTTTGTGGTGCAGGCCGGTGTAACATCTGTGAGTGTTTCTGTAGCTCAGTGTTCCCCAACAAAAGACGCGGCCTAGAATGGTTATTGTTGGGTTAGTTGCCGCTTAATCCGTCAGGAGGGAAACAATAAGAACAACACAGAAATACGGGGAACACTGATCGACGTTACACCGGCATCAGCTCTCCTCTGAACTGAATAGTTGTCTGACATGGGATGGCCATCGCAAACAGCCCTTAGGCCTATCGCCTGGCCTGCTCAAAAAAATTATTTGCGGAGCAGCAGATTGCATAAAACATTGCTCTCTTATAAAATCCCTGGGATGCAATCTTTGTTATTCCTTTGAGTTCCATAAATATCCGTGGGGGGGGGGATATTTATCTATAACCTATACTTGAATTTCATGAACTTCTTCCTGTTGTGTTGGGATAAATGTGATCCAGAATGAGTAAAAAAGCATTTTTTAATTAAAATAATTGTTTTTATTATTTATTAGCAATACCAGTATAAAATGAAGAAAATTGCTCATGAATTCTGACTGACGCGAAAAGTCGGAAAACATGGCCTCGGTCAACACGCTGTCAATTTCACCCCTCTCACTCGATCGCTTTGAAATTTGCGATACCCCGAGGGGAAGGGTAGTTCTCCGAATCCTGTTAATTTCAATTTATTATATCCATTGGTTGCAGAGTAATTGGCCTACAAGCAAGGCCTATTTTCGTCCCCCAGATGTCATGATTCTGACGGCGAGGTAAAAGTCCCAAAACATGCCCTCGGTGTACACGCTGTCAATTTCACACCGGTGACCCCAGGGCTTTGAAATCTGCAGTACACCGAGGGAAAGGGTAGCCCTCGGTGTCCTAAGGATATCAAGTCGATATCCAATTTGGTTGCCGAGTAATCCGCCTACAAACATGGCGTATTTTCGTGCCCGCGGTCGACGCGAAAAGTAGGAAAACATGACCTCGGTCAACACGCTGTCAATTTGACCCCTCTCATCCGATCGCTTTAAAATTGGCAGTACACCGAGGGGAAGGGTAGCCCTCGGCGTACTGTAAATACCAAATCATTACCTTTTCCGGTTACGGAGATATTTGACTTCAAGCAGGGGTCATTTTCGGTCATTCTCGTTCGGAATTCTGACATGACGCCAATGTCACATTCACATACCTGTCGCGTCCCAAATGATGTCTTGTTTTATCCGCTTGCACGAAAAGGCGCCGTTTTACGCCGGCCACTTTTTCATCATCCCGACAGGCCTTGCGTTTCGTTCCCACGTTCGGGGCGTTGGTTATATCCTTTCCTTGACCCTCATTTCGTTTCACAATCTCGGTAATCATATCATGCCATTCGTCCTCCGTCAGCTGTATGGATATCCTCCGTTTCTCCACATCTCTCACAGCAGTGCTAAAGTTGCTGTACTGTATTATGTACAACATTTTACCACTGTCACTAGAGAAGAGTACCTTAAAGTTTTCGGGGAGGTCACAGGAATCATCACCGTTAGCCACGTTTACCAGTTGACTTAGGACTTCAGCTGGCAACCCCAACCACTGGCCTTCTTTCCTCAGCACGGCGCTGTATTTACCGCTCGTGTAGAATTTGATGGCAGCCATAGTTTTCTGCAAGGAAAATAGACATAATTTACTAAAGGATATAGGGTAGAAAATACGCAAAACATGCAATACGGACATAATGTTTTTGGGTACATTCTTTCCTCAACACGGCGCTGTATTTACCGCTCGTGTAGAATTTGATGGCAGCCATAGTTTTCTGCAAGGAAAATAGGCATAATTTACTAAAGGGTTTAGGGCAGAAAATACGTAAAACATGCAATACGGTCATAATGTTTTTGGGTACATACCTTGTATAGCCGTGTTCAAAGCCGTAGAGATCCAATGCGTGCACTTATAACGTGTAGAAGTCTGACAGTTGTACGAGTACGATATGCGTATGGCAGGTTTGAGGTTTACTTGGTCGCCGTCGAAAGTGATATGATGGCTCAATCCTCAATCCTGTATTTATAGGTCTAAGAATTATTTCAAACTTTTTGCGTGTCATTACTTGTCATTACTTGCCATTGTTGAGTTACAATTAACATTTTGGCACCATATTGCGACATCAGGAAATGTGTCCGCATTTTGTAAACAAACTAATTTTTTGTCATTGTTAAAATGAAAAAGAAAACACAATAGCCCAGTACACAATAAAGCATCTAGTTATGACCCCCTACCAATAAAACATCGTTTAGCAACACCCCTCATTAATTTGTCATTGTTAGAATGAGAAAAAAACACAATAGTACTGTACATAATGAATCATCTAATTAGGACCCCTGCCGACAAAACATCGTTTATCACCCTCATTAATTAACACCTCATTAGTAAATCAAGCTATATCANACATAAGAGCTACTAGAGAAGGATCTTGCCGAAATTTCTGACTAAACGGAAGGACCTGAATTGCATGCATTTTCTGTGTAGACACCAGTCCACTTCACATCGCTTCTAACCAAACCTAATTTATAGCATTTTGCGGAATTAGTTCTTATAATTATTACTGAAGTTCTGTTTTTACACGGTAATAAGTACACTGTAATACAATGTGGTACAGAAGGGTGAATAAGACTTTTTGTGGGGCCTATTTAGTGAGAAATGAGTGGAAATAACGGAGGTACATGTAGTCTAATAATTTTTTCCAGAGCCGTATATACCCCTAGGTCAGATGACCTATGACACCAAGTTTCGGTCCGATTCGATTATTGGCTTGACCTCCAGTTGGCCAAAACCAAAAACACAAAAAGTGCAAAAACTCCTTGACTAATGACTGGATCATGTCCAAATTTTTATCATAGGTGTATGTAATTAGGGTACCTAATGGGTTCTACAAAAATAACGAACCTGCCAGTTCTTCATTATTTCACCGAGCGTCTTCATATCTTGCATAAACGTGTATTAGTAGGGTACTTTCAAAAATACTGAGTTTCGACCCGATCGGACATCCAATATGGCCGCTAGGTGGCGTAACCTGAAAATCATCTAAGTGCTATAACTCAGGGACGGCTTGACCCAGTGTGCTCAAACTTGATATTTGCCGCCATCTAGATGACCTTTACAAGCATGTCAAATTTTGGCCTGATTAATCTTCATTATGGCCGCCAGGTGGAGTAACCCGAAAATCATCAAAAGTGCTATAACTCAGGAAGAACTTGGGCCAGACGCTCAAAAGGTGGCATGTGGCTCCCTCTAGATGACCTTAATGTGCATGCAAAGTTTTGGCGCGATCGGACGTCCAATAACCCAAATGAAATGGTCCATGGACCATGTGCTCACCTGGGTGAATGTACCAGAAGAACAGTTCCAGGGCGAGCCTTGAGTTCCATAGGGTTGGAAAGGTTCATGAAGAAGACAATTCCCCGGTCGTTTGTGAATGAATGAATGAAGCAGAAGAAATGAAATGGTCTACAGACAATGACATTATTAACGTTGGTTTTCATTGTTGTGACTGATTTCTTCGTAATTGAGCTGTTCATTTTCTAATCGGAAGGGCTTGACACTTAGCGGAGATCTGTCCTTGCTGCAAATAATTTTTGGTATTTGAGGTGTACTCATGTCTGAAATTCCATATNAGCGATCGGGTGAGAGGGGTGAAATTGACAGCGTGTTGACCGAGGTCATGTTTTCCGACTTTTCGCGTCAGTCAGAATTCCGACCGAGAATGCGCGAAAATGACCCTTTCTTGAAGTCAAATATCTCCGCAACCGGAAAAGATAATAGTTTGAAATTTACAGGACTCCGAGGGCTACCCTTCCTCTCGGTATATTGCAAATTTCAAAGCGATCGGGTTAGAGGGGTGAAATTGACAGCGTGTTGACCAAGGTCATGTTTTTCGACTTTTCGCGTCAGTCAGAATTCCGACCGAGAATGTGCGAAAATGACCCTTGCTTGAAGTCAAATATCTCCGCAACGAGAAAAGATAATGATTTGAAATTTACAGCATACCGAGGGCTACCCTTTCCTCAGTGTACTGCAAATTTCAAAGCCCTGGGGTTACCGGTGTGAAATTGACAACGTGTACACCGAGGGCATGTTTTGCGACTTTTACCTCGCCGTCAGAATCATGACATCTGGGGACGAAAATAGCCCTTGCTTGTTGGCGAATTACTCTGCAACCAATGAAGATAATAACTTGAAATTAACAGGACTCCGAGAGCTACCCTTTCCCCTGGTGTACCGCAAATATCAAAGCGATCAGGTGAGAGGGGTGAAATTGACAGCGTGTTGACCGAGGTCATGTTTTCCGACTTTTCGTGTCAGTAAGAATTCCGACCGAAAATGCGCGAAATTGACCCTTCCTTGAAGTCAAATATCTCCGCAACGGAAAAAGATAATGATTTGAAATTTGCTGGACTCCGAGAGCTACCCTTTCCCTCGGTGTACTGCAAATTTCAAAGCCCTGGAGTGACCGGTGTAAAATTGACACCTTGTACACCGAGGGCATGTTTTACGACTTTTCGCGTCAGTGAGAAATCCGACCGAGAATGACCGAAAATGACCACTGCTTGAAGTCAAATATCTCTGCACTGGTACAAGATAATGATTTGATATTTGGAGGACGTTGAGAGCTACCTTTCCTCTCGGTGTACTGCAAATTTCAAAGCGATCGGGTGAGAAGGGTGAAATTGACACCGTGTCAAAAATTGGCAATTATGCTATTTAAGAAGATTCGTAGTTGGGCCTACGAATTTTCGAATCATGTAAAAGAAATGGCCGACGAATTGGCAATTAAATGCTATTTAAGAAACAATATTCGATTTTGACTTGGAATGCGTCGGCATTCATTCTGCAATCGCTATAAAATTGTTGGCACCGCCAATAACAATTATTTTTCTTTTGGTTGCACACTTTTATCACCTCGCACTGAGGCGCAATATCATATCTCCATGTTCCTGCAGAGGAAATCGCTTCAAAGCAGGTGCATTCGCTTTATTGGATGTTAAATACCATTCCTACAAAGTTTCATCAAAATCGAACGAGGGATAAGCAGTTTACAACATGTAAAGTGAAAGTTCGAACCCCAATTCGAACCCGATTTCGAACCGGTATTTCGGGTGGTAATTTGGTAGTTAAGCATTTTCGAACCACTTTCGTATATTCTCAAACTGATGTGTACAAAAATTGGAGACCTGGAACGATTGTACAACGCTGTCCCCGTGTTCGTGGGGCCACAAAGAATCGACCGACACAGGTTTCAGCTGCGTACAACGCGTTTTGTCAAAGTGGTCAACGTTCGAAATTTTTGCTTCGAACTTCGAAACTTGTACAATGAGTGGCAATTTGCTATTTAAGCTAATTTCGGGTTGAATACGCGCTGATTCGGGCTCCAAAGCATGTGAAAACGTTTGGTAGATGCCCTCCTGTGATTTCTGACTTGGTTCCAGGCCCGTTTGACAGTTTAGAGCGACGTGACAGCCGATTCGAACCTGATACGAAAAGTGGCAATTTTGCTATTTAGGGACCCCTACGAAAAGTTCGAACTGCTGATAACTCGGACCCCGAGCATTTCATTCCTGTACAATTGCCACCAAAAGGAGCGCACCTGTGCCCTTAATAACGGGAACAAGTTTGGTCGGATTATTTCAACGGACCGCCGAACGGCAACCGTTTTATCACCAACTTCGAAAAAATTCGAACTTTCGTAGGTGGTGATTTGAAGCAAAAATGGCCATAACTTAATTATTCCTTGACCGATTGACACGAAATTTGGGCTAGTAACTCGTGTCGGGGTACGTCAAAGATCGGCAGCGGAAGGGAAATATGAAATCTCAATATTGGTCATCCGAATGTCAGATCAAAAATGACCTGGGGTTGAACCATATACCAACTACCCCATCTTCTGCCAAACTTGCTGTAACTTTCGTAGCACCTTTTTCAAAGGTAAACCCCGCCGGCTACCCTATTGTACTCCTCGAAACGCATCTTTCTGCGTTGAAATTTTCAAAATAGGCCTTACCGTTTTCTTAAATAGCATTGCAGTGGCACTTCGATTGTACAAGCACTTCCCGAGTCCGAATCGCGCCGAATTTCGAATGGCGAGTTCGCGCGACGATTCTGAGCGACGCCAGGCAGTTTGCACACGTTTCCACACACTTTGAGAATTTGGTGTTCGAATACGAATTCGTAGTTGCTAAATAGCATTTCGAAGTGGCAATTCGTACCTACATGTTGTGTAGTCAAGTTCTAGTCAAGTTCTGACCATAAACGATGCCAACTAGCAATCCGCCGGCGTTGCTTCGTTGACTCTGCGGGCAGCTTCTGGGAAACCAAAGTCTTTGGGTTCCTGGGGAAGATTGGTTGCAAAGCTGAAACTTAAAGGAATTGACGGAAGGGCACCACCAGGAGTGGAGCCCGGCATGTGAAGCCTCTCGAGGTCTCCTTGCAGCTCATTGTAGTTCCTCGAATGAGTGGTAATAACGTTTATAATTTTGGATTTTAATTATGTTTATCATTGAACACATATATGATAAAGACACAGACAAAAAGTTTTAAAACATTGACCCATGCAGGTGATGCTGGGATAATGTGTGAAACAAGCAGGTGGGTACATAGGGTGGGCCTGTACATTTCGTAGATGTATACCGTTGCTTCGTTCCGACGAGGTCACTGACAGGAACCTACGTCCCCACTGTGTAAAAGCGGCCCATACACGTGCAATATTATTGCACAATATGAGGATCAAAATGGGCAATATTATTGCCAATCTTTCTTCTACCCATTATACCAGAAGCAGATGCCCCTATTTTGGGCCTATATTGTGCAATGATATTGATCGTGTATGGGCCGCTTGGAGCGTATGAGGTGGAGGGAGACCATAACCCAAAGACAAAATGACCATTTAAATAACCATACGATACGTGTACAGCAAACTGTTTATGGCGGATTAAGCTGCGTTTACCAGACATCCGGAATGCGGTATAGGGACGCGGAATCCCCGGCGGAAGACATACATGTATGTTGTATGCGAAATGCATTGCATTTTCCGCTTCCGCGTTCCGCAATCCGCATTCCGCGTGCCAGCTAAACGTAGCTTAAAGGCTCGTTTCCACAGACGCGTTTCACGCTGCGTGATGCGTCAAATCTTTTGTTATTTTCCGCCGCTCTGCTTCCAAACAATGGGCGAAGCGTCAAAACGCTCACGCTACCGCTTCTGTGGAAAGGGGCCTTTAAGGCTCGTTTCCACAGACGCGTTTCACGCTACGTGATGCGTCAAATCTTTTGTTATTTTCCGCCGCTCTGCTTCCAAACAATGGGCGAAGCGTCAAAACGCTCACGCTACCGCTTCTGTGGAAACGGGCCTTTAGAGTGTTGTTAAGCCTCGGTTATGTCGCCCTACGCTCTGATAGAAATAGCGTCAACTAGTTGCAACTGTAAACTTATGTCGCCACCGACTGGAAAAATACCGATCGGTCGCAACTACCTGGAACTAGTTTATCGCCGTCTTTTGAGTGCTTATGTCGACACAGATTTCTTGTAGTTGCGACTAATTAGTTCCAACTACGCGCCGATTATCAGTTGCCAACTAGTTCTGACTGTACGTAAGGGCGACATAAACGAGGCTTTAGCTGTGCTTACACTAAATAATCCCCGTGCTTTTCCCGGGGATTTTGCGGTTACACAGCTTTAAGGCCCGTTTCCACTAAGCGGATTCCGCGGCGGTTTCCGGCGAGCGGTGCGGTTTTCACAGGGCTTTGGATAATCCTCTGATGGTTAAACAATACAATGGCCTATTGATTATCCCAATGCCTGTGAAAACCGCTCCGCTCTCCGCAAGACGCGGCAGAATCCGCTATAGTGTCAAGGTCCTTGCACACCAAAAACGCGCGTTGAACGCCGCGGTTTCCGCCCACAAACAGGGGTCACACCTCCCGCGTGAAACGCTGCGGGAGGCGTGCATTTTTCGGGGCAAGCACACTGGATAACTACAAGTTATTTCGGGCGGCGACGCGGCGGCGTGCGTGCGTCATTTTTTGCCGCGCGTCTTTGGTGTGACCCATTTATTGAAAATCCATTGAACCTATTTTCCCGGCGGTGAACGCGCGTCGTTTTTCGCCGTCGCGGCCAGCGGCACGGTTTTGGTGTGAAGGGGCCCAAAGGCTCGTTTCCACAGACACGTTTCACGCTGCGTGATGCGTCAAATCTTTTGTTATTTTCCGCCGCTCCGCTCCCAAACAATGGGCGAAGCGTCAAAACGCTCACGCTACCGCTTCTGTGGAAACGGGCCTTTAGAATCCATTCACACGATTTTCGAGCGGTGCGATGCCGCATCTTTTGTCCGTGACCAACGCCGCGGAAATAATGCTTTCGAGCGTTTGGCGCTTGAAAATCGCGTGGAAGGGAGTAAGAAATAAAATTGGAATAAGAAGTGGGAAATTTTTGGAATTTTGCGCAAATTTTAATTTCTCAAATTGGGAGAATTTTTTTTCCAATTTTGAGAAATTTTCTTAAAATCACATGACATTTTGTCTGATTTTTCGGGCGATATTTCTCAAAATGGGAAAAAATTTCTCCCAATTTGAGAAATTGAAAAAATCGGGCAAAATGCCAAAATTTCCCACTTCTTATTTTCCACTTTTATTTCTTATAGGCCTACTCCCTTGTGAATGGATTCTTAGCCTTAGCGGACACATGATATCGTCAGTAAGGACATCCGCTATATAATAGTTCATAAATTGCATTTAACTATTAATTTTTAAAAACTCGATACTTACACAGCGACATTCTGCTTCAAGGAGCAGGATGGTCCTGTCCAAAGAACAATAAACCACAAGGGATATTAGATTCTATTTATCCTGTCAGTTGTATAACGCCCTATTTTTTCGTTCTTGATACACTTCACAGACTTGTCTCAATCCAAGTTGGAATATCTCTACTAGTTTATTCCTCACATACGGTGGAGACTGGAATTGATTTGTGGTTTAGATTCAGACACCATACAGGGAGTATTGCATGACGGATCAGTCACAACGCCAAACAACAGTTGGTAGCGTCAATTTCAGTATTGAACTCACCTCTTTTGAATATTACCGTACTTATATTGCATGAACTACTGGCGATATTTAACCAGGTTTGTTCAGTATCCAGCAGGTGTATATACATGTACAGAGAATGATGTTATGCTGTGGAAAGCCACTTCCCACTTTTTCGCTTATGTTCTCGACTGTCTGCTGATAGTCACCTATCCCTCTACTCACAGCCGCTGCACCTGGGCGTAAAGAATGGCGCAGTTGCAGCGCACATCACCTCTCACGTTTCGGCTCAATCCCCGGTGTGACAGGGATCATAATCCCCTTGGAATCTAAGTCAGGTGTGACAGGGATCAACGTCCCAGGGATGTAAGTCCCTAGGACGTTGACATACCGTAATCCTCCACAAAGGAAAACTGCGGGCTGATCGGGCAGTGCAATAGGGCCCGGACTTTGCCTCCAGGGGGAACCCATGTTCGTCCCTGGGGTTTGTTTATCGCAGAGTTGGTTTTCCGAGCTCATCGTCGCGCCACATCACGTCAGTAGAGAGGTTAAGATTTTACTCCGAGAACGAGAACGAGAACGTGCTGACTTTGTGGCATGCCTGTAACTTCTCTAACAGCAAGACTCCAGCTTTTAGAACGGTGTGTTCTTCATTGGAAGACATCCGCCACTGTTACTGTGAAAAACTATCGGAGTTACCTCCAGATGATTTTGTGATACAAGTCCCATTCTCTTGTCACCACGTTCTCGTTCTCTTTCTCGGGGCGCATCTTAACCTCTCTAATCTCTCTGAATCCACGCCGTTGAACCCATAAACAGGCCGGGGTAAGTTTTTTGAACCCGTCATTGCGGGCTCACCAGCCACACCCTTGAACCCATAAACACACCGACCATGGGTGGGTATGGTGAAATAAGCAGGATGAGCCCATTTTGTGTATTATCCGTGGGTTCAGGACACAGGTGGCAATACAAACACATCTCTCTCGGGTTAAATCGACCAGAGAGTAGGGCCCGTTTATCTCAGACTGAGTTAACTGACCCCATCAACAGACCCAGTTAGTCCTATGAACCCATGGCACTGAAGCCGAATCGGTTAATGTCGTCCTGGGTATAACAGAAATATACCCAGGTTCAATGTCGTCCCACAAAACTATACCCTGGGTATAGTTCGATCTACAAAAGTATACCGAGGATTGGATAAAGCACCTGAAGACGAGATTGTCCTGGCAAATGCCATATGACCATGCAGAAGCATGACAAGTCGAAAAACGTCGCTCTAGCGCCCCGACACGACGGGCATCATTTTAATATATCGTACCGACAGTGATCAAAGAAATTTACGTGCCGTTTATCGTCACTCAAATCCGCAATAGTAGCCTACTCGCAGCACGGCTCGCGGACGTAGCTGAACGCACGACCACGAACAAACATATGGGGCGCAGATCGGCTCTGTTGCGATAAGTTTGGACCGTTGTGTTGAGACAAATGTCAACAGTTGACCCATGCCATCGATGAGCACAAAATCTGACAATATTGACTGATATTTTGAAGATGTTGCTTGCAAAACTGCCGTCTCAGTTGAAGCGAGAAACAAAATGGCGGCCATCCATTCCTAATTCGTACCTAGGCTCAAAACTACGGTACTGGGTATATTTTTGTAGATCGAACTATACCCAGGGTATAGTTTTGTAGGACGACATTGAACCTGGGTATATTTCTGTTATACCCAGGACGACATTAACCGATTCGGCGGCACTGAACCCATAGAATCGCACGACTTTTACAGGGCAGGAGGAAACTGGAATGCCCGGAATAAACCTGCACAGTTAGAGACAGTCGCCCTGGAATTATCACATGATAACCGAATCCGATCGGGGATCGAACCCCGAGCCTCAATGTGACAGGCGCCGATGTTTCCGTTGCGCCACTCTGACAGCTCTCTGCCATTTATGGTAATAACTGGAACATGTATTCATAAGTCTTTATGCTAATAAAAGTTTTCAACTGACTTCCTGTATTTGCTCTTATTTGCGTTCAAGATGTATTCAAAGACGTCCGACTGGACGTAAGCAGGAGGGCGAAGATCCTATCAGTTTCCTCCGTTTATCGTAGTGTCGTTTACATAGAAATGCAACAGTAAACATGTGTTGCATGGGACATACATGTAGCCTACCGCTCATGCAACCCGACTCTATCATGATTGCCATTAGAAATTACCATAATAAGTGCATGAGTTTCGATTACATCACTCGTGTTCAGTGGACTCCACTCATGACGTTTGAAATTCATGATCAGACTTTTTTATTTAGGACTGATGACAATACAAACCTGAAGAAGTTGACTTCATTTCAATACGTTGATTCCACTCGGGCGTATGCCTTCCAGTCCTGCCGAAAGGTACAACTAACCAATAGNGGTGTTCTTCGGCCCGAGTCCTCCTGAACGAGGCTTTGCCCAGAGCGGGTGTCAGGCCTCTACTGGCCGGGGTCGCCGTCTCACCGAGAGTCCTTGGAGTCGGGTTGTTTGGGAATGCAGCCCAAAGCGGGTGGTAAACCCCATCTAAGGCTAAATACTGGCACGAGTCCGATAGCGGACAAGTACCGTGAGGGAAAGTTGAAAAGAACTTTGAAGAGAGAGTTCAAGAGTACGTGAAACCGTTTAGAGGTAAACGGGTGGAGCCGCAAGGAACCTTCCCGTGGAATGCCTCAGCTGCGCGAGCCGACTCTCGGGTCGATCGCTTCGGCCGGCGTCTAACAGGTGACTTAGAACTGGTACGGACCAGGGGAATCCGACTGTCTAATTAAAACAAAGCATTGCGATGGCCGCAACCGGTGTTGACGCAATGTGATTTCTGCCCAGTGCTCTGAATGTCAAAGTGAAGAAATTCAATCAAGCACGGGTAAACGGCGGGACATTCGGAACGACCTGAGGCGAACTGCTTATCTGCCACTGGACGGCGCATTTCACCTCGGACACAAGTCCAAGGCAGCCATATTGAATCGCATGAATATGTGATTAGGTTTGCCTTCTCACCATAGAGCCGGTGCAGATTTTCGTGCGCGTGCGCGCAGTAAAAAAGATCCATGCAAAAGAGTCTCAAGGATGCCCAAAATCATAATTTATTGTATCAAAATTACTTATTTTATATCGTTAGTGGCCTAACAACGTATACTTGCCCATTCCAGGCACATAGGGCCTATTGCAAGATTTTAATGAGAGGATCACGCACCGGATGTTGATTGTGTCCTGGACAACAACATGGCGACCACGACATGCACCACGATGGCCGCTGTTCCTAAAATTTGCTGTTTATGTAATCAAATACGTCCAAACAAGGCAATAAATCTAGGCCTTCGATTGTCCCGAGAGAGGATGTTAGTAGACAAAATAATTGGTATTTGTGGTGATAGCGCTACGCCTGAATTCAGCATGTTATTCAGGAAAACTGCATGTGAATCCCTCTCTGCTGCATGTTATCCATGTGTAAGGAAGGTAGGTAGCTACACGCCGCCCATTACCACACATAGCCAACAGATGATCAGTTTTAAGAATGCTAACAATTGTGTCCTAACAAGTCCCTAAATAAAACATCGTTTTTTTAAAAGGTTGAAGCCTTCCACAAATTTAAGGAGATGGTGGTGTCATCCTTGTCAAGCAAGTTTGCGGAAGGGGAAGTTGTTGGACATGATGAGCCTAACGTTACTAAGCCTACCACCCAATCCCAGCAGAGTCAGTCTCATATCCAGCCAAGTCAGGTTAGCATGGTTTAGTACCTACGCCACCCTCTTTGAGTAGCTAGGGGCCGGCCTAGTGCCTGCATCTGTTGCACCTGGTACCGGGGTAGGCCTACCGGTAGTAGTTTTATTGTAATTGATTACCAACAACAATAACTAGCCATGATAGCTGTCAACTTACTAATTTTCTCTTTAATTTTCAGCAGTCTACATATATATTGGCAGCAGAGTCTTCTTTTCCAAGTGAAAATATGGGAACTAGAGGTTCAGTTGAACAGGTTAGTTAACACTGACACTAGTATTAAAGGAATGCCCACAATGACTGTGACTTGGGCTGCATGGCATTTTTGTTCGCCACTGTCACCAAATAAAACGTGGTGAATCACATTATAGATGGAAGTGATATATATAGTGATATGAACAATGTCAAGATATTAGACTTGGAGATTCGACAATTCCCTTGTGCGACGCACGGAACAACAAAAAAATCAAGTCAGACTAGTTGTGGAAGGTAACCCTGCTAGCCCAATTGGCTAGGCATACTACAATTTCGCCGGCATTTTTTGGGTCGTATGTCATGTTTTGGACAACTGAGATCAGAAGGCAGGTTTTGCAGGGGTGACTTGTCCAGGACAAGTGCATAAAAAATGCAATTTTCAAGCACTGAAATTGCCTGATTTTGGTACTTAGTAATTTTGTTGTCGCCTTACAGAGTTTGCACATGCAAAAACGAGGAAAGGACACACCTGCAACAGATGAGGTTCGTGGGAAAAAAAGGAGTAGGATGTCTGTTGCTGAGGCTGTGCGCCTGTCGGTGGAGAAGTTAAAGCATGCAGAACAGCAGAGTAAGGTATGAAACCGTCATATTTGCTACTGGGCAAGTAAAAACATCCGAGGTTGTGTGGTTTATGTCCACTTTTAGGATGCAAGACTGGAGCACAGTAACCAATTATTTTTGCTCATGCTATGGACTTGATATCGTTGTGATGACCAAGTCGATGAAATGATTTTTATCTTCATGGTTTAGCATTCAATTAAGATAACTCACAAATTTATATATGTATTGCCAAAAGAACAGTATACCGGTATCGTTTCCTTCAGATTCCAGACAAACCAAAGAAAAGGCTTGATTTTAAGAGTGATCATGGGTATGCGAAGAGCACTGTCATTGAAGATGCTGAAGAAAATGTGAAAAGAGCAAAAGAAATCATTGAGGCAGTTGATGATGCATCCATCTCGTTCGAGAATGGTTCACCAGATACACAGCTGAAGCTGATGGATGTGGAAACCCTATCAGATCTCCTTAAGACTGGAAATGCACAGAAAGTTGCTACGGCTACACTTTTGGTTCCCGCTTTACATAAAGCAATTCAAAATGAGATGATTACAGAAGCAAAGCACGATTTATGTCGCCTTGCAAATTCGAGCGACAGTATTTTGCAGAAACTGAAACGTCCAGAGTATTTGGCAGAGACCAACATTTTTTGTCATGTGTTTGTCACGCTCTTTGATAGGGCACCTTTTTTGGCTAAGACTCTAGTAGCCATGACCAGTGTGAAGGAATCAGTGGAAAGAAGAATTGCTACAACAGCAACAATAACTGGAATGTTAGCTCACAGTGTCAACAACAAAGCATCAGCGATACAGCAAGTGTTTTCAACACTGGCCTATGAAGGGGGTGTTGGCAGTACCCTCCTTGGTAGATTTAACCATGTTCATGTCACAATGTCACCAAACATGAAAACTGTCATGTTGAACCAATTCAAGGATTATTCAGAAAATAATCTAATTCAAGATATAAAGGATGGAAAAGGGCCAGGTAAAATAAATGGTGACAACCTGGATATCTTCATTAGGCCAAACGATATGCGCCTAAACAAAGGCAATGTTGACCTGCATTACTTTGCTTCTGACTGGACAGCGAATCGAATTTCCAACAAGAAGTTACTGGAAGTGGTAAATACCAATGAAATGTTACGCAGACCAGAAAGCGCATGTCAATCTCCACCAGTGTGCAAGTTCCTCATCAATGGAGATGAATTGAACTGCTACAAGGAGTCTTTGAAGGTCATGATTGGACGCATCATGTCGACACATTTTTCAAGTTTCAATTGGATGAAGCTGGTTATTCCCGACCATATTGACCACCCATTATCTGAAGAGATGAGTCAAAAGAGCACGTCCATCATCCGTCCAATCCTTTTGAAAAATGAGGCTAAGTATGAAGATTGCTTGGATATTATGGATTCGTACGTAAGCCAAATGGATCAGCTGTACAGAAGAGCAGGGAGAGGTAGCTCAGTAGTTATAAAATAGAGCATGGTGTTAATGCATGATGCTTTAAGTCCCTGCATGTTTATGTTCTTTATCATCTCATTCAGTGAATCACCATCTTGCCTTGCTGTTTCTGTTCTATTCTAGGTATCAGGTACCGGTAAGTTTTCATCGATGCTTTGTTATGAGACCTATGTGCAGATTGTAGACTGCTCCAGTATTTTACATGTATTTTGATTTGTCTCTATATAATTGATCACAGTATCATTCATGTCAGTCCTCACTCAAGATGAAAGATGTGTCACGGATCATAAGACACCTAGCAAAGACATGATAACTTTTTTTAGCCCGCTTGGCCGCAAGGCCCAGCAGGGCTTAAGCTGTGGTTGGGGTCATTGAGTGGTGGTCTGTCGTGCGTCAATCCGTACGTATGTACGTACGTACGTAAACTTTTGGTTTGTTAGCGCTCTAGCGCCTTTAGGCCCTATTTTTTTAGGAATCTTTTTGATCTTTGGTGGGTGTGTATATGGGCCTAAGATCTAGGTCGAGTTCGATTTTGAGTGTGGTTGCATTCCTATTTTGGCCTTCAGGGGGCATTCTGTGAAAAATTTCAAAGGGCTGTATTTTAATAATGGTTTGAACTACTGTGTTGAAACTTTCTACACATTTACCTCTTCTAGGTTATATCAACATACAGACAAAATTTCGTTGAAATCTGATTCTCGACTTTACCACTAGGGGGCCCAAACCAAAATCACTAAAAGTGTTATTTCTCCCTTACCAAGCGGGCACAGTGCCATTGGCACTATTTTTTTGATTACCATACTTTGAATGGAGACAGTCTGCCTGTACTTTTGAAATGCATGCTGTTCTAATACGTTACTTGTTGTTTCAGATTTTTAATTGTATCTTCGTTTCTAACATGGTTTACATCACTAAAGGATCAGTGGAGCAATATGACTACCGGTACATACATGTACCATATAAATATGTCAACCAGCCTCTAAGTCGGTATCTGAACAATGATGAGAACAATTTTGGGAGTCGGACTGGACTTTGCTGTTTGCCTGGCGTGAGGGAACACATTTGATGACATACACACATGTTAAATTGTTAGCATAGCCTACAAATTCTGCCACATGAGCATGCTGTGCCGATTAAATAAAAGGACAGCAGCAACTGTGGGGGTGTGTGGGCATTGCATATACACCAGTACTATAAAAACATTGGACATTGACTCAACATTTTGATTGAAGTGGTCAGTATTTTAAGGCACAGAATTGAGGCACAGAGGAATTCACTATCTTTATGTATGTATTTTGCATTTTATACTCGGTAAGATATAAAAGCAGAGGTCGTACTCCAGCGTTTTTTGCAAATTTTCGACCCCAACCGGGGTCTTCTTCAGGCAGGCACTTTCTTGCACAGTACAATACTTGGTAAGAACTTCACATTCACATGGTTTATTTTCTAATGTGTTCAGACTGTACCGGAAGTAGTGAAGTAAAATTTTGTTACCACAGCAAAATCGCAGTGATTATTGTAGAGATTACTGTACACACTTTGTGTGGAGTGTCGTCTGACTCTACATGCCGTTCACAGAATGGCAGGTAGAGCGAGTGAGAAGATGCTACGCAAGGAGTGTAGGGGCCTGAAATGAAAAATTGGCTATAATTTCTTTTCAGCCGATGAATTAGACACACTGAAAGTCCCGGTTGGTGGTGACCAACTCACTGTTCGAAGACTGGAAGGGGCAAAGGCATTAAGAGCAGGGGCACATACCAGAAATGAGCGGTTTGAAATGTTGTCACCAGTTGTCATAGAAATGTTCCATATGATAATGGACTTCCTGGAGGTACGCACAATTTCATTTCTTTCCCAGGCACTACAATACTTTATGACAAAGTTTGCTGCTAGATGTATGTAATTAAAGTCGAATATAGGCCTTCTACATGTATGTTCTCCATGCTGACATCACTACTAACACTACAAAAAACTACACATGGACAGCATGTGTAATACTATCAGTTGCAGTTTATTCACTGTCTTAACATGTTTTTAAATGCATTGTCTCCCAAATAACAAGATTCTTTTAATATTTTCAGAAAATGTGCAAGAAATTCCTGAACTTAAAGGGATCATCTGATCAAGGAACGGCACCACACATGAAAGTGTTACTGCAAAGGAGTAACGTAAATGGTAATGTCAAGAGCCGCTTCAGTGCGCATATGGACTTCATACAACTAGTTGGGAAGTCATACCTTCTGGAGTATATTCGAGAACACTTCGGCATGGAGGACAACAATTCCTCACCCAAGACTGAGCTCATTCCAGAGAATGTTGCTGCTCTGCACAGGCAGAAACGAACAGAAGTCTTCAACAGTGTACTTGATAGTATTCTTGACAAATTACTGGTCAGATATTCACAAGACAAGGTGAGTTACATAAAGGAACATCCCCAGTACTGGCACATGCACAAAAAATGCACAACCTGTGATGTAAAATCAGTAAATAATTCGTCCTTTCAATACCGTCAGTTACATTTGAACACAAATGAAATGTATTTTCAAACCAGTTTTGGTGGCTTAATTACTCTTTTTATTGAACCATACCGATGCTCATACATATACATAATACATGATTAATTGACAGCTTCAGGGAGTAACTTTTAACATCATAACAGTTGATAAGTATTTAACTGTATGAATGTTTTTTCAGAAACAGCTCGACCTGCAAAAGGCTTCAGAAGATCAGCACCCTGAATTGGGACCAATGGATGTAGAGGTCATCATCAATGATGCCCCGCCTGTGAAACTGAAAGTTCCAGTCCATGGCAGTAAAATAACTCTGACAGTAAAAGTTGGTTCACAGGTGCATAATCTGGTTGTACCCCATAGTAGCTTGGGTGACAAATGGACAAATTTCACGATACAACTGCCGAAGGCTGCTCCCTTCAAGCTGTCAATAAGACGTGAAATGCCGAAAGTGCAAGAACCAGATGAACTGGCCAATTATGCCATGAACTTTTTACAGTGGTACTTCATTCTTATCAACTTTGACGACTGTGTCAAGGAGGGCGATGTATTCAGGATCAACACAGTGTTGAAGATGATGATCCCTTTCTTTTACTCTCATTCTGCTCTTTCGAAGTACTTTGTTGAGTGCTTGGATTATGTATTGAAGACAGAGATAATCCTACCACCACTTGAAGGACTGAGGGTTCGTTCACTTTCATTTGTCAATCCGAACGGTGGCAGAGGAAAAAACAAAGCGATGGATATGCAGAAGGAAAATCAGGTCTGTCTGCTCAAATCCCTCATCCGTGGTCTAAAAGCAAACAAAACAGAGGAGGCTGTCCGTCGTGTCTGTGGTTCTGCTGACGTTACCAAGAAAATAGTGGATAACTTTGATCAAATGAGTGGCTACAAACATGTTAAAACAACTCATCATAAGGCTTCGGAAGAGGGTGATGAAGAAGTCGTGGAGAAAAAATTGAAGCAGCTTCGGCCATTCAACATCACCCCTGGGCGGAAACTTGCACACTTCAGTGGGATTACAGACAGCCCTTTTTCAAATATCAACCATCAGGCATTTGAGCAAAGTATCAGAGATGTTGTTGACCGTTTAAGTCGGTGTACTGTTGGGCTTGAAAAGGACAAAGAAAATGATGGAGAAAATTAACTGTACATAGTACCTGCTATTATTTGTACAGCAGCAGCAGAATTGCAGTAAAAGCATTATTTCACGTGGGAAGAATAAGGTCTCAAGTGAACTTTTCCGTGAAATTGATATTCTTGTACCATACTACGTATAGTACACTGGTGCAAAAATATCGATGTCACTCGCGACCTTATTCTTCCCATGTGACGATTTGCGAAAAGTGCATTCAAACCTACCAGGATGATGTTTGGAAGCTACCCCAGTACCATTGATGATATAATCCCTAACAATCAACTTACAACAGTTGGTTGTTAGGATTGAGATCAGACTATTGGGTCACAATGTTCAATAATCGGGAACCGGAGGAACTAACGTCACAATGTGGCACTGTGAGCGGTGAAACCAAAGTTTCTTTTTTTCTAACGTTATTTCTATACTGGTGTGAAAACAACCCATCTGTTTTCAGGTTGCCTGACATTAAAATTTACATCATCTTACAGCAGATGAAAATTTTTGCATTTTCCAGTAATTTTTTTCCTTAAAATGAGGAGATACATGTAGGATGGTGATAATGGCAATGTACATCTCATTTTTCGTGTAGAAAAATGTACTGCTCATTTTTTCATGACGCAATGTCAACACATAAAATGACTCTGTCTGCCCCTCTCTCTGAAATGAGTGGATCTGTGCCCCTCTCTGAAATGACTGGATCTGTGGAATGCAAGTTTCCATTTTAAAGTTCTTCAGTCAATGGTTGCTCTGAATGTTCTTTTTTGCATAGACAACAACACTTTGTGATTGGTCCATTGAAGAGAACCTCCTGAAATCCGAAATGGTTGATGATCTGTCTTCGCAGGCATGTGGTGGAAACACAGTATGCACGCATCTCTTCTGTCATTCCAGGACGGTTTTTGGCGATATCAGAGTTGTTATAAAATAATATAGCACTGGAATCTTGTCCAGCCCGACCAGCTCGTCCAACCTCCTGAAAATATTTTTCTAGTGTGGTTGGTGGACGAAAATGAACCACTCTTGTAATAGATGGTGCATTAAGCCCCATTCCTAAGGCTACTGTTGACAGTACAAGTCTGCATACTGGGTTAGGTTTTCGAAGTTCCTGCACTATGAGCTGTTTCATGCCCTCAGTATATTTTGAATGATACTGGGCAAAAATTCTCGATTCTGGTCGTGGCTCCTGTCCGTTGTATTGGAGAATGCCTAATTTATTGTCGAGATACTGGTAGCAGTAACCAAGACACTCCAGATTGTCCACATATATTATAGTCACAGGGAATGATGCCATCTTGTCGATCAGTTCAGTACAGTATCTGCTGATGAGGAAGTCATACTTTTCATATTTTCTTACATTAGGAGGCCTTTCCTCAATTGACAAGTAGATGTTTGTACGGTCTGGATTAATCCTAATAACCTTGGGTTTTCTGTAGTGCAGTGTTTCTGTGATGGCATTGATAGCTGTCTGTGTAGCTGTTGCTGTTAGTGCCAGATGCACTGCTCCTTGGAATAAGTCAGTTAAATCTCCTAACTTCTTGAAAACAGGCCGAAAGTTTTCACCCCTGAAAAAAGAATTGTCTTAATGTATGGAACAATTGCAGAAAATGGTAAAAGATGGTATTGAAGAGCTTTTCTATGAGTGGTCAATAAACGGTGTTGTCAATTGAAATTCTGAAGGCATATGTAGTTCTTTTATTCTATTGTGGCAGATATCCAACAAAAACACAAAGAACAACACGAAACAAAGATATAATACAACAGGTTGTCTTTGGAGAGGACCTTTTGTATTATATCATTCTATTGTGGCACATTTAAAACAAATGTACTCACCATTCTCCTACCATATGGACCTCATCCACAGCAATACAAACAAGCCTCTTGACATAGACCGCAGACCTGAGCAGATCCCTAAAAATGTTCTTTGTGAAGACGGTCTCAGGATGGGCATAGATAAGCGAAAACCTCCCATCCTGCAGATCCTTTACATTAACGTGCTTCGGGACGAAGATGGAAGGGCATTCATCGGGGACATGTGCATCACCAGATTCCTCTTCATCTGAATCCCGGGCTTCTGGTTCAACCGAGCGTGTTGTCTGTTTGAGTTCATATGTTTTGGCTCCTCTCCCTTCAATGTTCAGCCAACACACATTAAGCCCCTTCTCACACATAGCCATAACTTGGTCCTCCATAATAGAGTTCAAGGGAGACACTACCAAAACAATACAAGGCTCATCTGACTTTAATTTGTGCTGAAAAAGCCATGGCAGCAATTGGAAGATGAGGCTCTTGCCATATCCAGTTGGCAATATGCCAATGCAGTCTTTCCCCACATACAGTTCTTNGGTATGCAGGGTATGCTGTGAGTACCCTCAAAGGAACAGAAAAGGGCCATTTTCTTTAATTTCATGGGTTTTTTGCTGATTTTGAAGAACTGTATACCCTCAAAAATATTTCTGGCAGAAACCCTGGGTACTTGTAAGATGCACACTTTCTAGCGTTTTTCTCAAAACAACGCTTATTTTCAGGAAAGTGATTGACAGTTGGAAAGACGTCGAGAATCTTGTGATCTTGGGTAAGACTGATGTGCCCAGACTACCCATCTTCTCCTTCCTCATCAAGCACCCAGATTCCAGCCTCTTCCTCCATCATAACTTCATCTGTGCTGTTCTGAATGATGTGTTTGGAATCCAGGCTAGAGGAGGCTGTGCCTGTGCTGGACCTTATGCCTTGGTAATAAAACTACTTGTGTATTGTCACTTAAATGAGAGATTTATTGTTTGAATTCTTATTGAATCATACTTTGTACCCAGTACATCATTGTGCATCACACAGTCATAACACAGTTCAACATTTAGGTTTATTCACTAGGCTGAATTGAGCTTTTAGCTGAGAGTTCTGAATAAGAAGTGCACTTCTAAGAAATATGAAATTTTCTGCTGTATGTTTCAGGATCTACTAGGAATTGATGAGGACTTGGCCCAAAAGATAGAGAACCTTCTGGCAGAGGATGGGTATGTTGACCTGGGGTAATCCAAAATCAGCCAAACAGATCTAATTCTGTTTGTTCGTTTTACTTGGTCCCTGACTCTGTTATGTCTTTATCTTTGCTGCTCATTCTTTGGCACATGAAAACCATTCTCTTTTGGAACTTTGCAGGAGATTGGACCGAACTCATCTCAGACGATACCGAGAGTATTCTGAGAAGGAAATTCTGAGGTGAGAATGCCATTGGCTCATACAGATCATTAGTTCTAACATAAACTTGTTCGATGTCTCTTCAGTTAGAATGTGGACATGGAGCTCCCATTGTTTCTTGTCTTTTGAAAGTGCAGGAAAATACAGGCTAGTTATCCCACAGTGATTGGGTCCTGGTTTAATTCTTCTTTCACTTGATTTCCAGACCTGGCTTTGCTCGGCTCAACTTTCCCTTCTTTATGTCTGATGAAGATGTCAATTTTGTGATAGAAGCAGTCAAGATGGTGGCGGACGATGGCTGGAAGTTGCTACCTCAGGTAGGAGACACTGAAAAGTGAATTTCCTTATATTTGTGGTTGTTTGCTTCCTTATATACGTACATCAAATAAAGCCTCAGATGAACATGATGAAGATGAAAGCATTATACAGTAGTTACTCTTAGAACTTCTTCCTTGTCCAAGACAACAGGTTTTGATTACTCACCTGTATTTCATGTGTTTTTTCAGTACTTGTTCAACCCTGAAACTGGAGAGTGGAGGCACAGAAAGCATCAGGTAAAGAGTAATTTGTGTAAAGATTTTGTGAGTTCCTTTTGGTCCACGCAATGGAGGTGACAAAAGACGTCCCACGGATCACACCGTGGTTTATCCCTTCATTTATATCCAGACAAATGGTTGACTAAATCTGTTCTTCCAGGTCTTCAAGGATAGGAAATGGTTGAGTCACATCAGTTATGGAAATGGAAAGATGTCGTATCAAGAACCGGTGCCGAATATCAAAGGTCCGCTTCCCGAGAGTAGACAGGATTGCCTCGATAAAGCTCAAAAGATATTCGTTGATGCTTCCAAGGTGGGTGAAGTTGACGAGATTCATTAACACTTAGGCCCGTATTTTAGAATGGTCCTCAACTTAAAGGAGTTCCTCAAGGCTGTTGTTCTCAACAGGAAATCAATAGCCTTGAGGAACTCCTTTATGTTGAGGAGCATTCTAAAATACGGGCCATATATTCATATTTGCAGAAATGCTCTGGGTAATACTCCTAAGCTTATATCTGTCAGTGTCATCGTTGTTGCATCTAGGCCCTTATGGATCTTCCTGATTTATCAACTCGGAACAAAAACTACCAGTCATGTTTGCAAAAGTATATTCTCACTGCTCGTAAACTTTACTTCAGTCTTCTGATTTCAGCTGAAGGTAGAACTCTCTGATCAGTCCCTCTTGTTCGGTGATACTGCTGCTGAAATCCGATGGTTCTTTCTACCGAGTGAAGCACAACTCTGGATTAGCAAACCCAGGCACGCCATGCAGAAACCTAAACACCCGTTACCGTTCCATCCAGGGAGACCTATCAAACACGTCAGGCATGTTTTTAAGTCTGTGAATGGACAGAACTGTGTTGGATGTGATGAAATACCCCCACGGCCTCCTGGTGGCCGAACTGTGAAGTCAACTGATACTAGTATCAGCAATGGTTTTCAGCTTGAAAGAGAAATGGCTAATGTTGGTAAAACACCGGTAGTGACACCTAATGACCAATGTGGGAAGCAACATGACAGTTCTATTGCCAGTAACTCTCAAGATAAATTCCATGATGGTTTGTGTGATTATCTGATGGCGGGATATGTTGGTGGCGATGACCGTGACCTTGACCTCGTGCAGGCGTCTGCTGTGTTAAAACAGCAGGATATTGATACAGATTCAAGGTCATGTCAGTCTGTGGATGCGGAAACAGCTCGAGCTCATTCTGTTGGATCTGAATCAAATTCTTTGTCTTCGGCTCCTGATAATTCTGGACTCTCTGAGGAAATTAATAATGGGAGTGATATGGATAGGACTTCTTGTCAGGACGCTGAATCTGATGATGCAAAAACGAAGCTCTCTACCAGATCAGATGCAGATTTTATTAGTGGTGACTGTCCTGTGAAACCGGCTGCATGTGTTGCCTGCGTGCGAAGGAAGCCAGACACGCCTTGTAAAGATGTTACTGGGGCAGCGGTGAAATGGCACTCACCGCATAAAATCATCTTCAGTCCAATGATAGAGGTAAGTGGTTAAACATATTTCACGTTTATGTTCACTTTTTGCAAAAATAAGCGAAAAGGGAATTTTCATCTCATGGTATCCCACATGACACATTTTGTTGTCAGAGTGATTGTAAAGAACATGAACCCGGTATTAGCTCTGCTAAGATTTAGAATTGGTTAATGGTTTGCTGTGCACTTTGCTGTGTGTCTTTACCAGTAATGTGTTTTTTTGGCTGCAGGCCCTGGAAGAGTACAACATGATCCATGATGGTGACAAAGTCTTGGTCTGTCTCTCTGGTGGGAAGGATTCTCTTTCTCTACTCCATTCCCTCCGACAGTATCAGTTCTACGCAAAGAAAAAGGTGAGGGCCAAAAATATTCCTTCTTTTACAAAGTTCTTTCACATGACTAGGATTCAACCTGACAGTTGGTACAGGTCATTGCACATGGTCCGTGCTATATCCCATGGGCAATGTGTTATGTGATCCTTCTTCTTTTACAAAATCTTTTACTTGACTAAGATTCATCATGACAGTTTTGGTACAGGTCATTGGTCCATGTACATGGGCAATGTGTCATGTGCTGTGCAGAGAACATTTGAAATTGCAGGACGATCATTTAGCTAAAGGATGATGTCTGGTCATAGATGTACTTGGTATGATTGAAATAGCACTAGACCTATGTGATATCAAAACAATGAACATGTGATTCTTGTGTTTGTTGTAGACAAACTTTATGTACTTCCTTGTTTGTGTATACATGTACATCATGTACTGGTACGATCTTTCTTGATATTCAAGTGCATGGACTTATCTTTAATGTCATGCTTTCAGGGCGTGGTGTTCCAACTCGGTGCTGTGACAGTTGATCCTGGTACCTCTTCCTACGATCCCAGTCCCCTGAAGGGGTATCTGAAAGCTTTAAATGTACCATATTTCTACGAGGAGCAAGGTAGGTGCATCGAGTTGTAGTAGCAGAACTTCATGATTGGATGATGCTAGCAGCAGGGTACTGGCAATGGAGGCCAGTGTCAACCACCTCATGGGCTGTTGTAAAGCTGTGATACTTGCAAGTCGTATTCTTTGATGCTCGTAATCTTGTATGTAATCTTTCAGTTTAGGGCAACGGTTTGAGTTCTACATTCGAGTTTGAGTTCATTGCATGGCTATCAAGATTTTGGTGGCAATGGGGAACCCGCTCACCGACAGGTCGGCGCTGCGAGCGCTTGTACCGAAACAACGTCATTGACGTCATTTTAGGTGTCATTGACGTCATGTTAGGTGCTGACGTTGCGTCAGGAAAAAATTGCCTGTACATTTTTCTACAGGAAAAATGACACAAAAGACGTTGCTTTTATCGCCATTGTATCTCATCATTTTAAGAAATAAAGGAATGAGATTAAAAGAAAATGTTATCTGCTACAAGATGATGTAAGTTTTATTGTTGGGCGACCAATACAAATGGTTTATTTTCAGGCCAGAAATAAATGGAAATAACGTTCGAAAAACAGAGACTTCGGTACAAACGCTCGCAGCGCCACGTCGTGACGTTAGTGTGCGGGTTCCTCATTGGCAGCCCCAAGGCACATTTTACAGTAACGTCTACCTTGGAATGTTTCAGGAATCCTGGAGCAAGCAGCCAACCTCCCATACGAGTGTGCATCCATCTGTAGCTTCTGCAGTCGCATGAAGAGAGGGAGAATTTATGCAGCAGCGAGACGGGAAGGCTACAACGTGTTAGCGATGGGACAGCATCTCGATGACCTTGCTGAAAGTTTCCTAATGAATTCGTTCCACACTGGAGGACTTCGTACTATGAAGGCAAACTATACAGTGAAGTAGGTATCAAACTACATGTATGTTGGGAAGATCCGGGATATTTTGCAGAGGGGTATGAACATGGTGACCACCGGCTAAAATGCCGAGGGTGGACTGAGATGCAATTTATGGCCAATTTAATGAAAAATTGATGGCCACCAAGAGCCTGTGTTCGTGTGTGTGTGTGTGTGTGTGGGGGGGGGGTCTGGACCTTTTTGGCGTAGAGAATGAGAGCCTGGAAAATGTTGAGAGAGTGGTGAAATGCGAAGAAGAAAGGTTTTGTGTACCACGCTGTGTATTCGAATGTATTCTTTTATTTCTTCAGCTATATGATATATTTCTTCCTGCATTTTCAGGGAAGGTGATCTGAGGGTAATCAGGCCATTTGTATATGTGAGGGAGAAGGATTTGCGGCAGTTTGCTGAAGAGGTAGGTCAATCAGGAAGATGGGATTGTTCATCTTGATAAATTGTCACACAGAATGAAATGTTACATGTGTCAAGTTTTAAAGGGGGGGGGGCTTTTGTAATGCTTGTGGTTGTTTGGTTCCAGTGGTGCAATTTTGAGTGACTTGTTGAACTGTTTTCGTCTCTTTTCAGAAAAAGTTACCAGTCATACCAGAGAACTGTCCAGCCTGTTTTGAGGCGCCGAAAGAGCGACACAGGATGAAACAACTTCTTGCGGCGCAGGAACTCCTCTTTCCCAATATTTTTGGAAGTTTGATGGCGGCAATGAAACCACTCATGGCACTTGATAGAACGGGAGCATCATTACAAGTTGGGAAAGCAGCAACTGATGAGGATGACGATTAGGGTGATGTCCTGAATGCCATGGTAGCAAGTCTGAATAAATGACAGATGGTGAGTTCATCCAAAATCCATTTATTATGCTTGGCTTACAATTATGAGGCACAAATAATTTACAACTTGTTGATGAGTACCATTCACTAAACACTTGAACCCAGTAGGTCATGTGTGTACATGTAGGAGAAAGCAAGCCCAACATCACTGAATGGCCGTACTTAAAATTTCATTCTGTCCATTGTATATTGTGGAACTCATTTGAAGGAGTCTCTGCTGAACATTCTGAGCAAATCAAGAAAGGGTATGCACACCAAATAATACTGAAAGCACAGAAGGTACTTAGTTGTGCATAGCGAATTGGATTTCAGGTGTAGTTTGACATGGAAGCTACAAAATTTCACACTGACATCTCACACTCTGTGTCACATCTAGAACACGAATCTTGGTCCATCGTTATTCAATCCCCCAAAACCTCCCCCTCCGCCACAGCTCCCTGGCGGCCCTCCATTGTCGTCGTCAGGGTAGCGGAAGAAAGATGGCGATGCTCCGAAGTTGGATGAGCGTTTCTGACGTGACTTCAGTCGAGCAGCTCTCTCTTGTTCCTGAAAAATTGAGGTGGAATATATATTTGTAGTAGCTGCTTCCATGCAGCGCAAAGGATCCAATTAAGCTCATTTCGTTGAGTATTTTCACAACAGCCATGATTTGTGATCATTTACACAAGCAAGAATTGGCAATCACAGGCATTTTTTGCTGTCTTCAATGGATGTCTGCCAAAACTGCAGACAGTATTGAGGATTCCCACTGCGACTGAAAGAGACCTACCTCAAAGAAAGCTTTATTGTCTCTCTCTACTGCTTCCCTCAAATCCCTTCTGATTGGTACGACAGCTTGGTTATCCAACTGGCCATTCGTGGCAACACATTCAGGTTGATCCATTCGCTTGTAAAACAGTACATAAACGGTGTCATGAGAAAATCGTTTTGTCACGCTGCTGAATGACTCATAACTAGAGAATGACACCCGACTGTCATTGAACAGTAGCCACTTTTCTGAGTCTGGTGCAGTTTTGTCATCAGGGTTTGTGCCGTGGCTTTCCTTGTCAGCTTCAGAGACATCTCCTGGCAACGGGCGGCGCCCGTAACTGTAATAATGGCCACAATCTAAAGAGAGTCCAGCATGGATTATCACAGCGTTTAAACAATACGTCACGTGGCTCGTCACTGCTTTCTTCGTAACTGCACCCGATTCGCCGTTGCACTCTGGATTATAATCTGTCATCACAGGTAAATAGAGCACCTTTGGATAGTTCACGTCCCTGAGGAGCTTGGAACGCGACTGGGTTTTAACGTCGTAAGAAAATCTCAGCAAGCATAACAGAAGATACTGCGGGGCCTGTGTGATGCGTATTGTTTTCTCCGCATCTTGCAAACTGTCACAATTCTCACAGTGGTAACAATTATCACCGTGCAACTTTTCCGGTGCAAGAAAGAATTCGACCATTTCAGATAAACAGACAACGCTTTCCTTCTTGTTGGTAGTGTCAGAATCTGCAGATTTAGCATCCGACTCTTTATTTGAACCATGACAAGTGTCACCACCAGCTAGCTTCTCCGTCTTACTACTACCATTTACCATTTGCTCGTCACTCTTAACGTTAGAATTTGGAAATGGTAACGGTAGATCAATGAAGTCTTCCGTACGAGATGAGTGATTGCCACATTTCAGGCAGCGGAGAGTCGTCTCTAACTTTCCCGTAAAAACCTTCTCAATCAACGTAGGCTCCCGATCTTCCTGGTTAGTTTCCATTTTTTCCTGTTTGACGTTTTCCTTCTTGGCAGCTTGTTCTTGTTCATGGAGGTGCACGAGGAGGTATCTCAGGTATTCTGAACAATCCTGTTGATGTCCCTGGGTGAACCAAGGCGGCCGGGATGCACTGAGAAACGCTGTTGGTGAATATGCGGCTCTCTGTAACAAAACAAAGAATGAGCGTTCAAAAGTCGACCGATTGAAGTCATTGTATTCAAGGAATTGATTCCGTAATTTCAAGGAATTTAGCAGAGAACTTCAGCAGTCCAACAATGTGTTAAACTCGCTGAATGTTTTATGCAACCTGTACTTGAGTTGAGTTATGCATGTCATGTTCTTGCCTCCTGGAGTTTTGGTGTAAGGCTTCACATTAAGTTCAGTGTTAGGAAATCCATGCTCACCTGAGATAGTTTAAGATGGGCAAAAGTGTGCTGCAACTTGAGCATGACCTTGGTCTGTGGATAAATAGGGCTGGAGAGCACAACGTGCCTGAAACTAGCAAAAATTGAATACAACTCAGATGTTGACAGGAGATGACATCTTTCATTCATTCATGTCCCTCAAGACGTCAAGAACAAATCGTCGGTGTGTCACTCCTCTTCACAAACAAAGGACTGCTGTGATGCTGCTATGATCGCAGATACTTACTCATCACACATATAGAGGGCCTGAAGTACACTGTTCATATAGCAGGTGTTGCCGAGGTTTACTAGGCCTGTCTTTCCTGTTTCTGATTTCTTCACCAAGCTTAGTGAGGATGGGCTGGTGATAACATCCAGCTGTTGTGCTGTCCATTTACTTTTGTTTAAATGGCTTTGGATGACTTCAGGAGTGGGTGCTTTGTATTCCTTGATGGCTTCTAAGATTGGATCATAGAGGTCTGGAAAGCCCGAGTGGAGATAAATCTGACAGTGGGCAAGTTCTGTCAGATGTTCGACACATTTGCGACTGGATGGTGTGTTCTCTTCATGTAACGTGTGGACTGTGGTTGGGATAAGGCCTGCGATCTGTGGAGTGAAAATACACATTGAATGACTTTGTCTAAACACAACTGAAGTTTGTCTAAACACAATTGAATGACTTTGTCTAAACACAATTGAAGTTTTGTGTTGGCTAGTATTTCTTAGACGTCTTTATCAGCAGTCAGGAACCAGTTGTCAATATCTGGTCTGTTCCTGTGGATTTTCAACCTGCAGGTGGTACAAGTTGTTCTGTGTAGCATTATCGAGTGGACCACATACCTTGTGAAATGCCTCTGGACTGTGTTGGAAACTCATCAACATGTAGGACAAAACCTTCAGGGCACCATCTCGAACGATCTGCACTGTTAACTTCTCATAAACCTGTAATTCAAATTGAAGGCAGGTAATCACTGGAATAAACATATAGTACATGTAGCTGTTCTTTTTTCAACACAGAAGTAATACAGCAGGGCTCCCAGGAATTTTCCCTCCCTCTTGTTGAACTTACCATTTCTACAGTTGAAAGGGTGATCTCCATTAAGACAGAATATCGCTTAAGGGCTGCAAGCCCCTTCAAGAATGCAAGTACCCATTGGTTAATATGGGATGCAGTGATCCAACTCATCCACTGCATCATACGAATCATCGCAATCTTCATGTTCTCATCAGTGAGCAAGCGGTCATTTAGTACCGCTTTGGTGGCACTGCCAATCAACGTTGTTGGTAGAAGCTGGACAACAGCAGCTAATGACATTGATGTATCTCCATTGGGGTTTTCTTCCATTGGTGTCGCAATGAGGCCGAGAATTGTCTGGAGAGATGAGAACAATGCATCCTGGGAAGACATTTCCCACACACGCTTGAGGAATTTAGCTAAACGTTCAACAGTCAACATATACGGTCTGATTTCAGCCAAACTCAACGGCATCGTCAGATTATGTAGCGCTCGGATATATGCTGAACAGAAAGTTGCCCTGAAGTCAGCTCGAGGAATACAGTTTGGAAATTCCACCAGAAATTTAGTAAATTCATTCAGGGTTGTGAGATCTGGGTATGAGCGCAAAAAGTCAATGGTCTTGGCTTCAATTATACAAAGAAGCCGTTCTGATTTTTCATTCCCCTTCATAAGTATCATACTCTCTTTCAATAACTCAATTGCACCAGGTCTGTTTGTCATTTCACCGTCTAACAAATGGCGGATATAGGATGTTGTGAAAAACATTTGAAAAGTTCTTTGATCACTCTTGGCCCAGATTTTGAAAATTTTGAGACCATTTTCTGTTTCAAGCTTTGAGTTTCCGTCCAAAGTCATGCTGGCGCTGATCTCTAGCACTTTGACCACAACATCCTCAGTTTGCTGCGTTGATGCTGCATTGCAAATCTTCTGAAATATGGCCTTTTTCACCCCCTCTGGTGTGTCCGAGGCCAGGATACCAGATAGAATTGTATCCATGGTTTTGTTTCAGGAGCTCCTGCAGTCTTGATTTTCACTTTCTCTTCAGCTCAGTGGGATATCTGGAGATTACTGAAATGTGAAAGATCATGAGATAGGCCTACGCCCCTAACGATAGACATTTCTCACATGCTTATTGCTACCTAGATAGAGGCGAGGCGGCATGTTATCAAATTAAATAAATAGCAGTTGTACAGTATTTAAAATCATAGCCCGATAGGCCCCTATGAAATTGACAGGCGTAGCCCTAGGACTAGCTAGCTAGGGCTAGGCTATAAATTATTAGGCCTGATTTGATACCTTGATAGCATAGGTAGCTGGCATATTAGGCTGCTTAGCCTGCTAGGAAGCTGGTGGTAGGCTCATCAAAGCCAAAGTGGCTCATCTCATGCATCCTGGGCCAAGAATCTTGGTTTATTGTCATTCATTCATTCATGCACATCATCTGGTGAATGTGTGGTGCATGGGATGGGGGGGGGGGGTCATGGTCATGGATGATCTGATGATTTCAATTTACATCATGTCATGATTATCATGAAATGATCAGATTGTTGCCAATCATTATCAACATGATGATATGATCAACCGTGGACACAATCACGCTAGGCCGTGAAATCACGCTAGAGCGTGAAAACAAAACCTTCCTGCTGTGGAAACCAAATTTTTACATAGGCCTACAGAATTGTGTACAAATTCAGCATTGAAAAAAACCTTAAAATTCTTCCTTAACATATCGAGTTAGGCCTATGTGTGTTCAACATGAATATTGGCTTATTTTTTTCAATTAAAAGTTTTTTAACGAAGTTAAAAGTCAGCCATGTCCAAACGCGGCACCAAGAGCCGCCGGCGGCACCTAAAAATATTTTGGCGGCACCAAGGGAAAATGAACAGAGTGTCGCATGCGGCACTTTGGAAGCTTTAAAGGGGATCTCTGCGGCACCAAAACGCAATTTGGTGGCACCCAATTCTAAATTCAAATATTTTGCTCTCAGATGCCAGGAAAATGCATCTAAAAGCACTTAAATTTTCAAATTTTTCTGGGGGAGTGCCCCCAGACCCCCCTCCACGTTTGCCCTACACTACAAAATTTGGGCCCCCCAGGCCATCAAAGTTGCCGTCTGGTGCTCGTATCACACAACATTACTTAGGCGGCACCCAGAAATTTAGAAGTGATTATAGCGGCACTGGAACCCCGGGGTCTGGACAGGTCTGAAAGTTTTTGAAAATTGGGCCATACATTTTGTACAGGCGAATGTACAGTCGCGGTGTAGCGTGATTGTGTCTACTGATATGATCAATCAATTCAATAATCAGATAATGACAATAATCTGATGTTTCTCACTCACACTAGGCCTATCCCACCAACTGGATCTCTGAATCACTGTAGGCCTAGGCCTATTATAAATCATTATCTATCGATCTTTACTTCTCTTTTCAGAATCATGGAATCAATTGTAGGATGCGAAGATTAGAAGCATGAGCATGATCATGATGAGAAAGCAAAAATTCTTGAAAATCTGAAAGTTCGTCAGCCATCTTGGTTGTCAAGCTTTTCTACCTCCTTGCATCGAAGAGTAGTGGTTCCTAATATCGCCACAGGGGGCAAACTCGTCCCCAGTGGGTTTACGTTCCTACAACACCACTGGAAAGGGCTGACGACTTCAGCAATACTGCGCATGCGCAATCGACTAATTTTGAGGCGAATCACGCCGAGGCGCGGCATGATGTTCGCAACAAGCCATGCTAACTATTCGTTTGAAATTGCTATAATACTCAAACAACTTCGTGTTTTGGGAGTATTAAATGGCCTTTTTGGCATATATGATGTTTTTCAGTCATCGAAGAACGAAATATTGTGTGAAACAAACATTTTGGCACGCTGCCAGCGGTTGACCAGAAATCTTGGTCAGGTCGTNAAAAAAAAATATTTGTTTTAGTCCTTGATTCCTGTGAGGGTCGTAGAAAACAAGATATAGGCCTAGCTTTGAGTTCGCGCATTCTGTTTTAGATGCTACAGCGTGGAGAGGTTTAGCTGCCTGGGCTGGGTTGCACAAAACTCATGTTAGCGCTAACATCATGTTAAATGACGTAAAATGACAATGGATTTTGACGTCATCTAACATAAAAGTTAGCGCTAACACCATGTTAGCGCTAACATGAGTTTTGTGCAACCGGCCCCTGGAGTGTGTCATACCCGCGAAAATTTTGCGTGGGAAACTGTGGCGTCACGGGACTGCAGCGGCAAATGGTGGAACTAGACCTCACTTCATAATATTGGACTGGTCTTTGCCGCTCCATCTCGCGGCGCTACTGTCGTTTTGAATTAACCTCCGAAAGCCTTGCCATATCACCGCCACTGGGCCAGAGAGGGTTGATTTATACATCTAGAGAGAAGGGATGAGGTACAAGACACTCCCCACGCCTGAAACTGAATGCGCAACCGTGGACGCCACAGCGCCATCTTCAGTTGATTGGATAAACTGCGAGCTCTTACCGTGGGAAAATAATTTTTGAAAATTTTGAAGAGCTTGGAAAAGAGTGCCCACTGGATGACACGAATTATGTCATAAATTAACCCATTTCAATGTGATGGCACATCGTCTAAGTATTCAAAATAGGAGGTAGCGGTCTCTACGAAGAAAAATTGAGATTTAACCCCAGTCTTCTAGCCATCCATTTCTTCCTCCAAAGGCGGTTCGAACACGCTCTAAATTTCCCATTTGCGTGTATCAAAGTCTTATCATGATTGTCACTGTCCAGAGGTTGGCGGTTGGGAAACGGTAACCTAGATGTTTTCTCCATTCACCTATCTTTTGAGATTTGCGGGCCTAATGCTTGTGGACACGCACAATCCGCCACGCCCCCATTGTTTCTTTATGTCATAACCGTACAATATCGGACTTGCATTCAACTGGGACTACCGATCCTTTCACGCGTGAGCGTTGATGTATAAAAGCAATCAATAGGCAATAGCGTTCTGTGTATTATCTGATCCTATTCAACATCCAACGAGGGTCAAAGTTGAGGACCTGCATACGTGACCGGAAGACGGAAGTCCGCCATTTTGGTAAATTTGTGGACAGTATTCTACCCTTATTATATCTTCGAATTTCGGATTATTTACGGTAAGTCACAAATATCTTTCATCTTGGCAACAATCATAAATGGTGAACGGTGCTTTTGCCAAACTCATTGCTGCCAGCTTGCCCCCAGAAAGACGCTACTTGGATCATTTTCGCCACAATGGTGTCAACCAAGTGACCTTGAACTGTCAGGGTGATGCAAAAAACTAACTGATACTAGTAACAGGTGTTGTTGATGGCTGTTGACGTTTGTGTCTTGGTTGATTCTGTCCGAGATGATGTTTGGACAGCTAGACCGGTACCGGACAAGTGTTTCTGAAGAGCAGATTATTTATGCGTCTTCGACATCATGTTGTCTTGGGTTTGTTGTAGGCCTATCGTTCACCAATCTTTTTTCGCCGACCTTGCATGAAAGCCAAAGAAGTGTAATTTTTTTTCACTTGGGGGAGGGGTGGCGGACTTCATGGTCACCATTTCACTTCTTGAAAAAAATTGGCTTCATGGAATTTCTAAAAAAATACAATTACATGTAGGCCTACATCTTTCTTCAAAATAGAGAAATAATGAAAAAAAACTACATTCATTATGTTAATATGGGGAATACTGAGGTCAACTCTTACATTTTATACAGGTGTGAAGGGAAAGAATGTCCTAGGAAAAACTGTCCAGGGAACAAAGATCCTATTGTTACATTCTACATGTAATCTCTGACAATTGGTTTCTATACCCATGCCGCTTAATCCGTCATTCAACAATAGAAGTGGACACTTTTTACAGGGGGATACTATTTACTGCTACACCGGCACTGCTTTGGATAATGTTTTAAAGTCTGGTCAAATTAAAAATGTGTTTTTAAACAGCAAGTTGGTTAGTCCCTTTCTTAGCCAACATCTTTAATAATACCACCCATGAGTGAAGCCAATTTATGCCGAAATTTCACTTGGGAGGGGGGGGGGGCAAGACAGAAGTGAAACATTACACTTCTTTAGCTTCAAGGTATTTTTGAGACGGTTCCTAAACATCTAGACCTATGGTGTTTTTCAGGTCGAAGAGAATTCGATGTCAGTTTACCAGTGAACATCGAGGAAGCAGAGGCTTGCGTCCCCCGGGGCTTGCGTTCACATCCATTGCAACGATATGAAGGTAGGTGTACGTTTGTGGTCAGAAGTGAGGGTACTATGACTATAGATCGATCCCGTCATTTGGATCCTTGTTTACATAAATGAAACACGCATCACATTTTCAACCACCGAGAATGAAATACTAACAAGCGATATACTATCAAAGCTGCACATCAGAAGAAAGAGCATTGCTCAGAGATTCTCTTAATCACATTTTGGTACAAATCCCACAACAATACAAAGTGATATGGCGCGGAGAAGGTCCCCGAACGGGTTTTAATGTTTACAATTTTCAACTTTATTGCTCTATAAAACCACGAAGTGTAAAACTTTCTTCCAGAAACGATATTCACATGAAAGCCCCTGGCAGTCCGAACTCATTTTGGTACAGACATAAAAAATCTAAGAGGTGATACTGAAGATATTGATGATTTTCATGTCAAATTTTGGCAGATTTTCGTCGATTTCAAGTCCGCACATGGTCCTCCAGCAGCATGACGTGACGTCGTTCGCAACACTGTGTGCCATGTGACTTCCAATCACATGACGTCATGCATGCCGTTTTATCAAATGCAAACATTGGCACTCAAGTCAACAATAAGAAAACATTTTATTTCACATAAATCATGTAAAACTCTTATTTATGTCCATTAGGCCCAATTGATGGGATCGATCTATAAAGGCGGTGACAGACTAGCGCGTAAGCAACGCGTCGGGAAGCGTTCAACTAATCAGTGAGGCGGTAACACTGACTGAAACAGCTATCGAAGGATCTGATTGGTGGAACGCCTGCAGGACGCGCTGCGTACGCGCCCAGTCTGTCACCGGCGTCATGTGTGTGCCAAGCAAGGAGTCCGCAACGAACAACCATGATGTCTACATAACTTGCTGCCAACATTTTAGCCACCAACTGCATCTTCCCAAGCTGTTTACCCTTGGCGAGTACAGACATGCCAGATTGCTGTGGGTAAAGGCGCTGCTCCACGTAACAGTTTTCTGTCGAAAGTTTGCTGTCAGATAGTATTAAACTGTCCAAAGACTATCTCGTGGAAGTTGTTCAGCTAGTGACTCAATTATTGCCCTAGTCCAGTCAAAGTAGGGGTCCAACCCGACAAAGTCTGCACAGAAATGATTCTGCGATTTTTGAATGAAGAGTTATCAGTACAATCATTTTAAGTCCTCCTTTGGATCAGAGTGTAAAGTCTGGCAACATCTATCTTTGACCTAATGGAATGCGGAAGCTAGGAAATTGATCGATGAATTTTCCACGGACCTTTAATCCCACGCGGCTATTGAATGACCGGTGGACAACGCGAACAATCGGGCAACGACCACAAGTGATCGACAGGCATGATTATAAACCGCAAAGCTCTGTCACATTACATGACTTCCGCATTCCATTAGGTCGAAGATAGATGTTGCCAGACTTTACGAAGGGGTGAAAATCGGTTGTCATGGTAGGTAACCAGACCAGGAAATTTGGCGATGAAGCCTTCCTGGTCTTGAAAATGTAAATAGCATTTCTGTGCAAATTCTGCCGGTTGGGCCCACTTTTTCACCCTAGTTTGACTGGACTATTAGACTGATTCCAAGGGCTAATGTGCTATGTCAGCCTACCAGTGTGATAAGGCACCAGTCTATTACAACATTCCTGTGTACTTGTCTCCTCGAGGAATTTTTTTCCTGAACTTTTGAGCAAGTGTACTGTATATATTGTATTTACTCTTATAGTCGAAAGAGGGACACTTCTTTTGGAGTGACCAAACACTTTTTCAAGGCGCGTAGGGGGGATTTCACTACAAGGATGAGGAAAGGGTTCATGCCCAGTGGAAAGACTAGAGGAGAAGTCGAAAAATACTATAAACTATCTCCATTTTTCCTCTTCAATCAAAGAAGAGGAAGGGGTTAAAGGTTACCTGAGAAGCTTCCCAGCACTCAGCCTCTCTGGAAAGATGTTGGAGTAAAGATCATTTCAGTGGAAGTTGCATGAAAATTGGACCATTAATTACAGTGTTATACCAAATTTAAGATGTTGTTTCTACCTGACAACCAAACAACTTGGTATCCATGGCTGTCCAGGCGGCGGGTTCGTGAGGTAAATTGTGCTATCCAGAAATTCTAAAATTGCCCTCAGAATCCATATTGAGGGAAATAACTGCAGTACGACTGACTGAACAAGAAAAATACATCAAAACTACACCCAACTGCCCAAGTTAAATGAGTTATTTTGATGTTTTTTGCATGTTTACAAAATCCAATGACATCAAATGTGCTGTTCTCCGCTGCCTGACATGGTTGCCAGGGGTGTGTAGTAGTCCTATTTAAATTGCCATAACTTTGTAATGGGTGACCCGATTTTCATGCGGTTTGCAGTTTCATGTTGCCTGACTGATGCTCTATAGTATTGCGCAGAAAACCAGAAGTCGATAAAAGCTTCTCAGGTAACCTTTAATATCCATTGGAAGGAGGAGAAGTCGAAAAATCGACTACATTAGGGAGGTTTCGAAATCTAACGATAAACGTAAACGTTAACGACAACTTTATTTTTGTACCGGAAATGCAATGCAAAATCTGGTTAATGTGTAGTATGAAAAATAACGTTGTCGTAAAGTTTTGGTTTATCGTTTGATTTCGAAACCTCCTCATTGTATCTCCAACAAGGGCAAAGTTTACCTCATTTCTCTTCATGCACACGACTACTCCGGTGATTCGGATGATCTTTCATGTTATTTGAGAGAAAGCAAATCCTCTATAATCTGACTTGAATGATTTATGGTGTTGAAGTACATTGTACATTGATTTATTTTTTTAAATATTGAGTTCACTCTTGTATTGCAGCCGTCGTCTTCCAAGGAGCCCTGGTCGAAGGAATGTATCATGGTTTGTGAAAGACGAATCCCCTGCCTCTCAACTCTACCCAACTCCGTATCACGAAGTGGAGAATTTCCATGGTGAGTATAATCGATTTCCCATATTTCTCGATTTCACTCCCTGGTCGCTGTTGATATTTCTTTTCATGTTGGCCTACATGATTACTTTGGTGATTGATTTTTCATCATTGGTCATGAGAAGGCCTCTTGGCCGACACTTCTCATGATAACATCCTCCCACAGTAGGGGTTTTACACTGGTGGACAGAAATATATTAGTACACTTTCAAAATTCTAAGTCATTTTCCTCTTTTCCCTTCCTTTTGTCTCTAACCATTTTTGACTTGGCAAGTGGGTTATATAATCCCATGAGATTGTCTCTGCCAAAGCTTATTCACGAGGGTTGCTGATATATGAATGACAAAGATAATTATGATGGGTGCCATTCAACCTCTCAAATTCAAAGGCTAAAGCTATTGGAGGTGACAAGAATGAACGAAGCACGTCATGATTGTCTTTGTTATTCATATATCAGCAACCCCATGTCAATAGCCTTTGGCATGGGTAATCTCATGGGATTATATAACCCACCTTGCCAAGGTAAAAATGAGTGGTTAGAGACAAAAGGAAGGCCAAAGAGGAAAATGACTTAGAACTGGAAGGTTGTCCTAATAGTGAATATTTCTGTCTACCAGTGTACCTCGCTCTCCTTCATCCACCACATCGCCGTGTGCAAGCTTACGAAGTGGAGCGACACCCGCTATGGGAAGATGCATCATGATATGACAAGTCATAATACCGAAGTACATGTAGTCATGTACATCGAAAAGAAATTCATTGACAGCAAAAGGGGAGATTTCACAGTGATCATATTTGGTAGGGGAGATCAGCTCCCTATCGTCTCAGAGTTTCGGCGCTGGGGTGAAACAACGACGAAACAAGGTGTTAAGGCCTTCTTTGGACATTTTTAGGCTTTTTGGATATTTTGGTCATCTTTAGCTATTCTAAAACTACATGTATCTCCATTTTTGCTGTTTGAGGGGAAGGGGTTAAATATAAATGAAAGGGGCAAGGACAAGTTGAAAAATAAACTACATGTATCTCCATTTTTTCTGTTTGAGGGGAAGGAAGGGGTTAATGTTGAAAGAAAGGGGCATGGGAAGACAAGTTGAAAAATAAACTATCTCCAGTTTTTCTGTTTGAGAGAAAGGAGGGGTTATACTGAATGAAAGGGGAAGGGGAAGGGGAAGGGGAAGGACAAGTTGAAAAATAAACTATCTCCATTTTTTCAGTTCGGCGAACAGGAAGGGGTTAATGTCCAATGAAAGGGTCCTTCTGCCTGGGGGAAAGGTTCGAAAAATAGACTATCTCCAGTTTCTCTCCGTACGGAGAAACTTCATTCCAAGTCTTTTTTCTTATATTGCAGGTCCTTGTGTGCATTGTGGCTGAACATCCTTCGTGAGTATCACATCGATTTCCCGATTTCACTCCCTGAACGCTGTTGAAATTTCTTTTCATGTACATCACTACTTCTTAGATTAATTTTTCATATTTTGAGAAGATACCTACTTCTCATTATATGAAAAATTGATTAATACGGAAGTAGTGATGTACATAGAAAAGGAATTTCATCTCAGCGGGAGGGGAGATTACTCCCGACCGTCTCAAAGTTTCGGAGCTAGGGGTGGAACTAAAAATTTTTTTGTTGGACTTAGAGCATTTTTTAGGGGTATTTTTGGGCATTTTTTAGGCTTTTTTCGCCTATTTTTGCCATTTTTTGGCTATTTTTCCTATTTTTTCCTTATTTTCTGCTATTTTTATTACTTTTTACTTATTTTTTCTAATTATTTTTCTTTTTTTTCTAATTATTTTTCTTTTTTTCTAATTATTTCTTTTTTTATTTCTTTTTATTTCTTTTCTTTCTCTTTTCAGATTCCATTGCTGATGTTCAAGTTGCTTCTTCCTTTTCTCTGTAATCAATCAACAAATAAAAGTTATTTGTCAATTGATTTCTTTTGTTGATCCTTTTCCAAGTCGAGTTGAAGTCCAATGGAGGAGTCGAAAAATAAACAGAGTCCATTTTTCCAGTCGAAGCAAGAGGAAAGGGTTAAAGTCCAGTGGAATGGAGAAGTCGAAAATAAAACTATCTCCATTTTTCCACTCGAGGAGCAGGAAGGGGTTAATGCCCAATGGATGTTTAAGTCGAAAAATAGACCATCTCCAACAAGGGCAAATTTTTCTTTGTTCCCTCCATAGCACCGAAAGTTAGACGACTGCTGGAAGTTAAGTTTCCTGCCCTGGCTGTTAAGACTAATTCGACTGCAAACTCTTGCATAAGATATTTGGAAGACTTGAAGTGTCAAAGTCCGTTGAAATGTGTCAACTACATTTCAACGGACTGATTGATACATCTCGACGACGAGTTGCAATTCGTAGTCTGTATGTCTCACTCCGTTGATACGTGGTTGACACACTTCAACGGACTTAGACATTTCGACTCATGTTTGCAATCGAAATGTCTAAGTCCGTTGAAACCTGTCAACCACATTCAAAGGAATGAGACATACAGACCACCAATTGCAACTCGTCATCGAGATGTCTCAGTCCGTTGAAATGTACTGGACACATTTCAACAGACTTGGGGCATTTCGATTCTTATGCAAGAGTTGGCAATCGAACTAGTCTTAACAGCCAGGGCAGAAAACTTAACTTCCGGCAGTCGCCAAACTTTCGGAAGTATGGAAGGAACAAAGAAAAACTTGCCTTGTTGAAGATGGTCTATTTTTCGACTTGTTCCACTGTGCATTAACTCCTTCCTGCTCCTCGAAGTGGAAAAAGGGAGATAATTCCCGACTCCTCCATTCCATTGGACTTGAACCCTTTCCTCCTCCTCCAACTCGAATAATTGACTCCGTTTACCTTTCGAATTGCAATCCAGGGTCTAGAACAGCAACGTTAGACAAAAGTCACAAACAAAAACGAAGATGAAATCGGAATTAAGCATTATATTCCTCACACACTGATCCAGGCGAACAAGAAGATACATCTGACATTCCTTTGCAGCAGTCCAACATGATTTTCTGAAAGTCCAACATGATATTCTGATCGAGTCCAGACCCCACCACACTGGGGAAAAGTCAGACGTTTTGAATAAGTTCGTATTGAGTACCATGCGAAATCGAGTTGGGGCCGTATTCAAAAAGGGTGATATCCCGACACTAAGGCTGAGTTTACATCGAGGCACACGCGACACGAACACGCAGGCGAACAATGGCTTCACAAAGGATTCATCTCCATGAAACCTTTGTTCGCATGCGTGTTCATGTCGCGTGTGCCTCGATGTACATGTAAACTCAGCCTAAGACTTACACGCGTGTAACTTCACTGAATGCACACACTTCCACCATGCATATGACGCAGTTACACGCATCAAGTCTCAAACATCCTTTTTGAATATGGCCGATGATTTTCTGAATGAGTCCAGACCCCAACACACTGGGGAAAAGTCAACGTTCTGAATAAGTTCGTTAAGTTCGTATTGGGCACCGTATGCGAAATCGAGTTGTAGCTGAATATTTCGTGTAAGTGTCTCTCAAAGCTGAACGACGAAGTCCACGATATGGTTGGCCAAGTTTGGTAAAGTGGTCGTAAATGTCGAGTCCCATCCGAGTGCGAAATCTCGATGTCGTGCTGTGTCTCCCTTGAAGCTGCACCAAGTCCACGATAGGGCCACAATAACGTTTGAAGTCCACGATAGGGCCACAATAACGTTTGAAGTCCACGACAGGGCCGCAATGACGTTTCATGCACCGATTCCTAAGTGCTTCGCATCACCTCATTAGTACCAAACGCCTGAAATAGAAACGACAGAAAATTAGATATCAAATACCACGACACAAGGGCTGATATTCATAAAAACTAGCAAATCCTTTTCCTTCAGGTTTTGTAGTAAATTTACATTGGACCTCGCTGTGCAAATCTTAAGTAAAAGCATTTGCAAACTTTTATGAATACCAGCCAAGATTACCAAAGCCATTGGTAGGTGGCAGCACTGTCATTGATGACGTAACGGGAAGGGTGAACGCCATATTTGGTAGGTGGCAGCACTGTCACTGATGACGTAACAGGGGAAGTATATAAGAGACCGACTGTGGACAAGTCTTCAGAGAGAGTGAGTCCGCAGACGAGGTCGGACTACGTACTGGTCTGGTATGGGAAGACGAGGGTGGATGACATCCGTTGAGGTTTTCTTTGCTACCCATGGCAATACGCCACTCCGAATGTAAGCGGAGAGGGGAATGCACGTGCGTGCAATATAAACTTTTAGCAAAGCCCCGAAACGCCAACGCGGAGGTCTGTCCTTTTCCGCCGAGGTCCCTCGTGGCATCGAACAATGTGTTTGGCGTTCACATTCGACGTCGGCATTCGGGGGCTTTGCGAAAACTCCGTATTATCACACGAATGCACGAGGTAGATACCGATACCATGACATGATGGTAAACGGAAATAAATTGGAGGATTGAGGAATCCTTGTAAAATGTGCTAGCAATGGTCGGAATAGGTCGGACTACTCACCAGTCAACGATTCACCAGTCGATCCTGTGACCACGCGGTGTGTCGGTGAAGTATGTGACGCATTCAGGTTCAATGTCAGCATTATGCCCGCTGTTCACGATCCAAATTTTTCATCCTCTTCTTTGGGAATTCGGATTCCAGGCCTATTGGGCTTCAATGTATAAGCCCGCATAGGCCTTTGTTGAGCATATTCCGAGTCAGAAAATTGGATGAAAAATTTGATCGTGTACAGCGGGCATTACACGTAGTGCCGTTTCATGTGGTAGGCCTATGTGGCGCTTGTCATCCCAGGTTCAAAGACGCGGCCACCTGAAAGTAGACGGGAGAAAATGATAAGTCATGAAGTGGTCATCCTGTACGAAAAAGGTGCGAGAGCAATATAATATATTATGGAGGCCTCACACAATGCCAAAAATTCTTCGGCGCCATTTTACCGAACCTACGTGGAATATTCGAGATCTAATTCACACGATTTCCGCTCAGAAAGGGAGTAGAAGGTCCCTTTCTGAGCGGAAATCGTGTGAATTTGATCTCGAATATTCAGTTTTCGAGGCGCCTCCGAAACGCCAACGTGGACGTCCATGTTCCTCGGTGTTCTCTTCGTGGCACGAACAATGGGATTGGCGTTCTCGTCGGCGTTTTGGGGACTTGGCGAAAACTTAGCTTTCGATTTTTGGGGTGTTCGTCACGTGAAAGGAACTTTCGACGACTTCTCGCTCATGCTGGTCTACAAGATGATCTTGTAGGCCAGCATATCCGAGGTTGATCCTCGGCGCGTTCGGGCAAGCCTGAAGTCGGCGGCCGCAGAACTGTCTGGCTTCATGGGCATTAGAAATGGCCAACGGCTACGCAATATTACGCCCCAACAACGGCAAACAACACGTTTGAGAATGTTTCAGGAGAACACAATGGACTTGGGCCTGAAGTCGTTGGTCAAAGATTCTGACCAAGTGGGGTCCCGAATCGACCAAGTTAAAATTTCCCAATTCTCACCAAACCCAAGCCCCCAATTGTACGCAGGACAGTGATTTTCAGAAAGTACGCATAGTATGGAAGGAAGAAGAAAAAAGAGAATACCTACCGAAACAGATTTTTTCCCCGGGATTTTTTCCGCTCATCGTGAGGTTACCGTGCAACGTGCCGCACACAGCAAGGCTAAACTCAGAAATGGCTCGAAACTCTGGGACCAAGAAAATGGCGGCACTTGCCACGTGATATTCATGCAGCCAATCACAGCGAATCCTTTATCTTGGTATTAGAATGACAACAATGCCAGGTGGCTTTTCCGCCACTAAACTACATGTACGCCTGACTGACTGCGTCATAAGGACTGTCAATTTCGGGCACAAACAACAAACAGCAGGCATTGATTTCGCGGTCAAGTTATTTTTATCCACGGCTTGAATGGGCCAGGTGGCCACAAACAATGACCGCCGTCCAGCCCAATGAAATTTTCAAAAATTGGTCACACCTTTGCAATAAACACGAAATCGAACAGCAGGTGGTCAGCAGGTCAGATAGTGCGAAGTCAGAATGTCTTGGAAAAAGCTTTCGATTAATGGCATTCTGAGTAAACAAATTTGAAAATTGCCAATGCATTGTGGGAAAGAGGTGGGGTATGGAATAGCGGACGCAATGTCCACGAAAATACGTCAATCAAACCCACTCCCTCTGTCCAAAAAGCATTTTCTTGCATAATGAAATCGAACTAGAAGAGTTGGCCAAAAATCAAATTGGCGCAAAAGTCTATTCTTCCTGGAAACAATATTTCGTGAGGAGAAAAGGCCAATGGGAAACCCTGGGGCACAGTTAAAGCCAACTAGGGAAATATAATTAGGAGATACAAGTTAAAGGCAGTAGAATGCTCCGGAGTGTCAATCATGAAAATTTGACAGTAGGCCCTATCAAAAATAGATAAAACAGCATCGTATTGGGTACAATTTCCGCACTACCTTCATCATATTTATCAAACCCTGTAGACCCACATAGCTTAGGCTATACATGTATTTCATGACGAGGACAAGTAACAGAAGATAAAACTTGCCCTCTCGAATTTCACGTTTATTGAACGATCAACAACTACAATCCAACCAGGTCTACAGTATGGAACACAATGATGCAATTATTGTTAATCAAAATGATAAGGCTTTTACGGTCGCTGGGAAAGGACATGTTTATTAATTTTCAAATTTTTTTTTCAAACTGTGACTTAAGTTCGTAACCTAAGCTATAAATCAGGGCTTCGAGTTATAAGTTAGGATCCATCTTCATAAACATAGGTCTAAGTCAAAGTGCGATACTTACCTTTTGTGTTGAACAAAGGAAAGTGTCGTACCTCGACCTAAGTAGTTTTATGAATACGGGCCCTGGCCCCGTATTCATAAAACTACTTAAGTCTAAGTCTAAGTATGACATCCTTTGTTCAACACAAAAGATAAGTATCACACTTAGACTTAAGTAGTTTTATGAATACGAGGCCTGGGCCTCGAGTTATAGGCCCAATTCGGCCCCGACTTATAAAAAAAATCACATCACATCTTTAAAAATCCTTTTCTGAAAAAAAACTACATGTTCTTCCACAGCCAACGTAGGCTTTAGGATTTTTTCAAAAACCTGCCATATTGTCTGGACTGTAAAAAGCATATGATTTACTATCTAGCTATGCTTTGACATTTGGTATGTTTTGACGCAGCATTCCTTTCAGCTAATAGTCAGGCATTTTAATTACTTTTAAGGTCAGTGTACACAGTGTCAGTTTTAAATATTTGGCGTCAACCGACATGACCGAAGTCCCAGAAACCTTTCGACAAAACCTACTTCATCTTCTTATTTGAGGCATATTTCTATCCTTGTTTGCCAGGGTTCCCTCTATCCGCATTCATTTCCTCAGTTGAAATCATACCACAGTATTCCCACCCTCTCATAACACACCAGGACAACAGATCTCACGCCCTCACGCACTAACCAAAACATCGCGACCTTGTCACTGTAAGTAACCTTGAAGGTCAAGGGCATATTAGGGTAAAGGTGATCTACAGCCCACCTGTTCTCTTTATTGCCTCCACCTTGTGTAACATTTTGTAGGAGGCCAGGCATCTCGGATGAAACGCCACGAATGTCAATGTTCCTTTCTTTTTCCCCGGGGAAAGGATTTGGCGAAAATCACAATTACTGCACGCACATGTATGTGAATCATAAATTGTGTGAGTTTCCTCCAAAAATCTGAGCCGTATATTCAGTTCGTTTTTTCAAACGTCCTTTCGACCATACTGATTCAAACGATGAAGCGACCAACATTTCATCACGCATTCTCCACCCATCCATCATTTTTCATGTTTACTCATGTTTCAAAATGATGCAGAGAGCGAAGTTTTGTCATAACACTGCAGAAGGACCTGGTGCCGTAGAGTCTGAACAAATCTTTACACCACCTAGGAACGTATACAAGTGGGGATGCGAGAAAATACGAGGGTTTATTTGAATCAAACACTCGAATTTCAACCAAGCACTCGTCAAACGTCACACACGTAGTCAAACAAGTTACTGGCAAACAGATACAGAAGACCACACTCACGGACAATCACTTCCATCCTTGGCTTCCACCAGTCGCCGGAAAGTAATATATTCACACATCCATCAGGTCTGGTATTTGGAAGGGTACTACCCAGGATCCATGATACGTAGGGACGTAACTCGTGTGTCGGTTACGTCTGGAACTGAAAAAGGGTATTAGGGAGTTTTCGCAAAGCCCCCGAAACGCCAACGCCAACGCCAAACCCATTGTTCGATGCCACGAAGAGAGGACCGAACAAAAGGATAGACGTTCGCGTTGGCGTTTCGGGGGCTTTGCGAAAACTCCCTACCGTTGCACAGCTCAAGGACGCCAAAGTTATAAGTCAGGTCAAGGTCCCAACCAAAGAAAAATCAGGAAAGGCATGCATCCTACCATTCCTTCTACTTATTCACATGTATTAACAACACTCCTCCATCTTTACCTGGTCCGGAAGGCCAGGAAAGTCCACAGGCAACGACTCCACCTCAACCCACATGGCACACAACGAACAGTCGGCTACGGTATTCACTCACGACATCACGCAATGAGATGCACGCATTTCTCTCGCATTCATCCATCTACCACACGGCCACACCCGATTACAGGGAACAGACAACGAGGATACACCCGAGATGTCAACGAATTTTGGATGAAATGATACGCATATAAATATTATATAGGCCTACTGCTGTAGACTGACTTGAAATATTTACTGCAAACAAGTTACCAATGGATTTTATCTGAAACGAAGCCAAGAGAGTCCTTGGTAAGATGCTGAAACGGCCATGGCGTCATCGGCAGCCAATTAAACTATCCCAATATGTTTTACAAGGAAAATAAACGTCGTGGATCTCTCCTGTATTGCGATTGGTTGATGATGTCATTTGTTCGGACCAATCACAAACTAGAACCGAAAAAATAAACAGTAGACGTTTCATATTAACAACTGCGGATGACCTGACTGGCATGCGGGTAACTCATATTTTTATCCAGTCTTGCTAGCCGGATAGTATGCAGTATTCAAAAGTTTCGACAGCATCCCTAATATTTGCTTAATGTATTATGGACACTGTTTCCATGGTGCAATTAATACGTCGAGTCTATTATTTTATACATTACGACTAATGATAACAATACAACTGTTACAGCCCTGTACAGAATATGAAAAGTTGTGACTATGAAATAGTTCACTATATGGAGATGAATCGATGACAAAAATTATTGGATTTACAGTATATATGACTATTAACAAGTTCATTTGACGTCACGTCAAAGGCCTCAGTACATACAGAAACAGGGTTCCCAGCAAATAATCAACATGGGAAATAAAAATAGTCCCAGAATGATCTGGGTACACGTTTTTATGGCAATTTTGGCAAACTCTTTATTGCTGATGAAGCGAAAACCGCCAATGGTGACGTCACTGTAGTTCCTTTCTTCGACTGGAGAGGGCAACACATGAAAATTTGCCAGCGCGAACAAGACGAAATTGGTTGTCAAATACACCAGTATTTTGTGTACAGCACTGCAGTCTTCACTTCACTGAGACATTTTGTCTGAAAACACCTTTTAAAAGCATCACCGATGATACTTTCATATGCTTCTAGATTTGATAGCGTTGATAGTTGATGCCCATCCTTCCAGTAGACTCACGTTCACCCCGGTCCAGCCTTGCTTCACCCAGTCCAGCATTTACCTCTTCAGCTTATATCACAGTCTTCGCAGTTGGCCAAGAAAAGAACAGCACATATTTCTCTCTTTTTTTAGTTTCTGTATGTACCATTTTAACATTCGATTGTAGGCATTCCAGCCTATGCAGAACCAAATCTTAGGTATGTAGGCCTACGCCTACTGTACATAGGCCTACGCATTGGGGAGTTTTCATTGACACTGGACTAATATAAAAAGAATGCGTTACGTTACGAAGGATATTTGCCACGGTTTTGGTTCTATGTTGGCTGTGACACATGCCCACAACTGGCTATGAAAATGTAACACTCTGTATAAAAGATACATACACATGTACATCATACATCCATTCTTAACATACATTTTATCACCTCCAAGGATAAACTGCGTTGGCAAAGTTACGCTAAGCCAAGATTATGATTTCGAAGTAGTAATTAGGCAGTAACCTCGAGTTATCTTAAAGAGCAGCTAAGCTCATGAAAGAAAGCTTATCTTGGAGATACATGTATCATTTTCAAAATGTTTATGTGACGACGAAAACATCAGGCAATGGTGACATTATTTATACTTATAAAAAGATTTGATTACTGGTAGTAACGCTGCACTAAAGAAATATGCAACCTATTTTTTAAATGTCCCAAAGCCACTGCCACCTGCATTCGGAACGACCTGAGGCGAACTGCTTCTCTGTCACTGGGCGGCGCATTTCACCTCGAACACAAGTCCAAGGCAGCCATATTGTTTATCAACAAACCCACGTGACCAACGGCGGCAGGACCGTGGGACTATTTCCCCGAATTTTGGCCTGTTAAGATGTTCAACCTGATGTTTTGGATAAATTGAGGAATATTATATAAATGTTATCTCACCCAATGTGCTAATTATTGATCAATAACGCAAAATTTTTATGTGACCTATTTACATGTAGTTCATGCGCAGAGTGCTGCTGGTGTGATGAGGCGAACCGCATCGAAACCCTCACAAACGGGCAGCAATCGTTGCGCGTTCAAGATGGCTGCCTTGGAATTGTGTCCGAGGGGAAATGCGAGTGTCTACGGAAATTGCCGAGCAGTTGCCTTCGGAAGTTCCGAATGTGCCACCTGAAGTAGTACCCATTGCTAGGTGGTCTTATCAATGCGACAGTGAAGCAAGGGAATCTCCAATTCAACCTGTCCTAGAAAGTTCTGAACTTTTGATCTCGACGTTGTGGATGATTCTCTTGTTGAAATTTCATGATGCAAGCAATATACTTTATTTTTTTGAATAATAATTTTAGATAAGATATCATAAAATATCGTGCAAAGGAGTGCAGCATCTTACATGGCCTTCGCAAACTGACTTTATGTGGATGACTCGAAAACAATAAAGCCGATTTTAAGCCCGAATTGAAGTGAAAAAATCAGTAGCTGAATTCCTGACTTTGTACCAGATATTCCTGCCGCCAACGACGCCATTTTTGTAGCAATGTTGGCCCTCTGGCGGCAGAAATGTGTAACTGCGACACGCGAAATCACGAATATATGCATTTAGTACGTGCTTATATGTATGTACATTATCAACAATATAAAACGCCGCGTTCCATTATATAAATATTCAAATAATGATTGGAATTACTTTTACATAAGGTATCATTTCCGACAGTCAAGTCCATGATCGCAGTCAAACTGCCGTCGATAATGTTTTGGATAAAAAACCCCGGATATTTCAATCCATTCTCTCTTGAAGTCTGTATTCTCTTGTATTTCAAAAACTACAAAAGACTCCCTAAACTCGCGAACGACGTGTTTCCCTCAAGATGTTATTCAACAATATGCGGCTATAATTGCACTCCGACTTCACAAATACATGTAATCTTATCTAATGCGTCGGTGGACCTCACTCAGTAGATATACGATCAGACACGCGTCGTAAGCTCAGCATCAAGTGATGACTCCTCAGCAGATGAATGTTAAATTCAAACAGTTTCAAACTAGTGACCGAAAGGTAAGTTAAAATGAAAATGAATCATCTTGCTAGGAAATGTCTCTACGTGTTGTAATATCAGCATTACTGGAATAACACACCCAAGTCGACCCAGCCAACGCCGAGTAGGTCTATCGCCGTAGAAAAGCGACATCTGAGGTTGCTTTGGCCAGATGCTGGCCAACACTTTCCGACTTCATCGCCTTATAACGAAGAGCAGACGTGAATTTCAGGCGAAATCACGCGATATTCCACAGTTGTGACGGATTCTCTCCCTCCTGCAGAGGCCTCTCCGCGATAGCCAGTGGCGCCCCTGGTGGCGAAAACTATGGCGACTGTGATTGGCTGCTATCTTCCCGGCAAGATCGCAACCCGGCGGCAGTGGGTGTTCACACAAGTCACGCATGCAGTCAATCAGTGTTGGGCATCCAGGTATTTTCGAAACGTTGAATGCTGGTAAATAGTCCAATACACGGCGTTAAAAAGTACGAATAACGCAGGAAAGGCGATCCGAGAAATATAGTCCACGTGTTTAGCTTTCGTTCGCCCAGGAAAGCAAAGAACCCGACCAAGGCATGAGCATGACTTTTGTTTATGTTTCTTAGCTTTCTTCCCGTCTCGATTTGAGCTTGCGTTGCTTTCAACGGCTGTATAAGAGTTTCTACCCGAACGATACCCAGGTTCCATCTCCATCTGTTCACCCGTCGTATGTGTGCTCTCCTTTCCGGGGGTGCCCTGTTTTAAACGTTCCTGAAAAGTAATCAAGTGACAATGTTGATATAAAAAACCCAGTGAGGAGACGAATTCTTATTCCGCACTGTATTTATTTGACGTGTCATGAAGCCTGGGCCCAGTTTCACAAAGAATCTTAAGTCTAAGAAAAAACTTAAGTCTGAAATGAAGTCATCTGATTTGCTGAAACCCTGGTCACATGATGACTTAAGTCAAACTTTAGACTTAAGTTTCTTTGTAAACCTGGGCCCTGATTTCTATTGACACGGAACATCAGTTTGGCACGAATGCAAGCCATTCTTACCTGTATCTGCTTCCTGCGCAGTTGTTTCCTCCTCAGAGAATTGGCCACAGCGAATTCCAGTAACGCCGCAAAAACGAACAAGAGGCACGCTGCGTGCCAGACGTCTATAGCTTTGACATAAGAAACCTTCGGTGTACTATCGTTGACGTTGGCGTTTTGTGTGGTCACCGTCAGGACCGTGACCACGCCGAGAGACGTCCGCGCTGCGACGGCGTCTGGACTCAGGAAAAACGAGACCCACGAAATTATCACAACCAGCATGGAAGGGATGTACACTTGGATTATGTAGTAGCCGTATTTTCTGGCCAGTTTGAGGCTGAAGGTCAGGCACGAGAAGTTTCCTGCAAAAGAGAAAGGAGAGGGATAAGAAAGAATGCTCTCTTCCCAAATAATGCAATTTCAGAGACTCCTTTTCATCATAGTTTATACCTGTTCTGTATTTTCTCACGCAGTTGGACTCAACGAGCTCCTCGACGATTTCGAATTTCGGTAACGTCATCTCTTCGTTAATTGTCACACCATCTCCGTTTCTATGCCAGGAAAATATGACGTCATCTGTTCGCATTGCGTCTGAAATTTGTACATGTAATTGCAACTCTTTAAACATACGTGTAAAATTTCGAACGGCTCAGAATCTTGGGTTAGCTCATTTCAAGTGTAATGGATTCATCTCGTGTACGCGAGATTTCGATTTCCCGCTTCTGTCGTCGACCAAGTCGCCAGAACCAATCAGGCGGCTTGTAACAGGAGAAGCCAATCAAATCGCGTGGTAGATTAGATTAGGCAGATCCTACGATGTTCTCACGATAGAATATCATGACATAATTAGTAATAACAACGTTTATTCGTTGATAAGTTGTTGATTTAGCCAATCAGTAGCCTGCTTCTATAACTCTTTCCTACCTAACCAATAATTGGAAACAATACAGACGATACTTTCCAGCAGTTAGCTCAACAAATCAGTGCGCCATCGTCATCATCATCAGCTAAAGTTTGTTCAGTTTTTACTCAGCATCTTTAAATGTCAGATTGGAAATTTTCAAATGGGGATCTCCGAATTAATCCTATAATCTGTAAAGCTGGTATTAGGGTAAAAACGCAAGGCAGCGAAAAAGGCAGTTAGTTGTGATAATTTTCTCAAAGAACATTTAATCCTAAATCGTTTGCAGCAAAGGTGAAAAGTCACTGCAGCTAATGGGGATGACTAGTAAATGCGCAACAGGTGTCGGGGCCGTTGACTTGTTGATAAAAGTACGAGACGCGGCTTCTGAGAGAAATGCTACTCACAACTTGTCATTATAATTCGACAGTTCTGTGTGTCCATCGGAAATAGATATAACTTCATCGGACAGTGCAGTTTAACTGATATTCTGAAATGAAATACGACACAAATAGGCTGACGTCAACTTCGACAATTTCCGTGAATACGGAAATTACCGAAGTTGACGTCAGAAGCAGGAGACGAAGGCACGGAAGAACCAATGTTTACGCAATAACCTGATTTTCTGACCGCTGGTACCATGATATTTTCAGAGGTTATCAAGTCGGACAAGAATCCCCCTTTAAGTTTCATCATCCATATTTTTTTTGGGGGGGGGGGGCTAATAATCGGATCCAACTTTGTTTACAGGCGTGATTGTGAAGAAATCAGAAGAAAGATTTAATCTTCTCAGAAGGATAGTATCAAATTACGGTAACGGTTTTATACTGTTAGACGTCTACTGTTTATCCCCCATTTAGTAGTCTATTTTACTCTTCATTAACTTCCTTGTAGAAACTTTTGTTCTCGAATTTCGTACATGATGTAGGCACGAGGCACAAAATGACGAAAACGGTTTCTTTATGACCTCTTAGAACGGAAAGGAACGGAATGAAGTTTTCAATCGAAGACAGCCAATCAGCGGGCTATCCACTGGGCTAGACTATGACGTCATTTAGGCAAAGGGAATTGCTATAGCTTAGTATAGGTGGTATTAATTAGTATAGGTGCTAACACAATCTCGTGCTATCATAATTAACCGTTTCTTACCTTTCCTTTGCATATATATCTCCCGAAATGGTCACCACTTGCATCTCCGAGTTTTTCTTGGTGGTCGTGTGATAAAAGGCATACTTTGATTTAAGAAAGAAAAGATGAGGCCTCCACACTCGTTCCCTGAGTTCTCCCTCAACGCCCACGTTAAAGGTTGGATGCTTGACCTTGTCATCAAGGCCAATCAATCGGACGTCACGCCACCATTGATGAAGAAATAGGTCAACCTCCATGTCCATGGCAAGCTCGTCCACATTACTGATGCTGTTGATATACACCATGCTCACGACTGGTGTGGGTTTTTCTGTAATGAGAAAAGGGTACGAGGATGTTACCATTGGGCATAAAAAACAGGTCTCAGAAGAGTTTGCTTCATAAGGAGGAAATCAGATATCTGCAAGCAATGACCTGCGATAAAGGCACAAAAAGACCTCCCCCGATACCTTTACCTTACTGGTACAAAGAAAGAAACATTGGTTTGTAACGAAATGACGTGTTGTGGGTCGCAGGTACTCCTCAGCTTCGTCTCTTCTTGCCAATACACAGGACAATGAACTGGAAAACCAGCGATTCAACACCTAGTGACCTGCAGCCAAAATTTGCAGCTTGTCTCTGTAATGGTAAAGCTGCAGCATACTCATATTTTTCACTAGAATCCATTTCCTTTACACCATTTCCACAAAGCATCTCGAGTACGTCGGTACATGAAACCATCGGTAACTCAATCTGCGGACTTCACCTCAGGCAAAGTCACCTGTCAGTAAATTACATGCCTCGTTCATTTTTCTGCTGATGTCTTTTGACACCGGTCTTTCCGATGCAGCACCGTCAAGCCCGAAGCTGTTGTCACGTGACACAATATTTTTCGGCTTACATTTGAAGTGTAATCCGGAGAATATGATGTCACTGGGAGTCTTCTTTACGGCCAGATCCAGAAAAATGTTAACAGGTGTGGTGTTAGTGAGCTGCATTTTGTTAATATTTCACGATGATGAAATGAGTGGGATTCCAACTGAAGGTTGCTTTGAGATCACGTCACCTTGGAGCATGAAGACATCTACATATATGAAAGCCATTCCAATCGACATGGTTTTTGATGTTCATGTACGTACATGTATAGCCTAGGCCTAGATTTTGCAACGACTGAGGAAGGCCTATCACAAAGTTTAGCATGATTCACCTGTTGTTCCAGGAAGGAATCCTGGCTAAAAGCTGTCGTCATGTATAGCCTAGGCCTAGATTTTGCAACGACTGAGGAAGGCCTATCACAAAGTTTAGCATGATTCACCTGTTGTTCCAGGAAGGAATCCTGGCTAAAAGCTGTCGTCGGCTATTAACGAAATGGTGCAGTTGCTAGCCGAAGGTGTCATGGAAGCGGGTATTTCGTATAGTCTCATCTTTTTACAGTCCGATCGCAGAAAGCAATCAAACCACGTGGGTAATCGCTCACTTTGATGAGAATGTTCCCTTCGCCCAGAGTCCCAACATTCATAAGCAGTGAGTATTCAATAAGAAGAGATTCGACCAGTTTTTCACGGCCATCGCGTCCCTGGGGCCAAGATTGATAATGACCTTCTGATGTTGGCATCAACCGGGCCCTTTTGATATCCAAGTTCGTCGGGGCCACAAAAGCAGACACTGCCATCAAATCTACCGGATGACAGATCTGGTGTGGGACTGTGTGCGACTGGATCATTTGCTTCCTATTGATGCTGTGACAGAATCAACTTGGAAGCAACTCGCCGGTCCCACCGCAGGGATTTGAAATGATTACCGGGGTAAACACCGATCTGTTTCTTATTACGCGGCTGTCCATCCAAGATAAGGGCCGCAAGGGCGGCATCACTCAACAAACTATCGTGTCAATGACACGGCGTCCCGTTGAAGCCATTTTTACTCTCCTAGAACAGGAGGATACGTCAAGAGTGCCAGTCATACCGACGGAAGTAGAAGAGTTTTGATATCAGCCATCTTGCCAAAATTAGGTCATCGTCATGGTGATTTCCCTCACTGTGGGATCGGTGAACCAATCATCTGTCACTTTGGAAGAATTCCCATGGTGATGACCCAATTCTTGACACGATGGCGAGCGAAGTCGAACTACATGTACATGTATAAAAAAACATGCAATGGAACCCTCCGTGGCGGTTGAGTTGTGTGGACTTCATTCGGAGCTCGATCGTGGCGTGTGAGTGACTTATGTGCACTTTCCTTGCTCTTTGTACT
>NMRB01000178.1:150902-175532 GCA_002633025.1 Notospermus geniculatus | reverse complement strand
ATCCGCATGAAAATCACGTTTTTTGGTTGGCTCAGGGGGGCAACTGCCCCCTCGCCCCCCTTTAAATACGGCCCTGCCATTCTTACCTGTATTTGCTTCCTGCGCAGTTGTTTCCTCCTCAGAGAATTGGCCACAGCGAATTCCAGTAACGCCGCAAAAACGAACAAGAGGCACGCTGCGTGCCAGACGTCTATAGCTTTGACATAAGAAACTTTCGGTGTACTATCGTTGACGTTGGCGTTTTGTGTGGTCACCGTGAGGACCGTGACCACGCCGAGAGACGTCCGCGCTGCGACGGCGTCTGGACTCAGGAAAAACGAGACCCACGAAATTATCACAACCAGCATGGAAGGGATGTACACTTGGATTATGTAGTAGCCGTATTTTCTGGCCAGTTTGAGGCTGAAGGTCAGGCACGAGAAGTTTCCTGCAAATGGGAAAGGAGAGGGATAAGAAAGCATGCTCTCTTTCCAAATAATGCAATTTCAGAGATTTCTTTTCATCATACATGTAGTTTATACCTGTTCTGTATTTCCTCACGCAGTTGGACTCAACGAGCTCCTCGACGATTTCGAATTTCGGTAACGTCATCTCTTCGTTAATCGTCACACCATCACCGTTTCTATGCCAGGAAAATATGACGTCATCTGTTCGCATTGCGTCTGAAAATTGTAATTGCAACTCTTTAAACATACGTTTCAAATTTCGACACGGCTCAGAATCTTGGGGTAGCTCATTTCAAGTGTCATGGAATCATCTCGTGTACGCGAGATTTCGATTTCCCGCTTCTGTCGTCGACCAAGTCGCCAGAACCAATCAGAAGGCTTGTAACAGGAGAAGCCAAACAAATCGCATGGCGGATTAGATTAGGCAGATCCTACGATGTTCTCACGATAGAATATCATGACATAATTAGTAATTAATAACAACGTTTATTCGTTGATATGTTGTTGATTTAGCCAATCAGTAGCCTGCTTCTATAACTCTTTCCTACCTAACCAATCATTGGAAACAATACAGATGATACTTTCCAGCAGTTAGCTCAACAAATCAGTGCGCCATCGTCTTCATCATCAGCTAAAGTTTGTTCAGTTTTTACTCAGCATCTTTAAATGTCAGATTGGAAATTTTCAAATGGGGATCTCCGAATTAATCCTATAATCTGTAAAGCTGGTATTAGGGTAAAAACGCAAGGCAGCGAAAAAGGCAGTTAGTTGTGATAATTTTCTCAAAGAACATTTAATCCTAAATCGTTTGCAGCAAAGGTGAAAAGTCACTGCAGCTAATGGGGATGACTCTTAAATGCGCAACAGGTGTCGGGGCTGTTGACTTGTTGATAAAAGTACGAGACGCGGCTTCTGAGAGAAATGCTACTCACAACTTGTCATTATAATTCGACAGTTCTGTGTGTCCATCGGAAACAGATATAACTTCATCGGACAGTGCAGTTTAACTGATATTCTGAAATGAAATACGACACAAATAGGCTGACGCCAACTTCGACAATTTCCGTGAATACGGAAATTACTGAAGTTGACGTCAGAACCAGGAGACAAAGGCACGGAGGTAACCAATGTTTACGCAATAACCTGATTTTCTGACCGCTGGTACCATGATATTTTCAGAGGTTAACAAGTCGGACAAGAATCCCCCTTTAAGTTTCATCATCCATATTTTGGGGGGGGGGGGTCTAATAATCGGATCCAACTTTGTTTGCAGGCGTGATTGTGAAGAAATCAGAAGAAAGATTTAATCTTCTCAGAAGGATAGTATCAAATTACGGTAACGGTTTTATACTGTTAGACGTCTACTGTTTATCCCTATTTAGTAGTCCATTTTACTCTTCATTAACTTCCTTGTAGAAGCTTTTTTCTCTCGAATATCGTACACGATGTAGGCACGAGGCACAAAATGCCGAAAACGATTTCTTTATGACCTCTTAGAACGGAAAGGAACGGGATGAAGTTTTCAATCGAAGACAGCCAATCAGCGGGCTATCCACTGGGCTAGACCATGACGTCATTTAGGCAAAGGGAATTCCTTTCTCTAGGAGCATTTTGTCGATGCACATTGCTCTGTTTTGGGCTGCCAACATTTAAAGATACATCTCTGGTGCACTTAATTCCGTCAATGCGTGTGTGGAAGCCTACTGAGCGACAAGGCACAAGGCCCACGAACACAGTTGGTCTCATTTTGAAGAAATGTTAATCCAAAATTCAATCCAGGGTGTCCAACATTCAACAACACATTCATAGTTCAGAAGAGACGTAATGAGTTTGGTGTCATTCAGTAAACAACAACATGGCGTATGATATAACAACTTCTTGTTTTTCTATAGCTTAGTATAGGTGGTATTAATTAGTATAGGTGCTAACCTAATCTCGTGCTATCATAATTAACCGTTTCTTACCTTTCCTTTGCATATATATCTCCCGAAATGGTGACCACTTGCATCTCCGAGTTTTTCTTGGTGGTCGTGTGATAAAAGGCATACTTTGATTTAAGAAAGAAAAGATGAGGCCTCCACACACGTTCCCTGAGTTCTCCCTCAACGCCCACGTTAAAGGTTGGATGCTTGACCTTGTCATCAAGGCCAATCAATCGGACGTCACGCCACCATTGATGAAGAAATAGGTCAACCTCCATGTCCATGGCAAGCTCGTCCACATTACTGATGCTGTTGATATACACCATGCTCACGACTGGGGTGGGTTTTTCTGTAATGAGAAAAGGGTACGAGGATGTTACCACTGGACATAAAAAACAGGTCTCAGTAGAGTTTGCTTCATAGGGAGGAAATCAGATACATTTGTATCTGCAAGTAATGATCTGCGGTAAAGGCAGAAAAAGACCTCCCCCGATACCTTTACCTCACTGGTATAAAAGAAAGAAACAATGGTTTGTAACGAAATGACGTGTTGTGGGTCGCAGGTACTCCTCAGCTTTGTCTCAACTTATAGCAGGATAATGAACTGGAAAAACCAACTACGTTTGTATTCAACACCTAGTGACCTGCAGCCAAAATTTGCAGCTCGTCTCTGTAATGGTAAAGCTGCAGCATACTCATATTTTTCACCAGAATCCATTTCCTTTACACCATTTCCACAAAGCATCTCGAGTACGTCGGTACATGAAACCATCGGTAAACTCAATCTGCGGACTTCACCTCAGGCAAAGTCACCTGTCAGTAAATTACATGCCTCGTTCATTTTTCTGCTGATGTCTTTTGACACCGGTCTTTCCGTTGCTGCATCGTCAAGCCCGGAGCTGTTGTCACGTGACACAATATTTTTCGGCTTACATTTGAAGTGTAATCCGGAGAATATGATGTCACTGGGAGAGTCATTTTACGGCCAGATTCATCCGCAAGGAAAAATATTAACAGGTGCGATGTTAGCGACCTGCATTTTGTTGAAATTTCACAATAGAATGAGTGGGATTCCAACTGAAGGTTGCTTTGAGATAGATCACATCACCTTGGAGCATTAATATGAAGACATCTATGAAGGCCATTCCAATCTACATGGTTTTTGATGTTCATGTACGTACATACATGTAGCTTGGGCCTAGATTTCGCAACCACTGAGGAAGGCCTACGACAAAGTTTAGCATGATTCACTTGTTGTTGGAGGAAGGTGCAGCTGCTAGCCGAAGGTGTCATGGAAGTGGGTAGGGGCCGACTTTGTACATAGTCTACTCCTTTTACAGTCCTATCGCAGAAAGCAATCAAACCACGTGGGTAATCGCTCACTTTGATGAGAATGTTCCCTTCGCCCAGAGTCCCAACGTTCATAAGCAGTGGGTATTCAATAAGATGACATTCGACCAGTTTTTCATGGTCATTGCGTCCCTTGGGCCAAGATTGATAACAACCTTCTGGTGTTGGCATCAACCGGGCCCTTTTGATATCCAAGTTCGTCAGGGCCACAAAAGCAGACATTGCCATTAAATCTAGCGGATGACAGATCTCGTGTGGGACTGTGTGCGACTGGATCATTTGCTTTCTATTGATGCTGTGACAGAATCAACTTGGAAGCAACTCGCCGGTCCCACCGCAGGGATTTGAAATGATTACCGGGATAAACACCGATCTGTTTCTTATTACGCGGCTGTCCATCCAAGATAAGGGCCGCAAGGGCGGCATCACTCAACAAACTATCGTGTCAATGACACGGCGTCCCGTTGAAGCCATTTTTACTCTCCTAGAACTGGAGGATACGTCAAGAATGCCAGTCATCCCGACGGAAGTACATGTACATGTAGATGAATTTTGATATCAGCCATCTTGCCAAAATTAGGTCATCGTCATGGTGATTTCCCTCACTGTGGGATCGGTTAACCAATCATCTGTCACTTTGGAAGAGAATTCCCATGGTGATGACCTAATTCTTGACACGGTGGCGAGCGAAGTCGAACTACATGTATAAAAAGACATGCAATGGAACCCTCCGTGGCGGTTGAGTTGTGTGGACTTCATTCGGAGCTCGATCGTGGCGTGTGAGTGACTTATGTGCACTTTCCTTGCTCTTTGTACTTAAGACTCCTGCCTAACTGAATATCAAACTGACCAACCTTTAACGAGAGATATGAAATTCAAAGTGACACATCAGCAATATTAGCAATCACATTTTCTCTGATCGCCTGAACCCGACAGAAGACGGGGACTTCAACAGACCATAATGGACTTTTCGCGTTGCATGATATATCACTTTTCCTGTTTTTCCCTCTGGCATCCTTTCCTGCACCTCTTCATAATAATGTCCTCTGACATCTGACATCTTTTTACCTGTGCAGTAATCAAATCACAAAAAGGACCAGGGGAGTTTGATGCTTGTTCATCCAGTGCGATAAGGTGATTTCGGTGCTTTTTCAACCAGAGCGACAAGAAACCTATCTCTCAGCCGTTGAGTTTGCTTGCACCAACAGGTCGTGATGTTGGGGCAGACTCAATTCCATACGTAGGCCTAGATTCCACAGTTGTAAAAAATCCCCAATTGTTTTTCTGGCCGCTCGTTCTCCAGAGGACGGTCTTGGCTGGACCACTGGACCGATGGTGCAGGCCTTTGTATGCGCAAGACTCAAAAAAATATTCTATTCATTTTGGCATCATTATATTTCTGGCATCATGTATACTCATTATTACCACGCATGCGCGTGCCAGCCAAACCAATCGATCAGTCAATAGACGTGACAGAAACAACCAGTCGATTTGACATATTACGAGTACATGTACGACATTAAATACATGTACATGAGAGAGACAACATTTTCACAGCCGTAAACATTAATTCTGAAAATTACGAAAGGTCACTTTAAGTAAAAAAGAATAAGAATAAAAAAATTTAAAAAATGAAAAAATAAAAATAAAAAATAAATAAAAAGTACAAAACTAAAAAAATGAAAAAAAACAGAAAATGAATTTGCGATGAGAATTTGATATAGTTTTTTTTCCAAAAAAATGTTATTTCGAATATTCGGGAAATTTTTTGTGTCCGTAATATAATAAAAAGCTGCTTAGCCAGTCCCTTACCACTCTCAATGGGGAAAAGCACCCCATTAGAGTCGTCAGAAAAAATGAAGTAACGCATTTATAAAATTTGGGTTCGTAATTTGTTATTAATCGGTTGTTTTCGTGCACAGCGACATGGTGCCCCTTATGCCAAAAACTAATTTCCACGCAATAACGAGATTTCGATACGGCGTTAGAGTTCTATCGGATATAATGGTTTCCACCGAGATGATGTTATAGCGTGGGATGTAATATGACCATATGATCCCTTGAGAACACTTTTAGGGTTGGATACTGATCGTGACAGGGACTTAGCTATCGTGTGTGAAAAATGCGAAGCCAAAACAGCCTGGGTCATATGTATCATCCATCAATCTGTAAGGTAATCTGAGAAGAGCTTAAGATTAGTAGAAGAGATTCTTGTTAAGAAATAATGTACATATACTGACTTTTTTTGAGTAATGAATTCTGAGTCAAATGCGACATCCGCAATCTCGTATTTAAAAAAAAAGAAAAAGAAAAATCCGCTATCCCAGAGCTCGACTCATTTAGGATTTGGGATCAAAGCGGTGTATGTGAACAACAACGTTTTCCGAAGATATTCGATAAAAAATTGACTTTCCGACACATTTTGTCTGAGACACGGTCAATGATTCAATAGAAAAGAATTGCCCTCGCAAGCCCGTGATATTTTTTATGGCATCCACCTCAACCCCAATCTATTCTCTGTCGTCACCCGGACTCCACAGCACCAGACAAATCGTTCTGCTGCATTAAAAGCTTGATAAAATCTGGCGGTTTATCGACAGCCTCCGAGAAAAATCAGAAAACGATATTGGAAAAGAAATATATTGAAAAAATATTCATCCCAGGATTGTAAATTGTGATCCTACATGACATAATGGTCCAAGAATCGCTGGCGGTCTGCCGTGGGCACGTCACAGGTGTTTGTTTCTGTGCCAGATTTTCCGATCGAAACAATTGGGTACAGGACTGCTCAAGACATTGACCTGCAAACCAGCTTTACAGTTTTGAAATCTTGAAAATAAAGTGGATATTTATGTGCATTGTCAAAACACCGGCCTTGGCCTCGTCCCCATGAGAGTATCTGGCTGTGGTAATGTTTAATGCCGTGGCATCAGTATTCGTAGGTTTCAGTTTGAATTAACAGGGTCGTTTTTTTCGTACGGAAAAACAACATTCATTGCAGAAACTTTGACCTTGACATTGTCCCCCAGGAGACTTTCTGGCAATGTCAAATGTCCTGTGCCATGGTATCGGCATTCGTGAAATTTCAGCTCGAATTAGCAGCAACATTTGTTTAGATTTTCATGACTGCAAACAGGCGAGGAACGAGACCGTCCCTGAAGTCGTTCTTTCCGAATTGCCTTAATTTTATGCTTAAAACGTAAAGAAATGCCACCGTATCAGATAATCTCGCGACTGTATCGTAAGACGTAAATTTTCTCGATGTTTTCCTGGTATTTTTTCATCCATAGGGGTTTTCTTCAGGCAGTTTATCATCCTGATGATAAGCTAGGCAGAGGCGAATCGCTTCATTCCCCATCAAATCCCTGATAATCGAAGATGATTTTTTGTGTTCTTAACTTTAGAAAATGTAAGCGCGACTTATCATACACGTAACTTTTTCTTGCAAGTTTTTCTGAGAGAATAGTGACATTTCCGTACACGATACGTCTTCTTGTAATTTGTGTTGACGTTTCAGTCCAAGAACCGATTTCTCATGATTTAGATAAATCGCTGACAATTTGGTGGAAATACATTTCAATTCAGAGTTGGTGATGGGGGTGATGTTCTTCTGACTAACATAAACAACAAAGAGAATTTTCAGCAAATCGTACATGTAGGCATGGTGCAGGACTGAAAACCAACTAACTGCAAAGAATGTAAATTTGTTTTTTAAATCCATCGTTGAATTAAGCCCCAAACCGCAATATCTCGTACCAGTCTGAACTCTCTGTCTTGGTGTCTTCTTTTGTTAAGCAGGTGAAGAACAACCATGTTGGGATATGCAAAAAATAGGAAGAATACACAAGTGTAGTGTATGTAAATAGATAGAAGATGAATGACACTTTATGTCCGTGCCTCAAGGGTGTAAGCGTATGCTTAGAGCTATCAATTGATTTATACACGTGAGAGACTGGAAAAAGCTGTGGTTTCAATCAAGTGATACTACAGATCTTTATTACTGGTATAGAAAAATACGCGTACAAAGAGTAAAAAGATATAGAAGATGAAGTACACTTCTACTACAAAAATCTACTACATGTAAGCTTACATGTACTATGAACAGATTCGCTGTATCACTGTGAACCTACTGTATAGGTGATAGAGGGAATCTGTTCGCAGCTGTTATTACCCAGTCGTCACTCCCTCTCCATAAAGAGACTGGTGGAAGGATCTTTCCGACGCCCGTTAAATAATTCGCAGGAAACACTCTAACATATGACTCGGAATCAGACCCTCGTGTAGCATCAAAAGCGCCGAAACGGCGACTCGAGAAAATTTATATCGGCCGCAAATCACAGTTCAACCACAAATTTCAATGAACTCGCGTAACTGGCGTTCGACCAATTCATTCGTTACGTTGCGTTGTCGGGCCAAAAACATTCTCTGAATGAGCAGGATCAGGAAAAAATGACAAAGATGCTGTCAGAGAGAGTTATCTGGGACGCAGGACAAATGTTGTGGTATTGGAAAAGACCATTTCAATTGCTCTCGAGAGGACTGGTCGATGTTGGAATCTACAAGGATTCATTGCAATAAAGAACTGATTTGTTTCAATTTAAAGTCGAGTTCATGTCAGCCTGAATTTGCCTGTATTGTTCGTGCATTTTGCCAGTGACTCGCGTATAACAGCACAGTTTCTTGCAGCTAGACGGGGATAAGCTGTCAGCATTCTGTTTGGTATCATGATCGATCATTTCATGACAGTACCACGACGTCCCCCACGCTTGTTCTTTAGTTATTGTGACAGATTGTCTCCAAATAAAGAACTTCGAAAAACACCCTGAAAACAGTATGAGTCACAATGACACCAACGATGGTGATTCGTAAGTTCTAAACATTCTTTGTTTCAAAGCAGAATGTCCTTTGAAAGGTCCAATATACAATGTAAGCCCTCCAAGGTTCCATAAATACAGGCGGGTTCATTAGCTTAGCTCACCTTGATTGGAAATTCAGAATGAATTGAATAGAAATATGAATGGTAAGTTTTCATATTCAATGATGATAATTTATTTAGAAAAATACCAAGGGTAGAATTTCTTGATATTGAATGAGCCATGGCTGAGGTTTGTAAGGCAAGCATTATTATCCCTGAAGGAGTTTTCATATCGCATCTAATAGCTAACAAAGAGAGTGGTGATAATCAGATAAACTCTCTCCATTTTCTTCACCGCAGTTAGAATGACAAATCACACAACTAAACGAAGGAATTCACTGAATTTAGTACTTCTTTAAATCGTGGCACCGTTACAAATTTCTTAATGCGGCCGATCAATCTCATGACAAGAGACTTCGCATCTCGCCTGACGGTCTTGGTTTCCTTCAAACTAGTTAATCCCGGTAAAAGCTTCGGTTAAGACGGGCAAAAAGCAAACCACAATGCAGAGTTCTGACAGAATTATCAATCAGGCGTCCCGTAATGCAATCAATTGGAGCTGGGCATGAACTGGAGCCACACTGAAGCAGAGAAGGGAAAATTAGAGTCACTCATTTTCGTTCCAGAAGCCACCGCTAGGACTTCGGTACTGGCCGCCATTTTATTGCTGTCATTTTAGGATTCCATTTTCCCGTAAAATTTCATTCTCCCCGGTCTAATAAAACGGCGATGATCTTCAAGTTTTGTTACAGATCTGCAATACACACAAACACCGCCGTTCAGAAACTTCCTCTGTGTTGCCATACGGCATGTTCGATGACATTCAGCACCCACGTGGCTAGGGGCATCCCCATTCTAAAAATAACCCGTGATATCAACATGATGATCTATACAAATACATTCGCGACACGTTTTATGCCGCAAAGATGGCGGCTAATACCGAAGCCTTCTAGCCCTAACGGCGGCTTCGGAACCAAAATGGAGAATCACTGTGCCAGGACCTCACGGTTCACGGCCGGGTTCGACACCAGGCAAGGTGGGGTACTCGGTGAATCGTTACCTCAATCGCTATGACCGGGCTGATCTAGACGTGGATACCGCCCGACCTCCTGCACGCTGTCGAAAGGAAACCAGACGACATCGGTTCCTTTGACGGAAGCTCGGAGTCGCAGCTCTCTAATAAAAGTAATGACGAAAGGAAAAGTACTCTGGGTAGACCTAATCAGTAGCACAGTCCCAAATTAAGTCGGCCACGTCGATAAATTTCTGAACGCCATCTCGTCACCTCATCAAACGAGCTCTTCATTTCCAGAAGATAAAAATGTCTCACGAAACGACCCGGATGACAAATCGTTATAGCTCTCGTATATCATCAATTAGACTTCGACAAATTTCATCTCTTTCATCAAATCTAAATAATGATCATTAACCGTTATCATCATTGGTTATTGGCGAAACAAACTAAACATATAAATTACATTGAAAGTTTCAGTTTTGTCTATTTTAATCGTAGAAATGTTCGTATCTGTTGATATGGAGAAGATTGATGGCGAGCCACAGCATCAAATTCCCCATAAACGATTATTTTTGAATATCAATGTATGAAATACATGTATTCATCTGAGATATTTGTTTTGGAAAGTTATGACGTATAAATTAAAATAGCTACATGTTGTGACATCAATACATACAAGACCATTATTAATTGACTAATTAATCCTGAAAGACCAGCACAAGGCACAAGTAGTCGATCTCCACGGACCTCAGGACTTGGAGCAAAAAGGCCCATAACATCATGGGCCGTATTTTAGAACGTTCCTTAACATTAAGGTCCACCTTAAATGTATTGTTCTCGATGATTTTACAATAGACTTAAGGTCCACCTTAACGTTAAGGAACGTTCTAAAATACGACCCCATGTTTCTCCGTAGGAGTCTTTTGTGACCCTTCAAGTCGTCTGTACTCCACCTAGACCGCTATAGGGGTGTAAATTTACAAAGATCAGCAACAGCAGCCGACTGGGAGCCAGCTGATCCGCCGTGAGAATGTCTGAGACAAAATAACTTATGATATCCCCGCGGACCTCAGGCTGCAGGGAAGCAGATGGAACTTTGATGAGTTACTTTCTAATCCACCGAGGATTGTCCTCCGCAGAAGAATCCTCTTTATCAATGACGAAACTTTCTTCCGTTCCCTGCCACGCAGACGGCCTGCAGACGGGCAAGGGGTTTAAAGGTGCTCTAGTTCGAATTGTAAACATTACGGTGTGCCACCTATTGTCAACTTCTGGTACTAACAAATCAGATAAAATCGAATTAAATCTCGCCTTTCACAACGTTTTGTTTATTTTTGAGCGTAAAATCATAAATATATTTCAGTTACAAGAATATTTATCAAGATAGATATAAAAATAGATAACATTAATGTTTTGGTATACACGGTGCTGCCACCTGTCCGAGGAAAAATAACTATTATAATCAACCATGTAAATAAACAAACCGCGTAATGTTTACAATTCGAACTAGAGCACCTTTAAGATACGGCTGCAAAATAATGCCAATAAGAATGATAGGTCATGACGTGACCGGGGTTAATCGGTGTTTGCCCAAAGGAATCAAAGCAGGACCTTCGATTCCTTCATATCGAGACGGTAATTTTGGAAAGTGCTCTCTGCGGGATGATACCAAATGAATGTTGCCACTTGCTTATGAATTTTTGATATTGCTGATACTGTATATAGAAAGGCCTGTATGCTCTCTCCTCTACATGTATATCGATCACTGTTAGAAATTATTAAATTTACAGTAGTAATCCTGCAGTAATTTTACAGAAATTCCCTGCAGCAGAGTCCCCAGCACTTTCTGTAAATTTACATAATTTTTTTATGGTATGATTCATGTTTTCCTGTATTGGTTGGACTCCATTGGACATCCCATAATGATGCCTTCTGAGGGCAGTATGAAAATATAATTCGGTCAGCCTCCAGTCAAATCTCTGTTGACATTTATTTAAGTTTGTAATTTTACAGATCAGGTCTGTAATTTTACAGAACCGTCCTGGGGACTCTGCTGCACAGATTTTCTGTAAAATCTTCTGTTATTTCTAACAGTGATAGAAAGCACCAACGGAACTGTTACAATACATGTACTGTGAAAATTAAGATTTTACTCTTGTGGGACTGCTCTTGATAGGCTGGACCATTGGAGAGGCTCAGCCCTTCCCAAATTCTCTCACAGATAACTGATTAGAAACGATTCTCACACGACTCCACGTCTGTGTACAAGCAACCTACTTGAGTGGAATTGCAAATTCAATCTACCAGACTTAACGAGTCTTAAAAACCTTCTAAATTTGATCAGATAATCGCTTCAAAATTACCAAAATCTTTGAAGTAATGAAAATTCCTTTCTTTCCCCAATGGATATGAGTATGATCAACACAATTTAAAAATTTGAGGTCGATCCGTTTGACCGTTTGGTCAGATTCGTGAACAGAATGAAAGATAGCTAGAAACAAAGAACGAAAGATCTCCTGAGGAATCAACATGGCCGCCACATTGTCGGGTGTTGTAGACAAAAATTGCTGTGCACGTGACCTCAAGCACATGGCTTACTTTAAAGTATTGATGATCCAAAAAGGGATGTGAAAGGTAACTGGCCAGTGGTAATGGTTTTGGTAACGGCGATCAGGGAGTCAATGAAGCTTAGTCATCGACATCTTGCTGGCATCGGACAGTCGCCGTTGGAATGGACAATCCAATGGCGCCCAGGCTAATCTTCCTGGCAAATTTATTGAGATAAATGTAAAAGGATGGCTTTTCATTTGCGTTTTTTTTAGTTTCCCATCGAGATTTAGCGACGTTTTCCCAAATGATATTCTTGTACTCTATATTCCAATCTAACCCTCATTTTGGCTGATTATTATTGCTATCTGTATAATGGCCGCTTGAAGGAGCTATTTTGGAAGAACATTCTGCACTAGTGATTAACCTTCAACGTTACTTTCCATCAGATGCACTGGTTGGACCCACCTGTAGAATTGGTAAATGAAGTGTACATCTTGTATGCATGGTATTGGCCAACTTGAACTCCCCCAGGTCACAGTATATTGTCAATATCTGTAATGAGGAGCTAGCGTGTATCTTATATAAACTATTTCTATCCCGCAATAACAAGATAAAATGGATAAAAATGAGTTATTGGCTTATTATGGTGCGCTACTGTAAGTAGGAGATGATATCACAGGTCATAGAAATGAGATGTACAGTAGGTGTCATATGTAAAATCATATTAACAGAGACTGCTACTCGGACTCGACGAAGTTTGTGCACCAAAAGTTCCATCATGGAAGTACTTATGGCCCCTTATTCCCGTAAATTACTTTATCAACTAGACACATAAAATGTTTGGTGATGCCGCAATTTCAGGCATCCGTGTTGCTCTGCTTTTATAGCTGCTGGGAAACCGAAAAGCGTTTTTCAGGCATAAAACATTACGAAAGTCTGACAGCTTTTGGCTAATTTCGCTTCGCAAGTGTCAGGGTTTCACGAAAAGAAATTGGTCGTATATTTCCATTCCCAATTTATGTGCTAATGGGGAAGATATTAGCATCATTTGCTCACAACGGCGTAATTTTCTGCCCCGATGTATATTTGAAGCAAGTGAAGCTTCTTAATTGTGAACATCTTTGCAATCAGTTCATCTCACGAAGCATCCTTAGGAAAGGAGCCAAGGCAAATTTTGCAAAATACCAATCTGAGGATTTCCGCCTGATAACCACCGGAAAACGTTTACGTGAATTGAATATAATGTGTAGAGTAGGATATTTAATTAATCGTTCGTTCCCTCTGGCTAAAATTGGATTTTTTCGTCTCCTTTTCTATCTCAATGGTAAGGAACGTATTGCAGTCCCGCCGAGGGGAGATCTCGTCCTCAGGTACCGAAATCAAACTCTAAAATCAGCAACCTGTCTCTAAGTCAGGAACAATTCAAGTAAATCTTGAGTAGAGAAACTGCAATCAACAGACAACGATCGTAACTGCCTCCCTTTAATTGACAGCTCCCAACCTCCCGGAGCAACACTGCCTTATTATAGCCTCATTAGCCTCACTTCCTTTGCTGGCAAACTTACCAAGCACCCCATACTGTCACCAATACACCAGTGCAAAATGATAAACAACAACTTGAACCAAATTGCCCAATTAGACCCTGATTAAATCACCGATATTATTGTCTTCCGCCACAACTATTCATCACTTAAGGAACTGCTTTTCTTAGATTAGCGTTTTTTATCACCATTAGGTGCGCTAACAGCAATACCGCCAGAGGCTTTTATGTTCAACGTATGGTAACGCTGAAAATTGAAGCGTGATTGATGAGAAATTAGCGATAAATTCGATCTATTCTAAGAGAATTCACAACTGGGACGATGTATAAATACGCCACGAGAAAAAGTAGTGCGAAGCGAACCGCGTGCGCGTGCAATCTCGTAGGAGTGAGAGCATGCGTAGTGTGTTATTGACACTTCAATCGTCTTCTGGAAGTCGAAGCGAAGATTGGTACCCAATCCCACCAGTAGGGTTAACTAATAGATCGGTAGCGCCTGTTGCCCATAATCACGTGATCCAATGAAAAACGAGCAGGATTGGTTGAAAGCCCACTGATTGCTCTTTAGCTGACCAATGAGAGCGTCGCCTCACGTGATTATGGACGACATGCATTGCCGTTCTCTGTATCTAATCCTATCGGAGAGATCGGGAACCAATTTAAGCAGCAAAGTTTGAGCCCAAAACTATTATAGTGATAAAAACAGATGTAGAAAGCATGACAAGTGATGCAAACCTTTTTCATCAGTGTGGAGGTAAATCCGATTTCGTTCAGAAATGAGTTGCCTCCTAAGTGCGTAGAGTTATTCGCAAGTGCATCTAACGCTTCTGGTCTTTTAACCGATTAACGATGCTTATTCCATTAGTTCATCTAGTCGTTGGGTTAAGTGAAGCATTATGAATTAATGCTAACACCTAGCACAGATTAATCTACATTCATCTTGGAGGCGACGTTTTCAAAGTGGAAAATGACAGTGTTGACTATGACGAAATCTTAAGACAAAGGGTGCAGCTCAGTCGAAATACAGGCACATGGCTTCCCACATCTCGACCTGCTAGAGACCAGGCCCGGATTGCACAAAAGCATACTAGGCGTAGTACCATTCTATCTCCTAGTTGGCTTCTAACTTCATATGCGTTTGTATACAGTTAGAAGCCAACTAGGAGATAGAATGATACTACGCCTAGTATGCTTTTGTGCAACCGGGCCCAGGTGTCCACCATTTCAGACAAATTGAAAATAACACCTATTGCGTAGAACACCATCAAATGATGCTTCATTGCTGTAGAGATAACTATAGGGGTGGGCAAATAGCATATAAATGTCCAGTAATCAAGTAAACTGATGTGGTTTCCCTCAAATCACACCTGACTCCCGTTCCAATGGCAAAATGACGCACTTTCAACGCACACTCTGACAGCTAGTGGCCATTTGGTCTTCATTACATTTAGACTAAATGGCAGTAGTAAAAAACCTAGATCGTTGATCACGATGGTCCCATTTGTCACGGATGAATCTCAGCGTCGCGCCAAGTTGCTGCAGTCTTATTAACTCGGTAGATGCACGGGGATGCAACTAGTATCGACACCCCACTGGGAGGATGGAGACGGGCCGGAGCTGATCGGTCTCGTCGAGGGAGCAGATTCGTCGAACTCCCATCGTAAGATCGGCCCACGTAACAGTAGCTGACCCGTTTTCTAAGTACAAGTATCAGAATACAACGCCTCTGTGGAAGATGAGAAGGTAGACACGAGGGAATTCCCGACGAAAACCCTTTTGATAAGTTCCCCGGGTAATTTAATACGTCAAATCTCTTCTGATGCCTGTTATTACATCCAGGGTATTAAATCTTATACTCTCTTGGGAACGGTGAAATTCACGTGTAGATCATAATCTGGTCGTCACATCCTCTGATTTCCATTTGAAACTGCGGGGTATTTCTGAGTGCCCCTGGAAAGGATGGCCGCGCCCATCTAAGTTTTTGGCAAGGCCCGGTGTATGCAGGAAGTTGTAATCAAAGATGCTTTGAGATAGGTCAAGAAGTTGCCAAGCTGGTCACGAGATAAACAAATTGACGAATCACATGTCACGTCGTTGTTTCAACTCGGGCGACCCTCCTCATTCGTACGGACAACAGGATTCATCACAGTGCCATCAATCGTCATGGTGGAAGACAGAAAAGGTACGTGTACTCATCTTCTACAGACAAAAAAACTTAAGGAAGACATCTGACGATGTCCTGTTGATGATATTAATACCTTGAGTATTCTGTTGTCGTGTCGCGGAAGAAATCAGCGGATCGTCCGACAGAAAAAACGAAGGAAGACCGACAACATCTTTGAAGATCTCCGTCGAGGGGCATGACATTACGGTGGTCACACTCACTGTTAAAGGCACGATTCGCCGGTCAGCCGGTAGATTAAAGCACAAAATCTTCACTGGTCAGATTGATATCCGTCTTCGTAGGTCGGAGGGAGGGGATACCGGTATATTCACTCCTCGGTCAAGGCAGGCTGGTGTTTGTCTAATGGGCGCCCCACTTTGGCAGTCTATGCTGTCGCAGAGGTCGGAATTGGAAGCTAAGCCAGACAGACGCACTCAGATTTACAGTAGGTAGTGTACATGTCTTTTCTCCGGGCCATACATGCCATTACAGCTGAAGCTCCTAGGAACATTGCAAACCTGCTGTATATTCTTCAGTACACTTAACACATTTTTTTAGTCTCTGCCGTTACAACACTATTTGGTCGTCGTACTGTTCATGAGCACGGTTCAGAAATAAAAAAAGAAATGTTTTTTCCTTCCTAATTTCTTGAAGAGCATCTTCAGACAGAATTACACGAGAATGACATTACCGTTGCTTGTTAATTTTGTTTCCACGGGCTCTCTTAGCATATGTCGTACTTAATTTTCCCATCTCTACACACCCTTCAGTACCATTCACTATCTTCTTGGTTTTTTTTGTTCCTCCTTGAGGTATTAATCGCCGCATCCTGCAACCTTGTTCATGAGAGTATCTGTATGATTTGACCGGGTACATTTGGGGAAAAAAATTGGGCTAAGATTTCTGGATCAAACACAAGCAGACTTTAGCCTGTTGTGTATTTAAATCAAACACCACGGTTCCAACGATACATTTGCATGTATTCCAAACTGACACTTGAACAAGCAGAAGAAATTGAAATGATACGGTAGAATACCCTCACCACCGGAAAAAGTATGATGGATTGAATCTAATGTCCCGCCGCGACTCTTCTATTTGACTTTTGATGTGCGGAACGCCATGGTCTGCCTATATATCGTGTAATAATAGTGTCTGCTGGCGGTCATGGACCGACACTGGCTTGATTCGATGGAATAAAGAGGCTAACGTGCTCTACCCTGGTACGCTGATTACAGGTCAAAGGCAATAGACCCATTACTTCACGCCTGCAGGATTTGGCCGAGATGATAGGAACGAACTTTAGTGATACTAAGTTTCTTCTTATCGTCTCGACAAAATGAACAGCATGAATCATCCTGGAAGAAAAGGACAAGTCTTCGTTGTGTCTCCTCGATATACGGTCCTTCATTTACTGAAAGATACTCCCGGTGAGGTGAGGTTTTGACTTGCCGAAGCCCAAAGTACCGGCGGGAAATCGTCTAGCTCGGACAAGCAATATTTATACGATTGTGAGCGGTAGCCAGCAACGAGAAGCAAGAAAAATCTTCTTGAAGGCAAGACTTTTCGATTGGTAAGGAACATTCCTTCTACAGCTGACAAGACACTGAGATTGCCTTGGGTGGAGTGGACCGAACACAAAATTGCTGGCAATAAAACGTGTTTGTTGGGGCAAAGAAAACTGTAGAGAAGGATGGAATGGCCCCAAAAGTAAGGCAGCAAGATACAAGAATACGCCCCGTACTTACCGAATGCCCTGCCGGGAGGAATATACTTGTCGTACTCGGTGCTGTCTAGGTATTCCAGCATTTTAGCAACGGACGGACTCTCAACAGCATAGCTGCATGGGAACCTGTAAAGAGAAAGCAAAAACTGATAAGAACGCAGTTTGGAACGTCATACCCTGCACTGCACTGTCTGTCTTCACCCTGTAGTTTTTGTGCCCGCAGTCAGTTCGCTTCCACGATGAACGAAGAGATATTTTGGATTTTGTATGCATGGCATCTAACCTATACTGGTATATCTGGAGAATGTCACCAATTTCGTCCCAGTGTCATGTAAGAGTGGGTCCCGAGATAGTCTTGAAGTTTTCGAACCTCATGTCAACTGCATGTGTCGGCCACGACTCCAGTTGAGAGAGAATGAATATCGCACCAAGTATACCAGATCAAGAATTTGATACACCTTAAGTATCATGAAATGTAATGCTTTCTCGTACTTGAAGAGGTCGAGATGGGCGTCCCAAAAGTTCCGAAACATCTTTTTTTCTTCTCGAGACGGATGCACGGGGGAAAGTCACTGAATATTTATGTGCAATGAATAGAGTGGAAGGCGGAAGCACCTGATATTAACCGACTTATGTAAGAGAAAGTGTCTGATGGTTGATCTCAGGAAAATATAGCAATTTACATGGTAAAGCAGAGGTCTTATCGCATCCTGCAAAAACATCTCGAGCTGGCCCTTGAACCAATGAGTTGTGTAAAGGAAACTTTGCTTTGGCACTGAAGGCAACTAATCGTTGGTAAACCCAGCAGTTCGACGAAAGCTCCTCGAGTATACAGCTTCTAATTTCACTTCCTACGTTGGCACCCAGCACGGAAAATTTCCTTACGAGATAAAGCGCTGATTGACCACGTACATCGCCGAGGTAACTACCTAGGGTCGAGGTTGAGTCCTTACTTCTGAAGGAGTGAAAGTATAGGGGGCGCTTCGATAAGACTTCGTTCGGAGTCTATTTCGAGAAAGAATCTTCGCCTTTCGCCCTCAAATCTGAGCCAACCTACTTCGTCAAAGCAAGCTCAGTGAGCGACCTCGCCTTTACAAGAAAACCACTTTCTTCTTCAAATGTTGATTCAAGAGGAATACCAATCAAAGTGATGAATAAAACCCCCTCGAGATAAACTCACGTGAGAGTCTCTTCTGTCTAATGGGAATTGATATGATTTCAATCCCTCTAGGATGAAGTCAACCATTTTGTTTGAGGACGGCGAGCCGTCGTCTCTTGACACGGTTACCAGATCAAACCAATGACATCGAGACTGGGTAATCATGCTTGAAAAACAAAATAAACGATGTGTTTGGTGTTGTCCTATTGGTTCAGCTGAATCTGTGTGTTAACTGATCATTGCAATCGATGGAGTGCGGACCTGAGTCGACGATATCAAGGACGAGCAAAAGCTTTTGGGCCGAATTTACAAAGGGTGTTTTAGGCGCAAATCCTCCACATTACGGGAGATCCCCGGAGAATTTACCATGTGTCACCGAACTGTTCGCCTACTTTTTCTCCGGCGGATGGCAGGTTTTGTCGAACGACAAGTTTCAACGTGTTCGATGGTCAATACCAAACGCAGATGAAGAATATACTTGGACAAAGTACAGCCTGTTCGTTGGTTTGCCTTACATCGGGTCTGGCCATCTTTGGATGATGTCCTTCTTGCGGGCAAACCACCCTTAAAGTACGTATAACTATGTACCGTTGTCTGCTGTTGTCAAACCGAACACTCCCTTACGTACCACCGGGGACCTACATATCGACATGTTCTTTTCGAGGGCAGCGACGAGACAGCAACTATTCAATTAGTTCCATCCTCGGCGTCTGACACCAAATAAGATTTCACGCTGGTTACACATGTCCTCAACAGTAACTGATGGAACCGTCTGCTAATTCTCAAAAGTACAACGTAAATAGACGCAGTTACTGGAACCTTCCTCATTTATACAGTCACAGTTCAAACAGTGACGTGTTGCCTCCAGTTGGTCGAAAACCTTTACCCTTGCTTCTCAGTAGTAGTACAGTACGCCGAAGAGGGGCGAAGCGTTTCATCCGAATACTTCCGGCTTCTGCTTCACCCCGACATTCTCTTCCGGATATCTATCTAGCTTACATGTATGTTCGGAGATATTAAGGCCACAAAAATCTCCGGCACACTCCACCCGATTGCATGCAGTTGTACTTCTATCGAACATCTCCGCTCCCCTCGAATTTGTATCGCAGTACCATCATCTTCGGTCCTCTTGGNAATGAGGAGGTCGCCTTTTCTCCACGGAAAGATGTCGCTGCGACCGTATCAGGCCTTTTCATTGTCTTCAGGACGTCATCTCCGTGGCAATGTGAGGTGCGAGCATGAAGCCACAACGTCACGGCAGTGTGACGTTGACGTTCCGTACGACGTCACAGTGGAAAAGTGGATACGGTCGCAGCGCCATCAAATGGTAGAAAAAATTAGGCGACCTCCTCATTGTTATGTCACTAGTGTCAATAGGCTGATGACCTTTGTAGTGAATGAGCTAATAGTGTGACTGCCTAGGCCTATTGGTTGTTCCTTCATAAATATGCATTGAGCACACATGACATCATCTGTGCTGTGCTATTTTCCCCTTGGGATTCAATTAAAATACTTAAAATGAGGAGTTTGCTGATTTTTAAAAAATCTGACATCTTGCAGATATCAATGAATTTGAATGTAGTAATGATATTTCAAAAAATTCAAAATTTTACACAATGAGTGGAGTATCCCTTTAATAATTGCTGTAATGTCCCCGCCATCTCAGGGTTACTCTCCCTAAGAAACATGAAGTCCAGTATAGCAGTGACCCTCTTCTATGTTCAAGTCAGTAGGTAGCGTACATGTCTTTTCTCCGGGCCATACATGCCATAACAGCTGAAGCTCCTAGGAACATTGCAAACCTGTTGTATATTCTTCAGTACACTTAACACATTTTTTTAGTCTCTGCCGTTACAACACTATTTGGTCGTCGTACTGTTCATGAGCACGGTTCAGAAATAAAAAAAGAAATGTTTTTTCTTTCTAATTTCTTGAAGAGCATCTTCAGACAGGATTACACGAGAATGACATTACCGTTGCTTGTTAATTTTGTTTCCACGGGCTCTCTTAGCATACGTCGTACTTAATTTTCCCATTTCTACACACCCTTCAGTACCATTCACTATCTTCTTAATGTTTTTTTTTGTTCCTCCTTGAGGTATTATCGCCGCATCCTGCAACCTTGATCATGAGAGTATCTGCATGATGTGACCGGGTACAATTTGGAGAGAAAAAAATTGGGCTAAGATTTCTGGATCAAACACAAGCAGACCTTAGCCTATTGTGTATTTAAATCAAACACCACGGTCCCAACGATACATTTGCATGTATTCCAAACTGACACTTGAACGAGCAGAAGAAATTGAAATGATACGGTAGAATACCCTCACCACCGGAAAAAGTATGATGGATTGAATCTAACGTCCCGCCGCGACTCTTCTATTTGACTTTTGATGTGCGGAACGCCATGGTCTGCCTACATATCGTGTTATAATAGTGTCTGCTGGCGGTCATGGACCGACACTGGCTTGATTCGATGGTATAAAGAGGCTAACGTGCTCTACCCTGGTACGCTGATTACAGGTCAAAGGCAATAGACCCATTACTTCACGCCTGCAGGATTTCGCCGAGATGATAGGAACGAACTTTAGTGATACTAAGTTTCTTCTTATCGTCTCGACAAAATGAACAGCATGAATCATCCTGGAAGAAAAGGACAAGTCCTCTCCGTGTCTCCTCGCTACGGTCCTTCATTTACTGGAAGATACTTCCGGTGAGGTGAAGTTTTGACTTGCCGAAGCTCAAAGTATACACGCGGGAAATCGTCTACATGTAGCTCGGACAAGCAACACTCTTAGCCAAAAAGGTTCTTTAGGGGTTCTTTGTGCCACACCAGAGGAACCCCAAGGTTCTATATAGAACCTTCTGTAAAGAACCCGAAAGGGTTCCATATAGAACCTTTCTGTCGCCAAAGAACCCATAAAGGTTCCAGTTAGAACCCTTTTCTGAGGGAAAGGTTCTATCTGGAACCTCTAAAGGTTCTAAAAACAACCCGAGGGTTCTTAAATCAGAGGGTTCTCCTGGTGTGGCACCAAAGAACCTTTTCGGCTAAGAGTGAATATTTACGATTGTGAGCGGTAGCCGGCAACGGCAAGAAGCAAGAAAAATCTTCTTGAAGGCAAGACTTTTCTATTGGCAAGGAACATTCCTTCTTCAGCTGACAAGACAGATTGCCTGGGGTGGAGTGGACCGGACACAAAATTGCTGGCAATAAAACGGATGGAATGGCCCCAAAAGTAAGGCAGCACAAGATGCAAGAATACGCCCCGTACTTACCGAATGCCCTGCCGGGAGGAATATACTTGTCGTACTCGGTGCTGTCTAGGTATTCCAGCATTTTAGCAACGGACGGACTCTCAACAGCATAGCTGCATGGGAACCTGTAAAGAGAAAGCAAAAACTGATAAGAACGCAGTTTGGAACGTCATACCCTGCACTGCACTGTCTGTCTTCACCCTGTAGTTTTTGTGCCCGCAGTCAGTTCGCTTCCACGATGAACGAAGAGATATTTTGGATTTTGTATGCATGGCATCTAACCTATACTGGTATATCTGGAGAATGTCACCAATTTCGTCCCAGTGTCATGTAAGAGTGGGTCCCGAGATAGTCTTGAAGTTTTCGAACCTCATGTCAACTGCATGTGTCGGCCACGACTCCAGTTGAGAGAGAATGAATATCGCACCAAGTATACCAGATCAAGAATTTGATACACCTTAAGTATCATGAAATGTAATGCTTTCTCGTACTTGAAGAGGTCGAGATGGGCGTCCCAAAAGTTCCGAAACATCTTTTTTTCTTCTCGAGACGGATGCACGGGGGAAAGTCACTGAATATTTATGTGCAATGAATAGAGTGGAAGGCGGAAGCACCTGATATTAACCGACTTATGTAAGAGAAAGTGTCTGATGGTTGATCTCAGGAAAATATAGCAATTTACATGGTAAAGCAGAGGTCTTATCGCATCCTGCAAAAACATCTCGAGCTGGCCCTTGAACCAATGAGTTGTGTAAAGGAAACTTTGCTTTGGCACTGAAGGCAACTAATCGTTGGTAAACCCAGCAGTTCGACGAAAGCTCCTCGAGTATACAGCTTCTAATTTCACTTCCTACGTTGGCACCCAGCACGGAAAATTTCCTTACGAGATAAAGCGCTGATTGACCACGTACATCGCCGAGGTAACTACCTAGGGTCGAGGTTGAGTCCTTACTTCTGAAGGAGTGAAAGTATAGGGGGCGCTTCGATAAGACTTCGTTCGGAGTCTATTTCGAGAAAGAATCTTCGCCTTTCGCCCTCAAATCTGAGCCAACCTACTTCGTCAAAGCAAGCTCAGTGAGCGACCTCGCCTTTACAAGAAAACCACTTTCTTCTTCAAATGTTGATTCAAGAGGAATACCAATCAAAGTGATGAATAAAACCCCCTCGAGATAAACTCACGTGAGAGTCTCTTCTGTCTAATGGGAATTGATATGATTTCAATCCCTCTAGGATGAAGTCAACCATTTTGTTTGAGGACGGCGAGCCGTCGTCTCTTGACACGGTTACCAGATCAAACCAATGACATCGAGACTGGGTAATCATGCTTGAAAAACAAAATAAACGATGTGTTTGGTGTTGTCCTATTGGTTCAGCTGAATCTGTGTGTTAACTGATCATTGCAATCGATGGAGTGCGGACCTGAGTCGACGATATCAAGGACGAGCAAAAGCTTTTGGGCCGAATTTACAAAGGGTGTTTTAGGCGCAAATCCTCCACATTACGGGAGATCCCCGGAGAATTTACCATGTGTCACCGAACTGTTCGCCTACTTTTTCTCCGGCGGATGGCAGGTTTTGTCGAACGACAAGTTTCAACGTGTTCGATGGTCAATACCAAACGCAGATGAAGAATATACTTGGACAAAGTACAGCCTGTTCGTTGGTTTGCCTTACATCGGGTCTGGCCATCTTTGGATGATGTCCTTCTTGCGGGCAAACCACCCTTAAAGTACGTATAACTATGTACCGTTGTCTGCTGTTGTCAAACCGAACACTCCCTTACGTACCACCGGGGACCTACATATCGACATGTTCTTTTCGAGGGCAGCGACGAGACAGCAACTATTCAATTAGTTCCATCCTCGGCGTCTGACACCAAATAAGATTTCACGCTGGTTACACATGTCCTCAACAGTAACTGATGGAACCGTCTGCTAATTCTCAAAAGTACAACGTAAATAGACGCAGTTACTGGAACCTTCCTCATTTATACAGTCACAGTTCAAACAGTGACGTGTTGCCTCCAGTTGGTCGAAAACCTTTACCCTTGCTTCTCAGTAGTAGTACAGTACGCCGAAGAGGGGCGAAGCGTTTCATCCGAATACTTCCGGCTTCTGCTTCACCCCGACATTCTCTTCCGGATATCTATCTAGCTTACATGTATGTTCGGAGATATTAAGGCCACAAAAATCTCCGGCACACTCCACCCGATTGCATGCAGTTGTACTTCTATCGAACATCTCCGCTCCCCTCGAATTTGTATCGCAGTACCATCATCTTCGGTCCTCTTGGGGCCTCGCGATGATGTAAGTGTACCGCTCGCCTACTCATCGCGACACCAAAAACCTGCTGTCAAACAATTGAAGCGTTCTGCACAGCTTCATGTTACATCATACATATTCAATGACGATTTTATATTTCAATCCCCTCGGTGGTTTTGTAAGTACTTCCAACAGCATAAAAAAGTGATACAGTGGTGCTGAATAATAGAAAAGCAGCTGTTACCCTTCCACCCGATTGGGAAAGAGTATTTGGGTTATGTAAGTGTGGAACTTCATACTTATGAGTCTAGAGCTAAGTATTTCGACGATT
>NMRB01000178.1:136313-150818 GCA_002633025.1 Notospermus geniculatus | reverse complement strand
AAAGTACAACGTAAATAGACGCAGTTACTGGAACCTTCCTCATTTATACAGTCACAGTTCAAACAGTGAATACGTGTTGCCTCCAGTTGGTCGAAAACCTTTTCCCTTGCTTCTCAGTAGTAGTACAGTACTGCCGAAGAGGGGCGAAGCGTTTCATCCGACTACTTTCGACTTCTACTTCACCCCGACATTCTGATATTTTTTCCGGATATCTATCTAGCTTACATGTATGTTTGGAGATACTAGTAAGGACACAAAAATCTCCGGCACACTTCACCCGATTGCATGCAGTTGTACTTCTGTCGAACATCTCCGCTCCCCTCGAATTTGTATCGCAGTACCATCATCTTCGGTCCTCTTGGGGCCTCGCGATGATGTAAGTGTACCGCTCGCCTACTCATCACGACACCAAAAACCTGCTGTCAAACAATTGAAGCGTTCTGCACAGCTTCATGTTACATCATACATATTCAATGACGATTTTATATTTCAATCCCCTCGGTGGTTTTGTAAGTACTTCCAACAGCATAAAAAAGTGATACAGTGGTGCTGAATAATAGAAAAGCAGCTGTTACCCTTCCACCCGATTGGGAAAGAGTATTTGGGTTATGTAAGTGTGGAACTTCATACTTGTGAGTCTAGAGCTAAGTATTTCGACGATTATTATTATTAGCCTATTTAGGTCCCTAAAGAATAATCGTATGTATCTAACTCCTAAAATATCACAGAAGAGGCGTATTTGTGTTTTTGGAACTAAAGTTTCATGCTATTTTTCAATGGAGGCGTACGCGCAGGGCATAGGTGACTTGAGAAAGTTTTTGTTGAAATTCTCGACAAAATGGTAAAACGAAATAGAAGTTTTGTTATTATGCAATTTGCAATGATTTTAGTCATATAGATACAACAGATCACGACAGCACTTCTAACTACTAACTATACAGTGTGTTGTGGACGATGGCACTCCTCTCCCTGCCAGACATGTTTCAAATACAATTTAGTCATCACTGTCTCTCCTCTCGGCAGGTTCAACACGCGAGGCCTTGTCCCAAGGGTTAATACGACAGCCCTGTCCCTGATGGATAAGGATTAAGTTCCTCTTTGGCCGCCAGGCATGACGAGAAGGTCAATATTGGCTTACGGTGGGCGTCGAACTCTCGTTTATACGTCTACGACAGCAAGACATCGCCAGCGGCGCCAGACACGATGGATTTAATTGAAGAATTCAATTGGACATCTAGGGGCTGTTCTCAGAAGCCCCGTCATAAAGTCAAAGGCACACCAGCATACAATTTGAACGTAATGAGTTGTTCTCAGTTGCAGACTTGAAATGGACCGCAGATTTTACGAGTAAGTTTGTTTTTCTGACAATAGGGAGTTTTCGCAAAGCCCCCGAAACGCCAACGCGAACGCCAAACCCATTGTTCGATGCCACGAATAGAGCACCAAACAAAAGGATAGACGTTCGCGTTGGCGTTTCGGGGGCTTGGCGAAAACTCCCTATTCACGATTTTTACCCCCGAGTTATAAATAGATGAGCCACATTTTTACTGACACATTGCTACTGGTACAACTGAAGTATAAGATATCCCGACACCCCATTTCAAGTTTGTCTGCTAAGGAATGACATTAATCAAATGTATTGCCAAAAACGTGGCCGCTACCGACTGTTTGTATATCTGATGTTGCGCACGCAAGTGGGGGAGAAGAACGAAGCCAGGGCAAAAGGTTAAGGAAATGGTAATGGATGGAAAGGTCATGGATCGATTTTAAAAGGGGTTAGTTATGGACTGCACTGATCCCTTTTAACTCCTGTTAGAGGGACGTACATTGCCTGGGTATGGGAGAGGTTTCACCGTTGGAACGTGTGAAAGAAAGTAAAAAAACACCACATTTTCAACAAAATACCTTTCATCAGGGGCAAAAACCAGTTGCTCGGGTATCGAATAGGCCAGTGATGGTTTGATTAATAAAGTACATGTAATATTATTATACCCTATAATGTAAGATTGGTGCCTTTTTTATTCTACGTTCTGTAGATATTGATATCTACAGCTCAAAATACGCTCGTTTTACGAACCATTGTGCAAGGCCAGTGGTGGTTTTAAATAAAGTAATATTATTATACCCAACTGGGATTGGTGCCTTCTTTTCCGCCAAGTAAATCAGAATTATTCATGGAAATTCCTCCTCTGAATGATTTAATGAGAGTAATGTTCCCCTTTTCGCACTTTGCGATATTAAACAACCTTCACATCATACGGAATGGCAAATACCTACAATAGCCTTAAACGAAAGCAATTTCGGGATAACATTTCAATCGAAGTCCGCCAATGAAATAATGCGTATGTTTTTTTCACTATAGAAGCTCGGTTTTTATTGGTCGATGGATTCAAATTGAGTTTCTGCGGGATGAAGATAGGATCCTTGCAAGTTGCAGACGCCCGAGGCCTGTCCCCGGGCGACAACGTAATCCACAGAGTGAGAGTAAAATTTACTTCTGTTAACAGCCGATTACTCAAAATTGCAAATTGAGAAAGCAAATTTTGTCCCCGAGGGAGTGCCTCCCTGCGTGCTGCGTATTCATTCAGTGAAACCGAATCGCATTTTGTCATCCGATGTGCAACTTTGAAATAGGATTTGAATATTGTTGCAAAGTAATGAATTTAACGCCCTCTCAAACCATCATTTGTAGCCAAGGGACAGAAAAAACAGAATGTTGTGAAAATATTGCACAATATTCATTTCATTCGATTTGATATAACACGGTCTTAATTCACCCGAAATGGGTTTTTAGAACAGAAATCTCTCAACGTTATCATATGGGCTACATCATCACAAGATGATGGCATTTAAATAGCAGCGAGTCAATGGACACGGGTATCAGATAGCTTAGCCACAGAGCAATGACTTCCGATGGTAAAGCTAATGGTCCCCGATCAGCTTTTCTCTAGCACCTGGTGGAGATTCTACATCGGAAGTCTCCCTTCCATTAGGAGGCCTTCAACGGAAAGTGAACTCAAAGATCTCATGTAGTCTTGGTCGGATGTTAACAGATTGACAACGCCATTAACTTCCTTAGAGAGCCTCATCTCGATGTCACTAAACCTTAGTGGTATTTTTACCAGTCACTTTCATCTTTAGACATTTTCCTTAGGCATTTTTAGAGGAAATGTCATTGATATTCCATTTGCACGATATGTTCAAAATATTTTCATGCCTCAAGATTGTTGTTGTTACGTTAACGTTCATATGTCCATGGTACTCGTTTTCATGGGTGATGCCCCGATTCCACCTTGGCCATTGGCGCATATTCCGAATTGTACATTCGCAAAGAAATAACCTTGATGACCTCTTGTGATAGTTGCTGTACTTTCACTACAGAAACGACCAGCACCAACTCTGGTTCCATCGTGAAGAAACAGGATTGTGCTCCTCTGATTGGACAAACTCGAAAAGAGGATCGTCCCCCCCCCCCGTGATCGGCTTAGATGTGGAAAAGAACAACTCATTCCTGATGGAGTATCACCGAATGACTTGGATAATTCTACTCCTTTCTTTCTGTAAGGAGCAGACACTATCGATTGTGGTGGGATCGATACTACTTGAAGGCACCAAAAACCTTTCGGTAACATGGATTTGTTGTTAGTAAGATTGCTTAGATGGTGAGCGACGATGCTTTTCTCCGAATGCTGCTCTGCCGCTTTTTCCAACAGGTTCTCTGTACATTTACATTATGACGAGACGTCTGAAGAACATCTTGTGTGGGTTGTACAAAGCAAAGGCGGAATCTGGAGTGACGACTCCAGCATGGAGGCTGTTCCCTATTCTCCATGCACCAAATGTACATTATGTGTAGGCCTACATGTACATTACATCGGTAATGACCCGATGAAGAAGGGGTTTGCGGGATGGAACAGTGCAGTGCAGAAATGCTTGCTGCTCTCTGCAGAAACTGGCCTGGATCTTCATCTCATATACGATGCCCTTAGTTCCAGACCACAAAAATATGTCAAATTTGTTCTGAACTTTATGTTGCCCACCAAATTTCTTTATCGTCTGGTGGTTTACCAGCAGACGTTGGATGGAATACAGAGTGAAAATCTAGCTCCCAATTTGCGAAATCCAAGCCAATAAGAACATGCTAATTTGCCATAAATCCGGTGTAGTATTTGATATCCGTCGAGAATGGCCACTATTTTACGGCCGCCACGAACGGTACCCCGATTAAAAAAGTAGTTTTATGCCAAAAATGCAAAGGCAAGATTAGAATACTAAGCATATCGCTATTGTTCTTTTTTCTTCCGATATTCTCGTACGAGGAGCTCCTTTTATGTTCAACGACGACCTATGAAAACTGCGAATAATCGATAAAAAGAGGCATGTATCACAGGATTTCAGGGGCCATATTCATAAAACCTTGCCAGCTTATAGTTGGTTGCTAGTTGTGTACATTGGCCTGTACAAACTGGCCACTTTAGGAAGTAACTAGGCCTAGCAAGGTTTTATGAATATGGCCCCTGAATTCTCTGCTTCTATTAGGCTTTCGAATGCATGCTTCCCGAGAAGACCTCTAGGCCTTCAATCTAGTGACCGTTTCACAGCGATCTACGTGCCTGCGATTTGGTCACTGAAATTTTCACGTGCCAAGCATCGCCCACCATGTAGCCTGTTTTATCTCGACCATCACCGTTTCGATTCTAGTCTCGTTTTATATCTACCCTGCTGACAGCAGTTGTTGTCGTTGTTGAACATGTCGAAAGATAAAAATCTCTCCAGTAGCCTCAAGGTTTTCTTCACTAGGCTGTTTGAACTACTTTTCTTTCCTCGGAGTCTTTACTTGGCATGAATCCGAGAACACTTAGCAGAATAGATTCGATACTAATGGTTTCCTGCAATGTCAGCAATTCGACCTCAGCATCCGTCCTACGCTTGTCGACGAGAACTCTCCTTTAAATACTCTCCTCAAGCGCGTTCGCCCTCAAAAACTATGTTTTTCTGTGTAGCACTCTTCAGTAAATGTACTCTTAACTTAGTGCTTATGACCCCCATCTTTACCTAATCATCATATTCCAGGCTACATTTTCCAAAATAAAGGGTCCAGTAATTTCTGATGAATATGTAATGAGACTTACGCAGTTGTACCCGGTATACCTCTTTTGAGGGCCGGGCTGAGTCGGCTCAAAACTGATCCACGCCTACAGTCCTACATCCTTGGCCGGGACCGGGAGTTTCGCTCTGTACATGTACTTTCGGGACTTTTCTTGAAAAAATGGAATCATGAATTTTGAAAATAGCCCCAATGTGAGCATCGAAATTAACATTTCAGGCCAAAGACCGACTCGGTCTGTTGATGATTCAACTTACATGTACATGTATATATAACTTAATGAAATTTGGCTGGAGGACGATTTCCGCCAACGAGATTTCATCATACTTCGGGGAATGTTCATTAATTATTCTCATTTTCCCAATACATTAAAATGCGACTTGAACATTTTCCAGAAAGCCGAATGGGAATGTTCTGGCTTTCATAGAACATCTTATTGTTCTTTATACATGAAGCAGCCATCCCACAAACAGAGAAGAAGAAAACATTGTGCAAAACCGATCAAGTGAATTTTTATTGAAGATGCCATCCAAACACTCCTCTCATTTCTATTTTAACTGATTAATTTGTACAAAGAAAAGGAATACGGTTATAAATCACGGCATTTAACCGATGGGATGCGTTTTAAATTAAGTGTCAATCCAACTCAATTACCGTCATGACAGGAAGTGTACTTCAGAGACGAGAATGACTTTCATCAATTCGTGCATTATTTGTAGTCAGATCATTGATTTAACGAGTAGAGACGTTTTCCTCAGAATCAGAATTCATTGAAGATTTCGCCAACTATTCACTTTGCACTGTACTCAAATGCAGTACGTATTTTCGGCCAAATGAGGGTTAAGCCGTGCACTGTAATTAAATGCACGTGCATGCACCTGCATTTGAGTACAGTGCAAAGTAGGCCTACACATTCTTCCAGCAAAGACATTTGTTGTAGAGCGAAAGGAAGTACGGTAACAGCATTTACTTGTTTTTCCTCACACTATTCATCTCCACAGCAGGAACATATCCGTTTGAAGTTGCTAGACATACATCTCTCTGCAGTACGAAATTGGCCTACACCGTATCACTCCTCAGTACAAGTGTCCAGACTGGCCAGGTTTTATCTGCGTATTCAGATAACCAGTGGCAGACAGCCTGTCACATTTGGACACATGTGCTGAGGGGTGATATGTGGTAAGTTTACAAATCAACAGTGTCTGTGCCAGAGCAAGTAAAAGACCCCAAACATAAGTAAGATACGAGCATAAAGCCTAGTTTATACTTCGACGCAAGACCATCGGCGTCCGACGCACGATCAAAATCTGTACATGTACGCCGACATAAGCCTTCTTCATTAGGTCGGCGTCCAGATTTTGATCGCGCGTCGGACGCCGATGGTCGTGCGTCGAAGTATAAACCAGGCTTAAGTCTTTCTGAATGCCATGTGACGTCATTATCATTGTTTACGTTTCTGGTTCACTTCCTGAAGGTCACGTACGGTACCTGTAATGCGTGGCCAATGCATTTACCATTAGAAATGGCGAGATGCCCATGCTCATAGATTGGTCCCAGAGTTTCGTTGGAAGGAACCGTTTGGACACAACATACCCCTAGCCTAATGCTTCAAACCATAAAGTTTTCGTTGTGGGTTGACCGTGATAATTTCAGGGTTTGGGGGTACTGAAAATATGAGGGGTAATTTCGCACGATATTTCAATGCAGCCACTCCATATCGGCGTAGTAATACACTTAGCCCACTGGAAGACAGGCTTATGATACCATCACTATCAAACTTTCCCAAAAGTTGAAAATTATTTTTCTCTTAATTATTTCTGTGTCAAACAGAATATTTAAGTGCCTTTTACTCGATATTATCTATGATAAATGGAGAAAACTGGGTTTTTTAAGATCTACTTTTACCATGTAACCCCGCGCTGATTGGTCAATTACTGGCACGTGACCTGAACGTCTACTGTTGTTTCAATCCAACTTCTTCTATCCTTAATCTACTGGAAACTTGTGTTTTTGGACCATTGGGGCGCACAATATTGAAGGTCGAACATTATCAAATAATCGTCTTTGTTCATACATCCATAATTCTCTCAATTGTTTTTCAAACTTGCTTTTTATTTACTCTTTTGCGCGCTCAACAATCGCTTCTTTGCTGTTTTCATTCTAAGCTTGTGACAAACTACCGTGTGATCGGATTACACCATGCTCGACATAACGCGTTCACGGAGGTGTTCCCACCACTTCAATCAAATCTGAAACCTTTATTTGCCATAAAACACCGGATTCGAACAAGAAAGAAGAGAAATAAGCTAAAGATCAAAGTTTTTTCAAGTGGAAAGGTTCCCAATATCATCATCTGAAATAAAGGAATTTACGCCCCAGCTCATGTGGCCGAAACCACTTGATGTAAACCATCAGAAAATTCGAAAACTCGAAAGCTTTCACGGATCGATGAATATGTCTTTTGTTTATGTTCTCCACATCGCTGAAATAGCATGTTTTTGATAAGTACATGTATCTTCGTCATATCCATCTATGATCTATTCGATATCATTTGAAGCCTCCAAAAACCCGTAGGGAAATAACAAGATTTCTTCTCAAGTCTAAACTGTAAGGTATCGCTATATCGGTCGTGAAAGTTTTCAATATCTCGGCTTGCGATTTCACGATTCACTCGCCAGAAGTACATGTAAAGAAACCATATACTGATTCAATTACTAATACAAGTTCCTGAAGGTTTCTTGCCTTTCGTTGAAGATTCAAACTATATGAACCATACTTTTGAAACCTGGGAGAAGATTTAGAACGACAACAATAGTGTATTAGTTTAAGAATTTATTGACGTCTTAGACTGTTCTGACATCAGCAATGCGTCGGATATCTACAAATCAGGGACCTCGGGGGCAACGACTGCGGATCTGTGACCTGGTGTCATCTTCCACTCCGAATACCGCTAAAACTCAGCGACGGGATGGGGACCTAGTTGCCGATACTCCAGTTGTCTGATCCCCCCTGTTGGGAAGGTAGACCATCAATCTTTCTATACTTCACAAGCAATGATGAATGGCGATAGATCCATGATTTGCAACCGTATACGATCAGCATCACGGCGCATATTGATCACGTAATAGAACTCGAGTGACGGGAAAAAAACAGACGAGATCGTATCGAGGCGATCAGAGCCGGGAGTTGTACGTAAACTGCGCATCGGCGGTAACTTTTGTAGGCACTCAACCTCGCCCGAGGACGAGAGTGCACTTTAACGTTACTGGATTTGGCCGATCTTGTTCATCGCTGATTCAAAGCCCTACTGAAAGGGTAAGATGCGCCCTTCTCTATGAAGTTTAGAGAAAATGTAATATTTTGACTTCAGTGTATGAATAGAGAGGATCTTCTGGGGTTAACAAGATTTACCATTCCCAAACCACCAACCATCGACGTCCTGGCGTGTTACCCAACCACATGCACAGTGACAGACGGCACCAGATCACGCTAACCAATAGAATGCGACGAGACAAACACAAGGTCGGCACGGCCTCAACCCAGACAGCTGGCGTTCTTCCATGAAATGTGCTGATCTGATCACGGAATGTGTTAATGTCGCGGAAAGCAGACAGATTGCCAAATATCGTATGCTTCTGTAAGTTCTACTTATCTGATACATATCAGACTGGTCCCAGACCATAAAATATGCTTAAATTTCGTATGACAAGCCCCGATCATCACTATCGCAATCCAGAAGTGATACATCAAGCAGATATCTCTTCGACAATCAGTTATGGACAGAGTTTTTTCCAGCAATTTTGAGTGGTACTGATAAACAACATAACACATCAAAACGTCAACAAATCTGCTTCTCTGTATGATGACTAGAAAACGAACTGGTTGATCTACTTCTGAGCTGATCTGTTTCTGAAAGCAGTTCCATACTTTTGAAAGTCTTAATCTCCGGACCATTTTTTTTCTTGTTGAGAACATGAAGTGTAAGAAGCCGATCAAACCTCGTAATTCCATCTCGTGAAAGAAAAAGCCCAACTCCTTCAATAGCACTTGAAGTGAAAGTTCAGCCTTACGTCTTTGATCTACACGCGGTTAAAGCTTGGAACGTTTTTGCTTTCCCTGCAGTAATTTACTTTGGTCTCAGTCTTACAACTTTGAAAATTCGGAAGGAAAACGGAGCGTTCACTGGGTTGACTGGCTTTTTTCACATGCTGACATGGGGTTTCAATAACACATTTCGATGTCTAGTTTCAAAAAGCGCAATTTCTAAAATGCAGGATCTTTATTTTTCCGTCATGTGCGTGACAAGAGTTTCTGCGAGTCGAGAACCAAACACGGCATTATTTGGTTCTGTAAACAATACTCCATCACGACGACCACAACAGTAAAGCTGCGCCCCCTATGTGAGATGTCGGACACCATCGCTGTTTTGGAATCCCTCGTAAAGGGTAGTTTTCTGGGATGATACTGCCTTCATACCTCAGCAGTCAAAGTCTCTGGAGACCTTGCCGGGGATTAACAATCCCTCACGCTCCAATGAGGCAACTGAAACCGAGAGTCTTCATGGTAGACAATGCAAGGACAGTGTTAGTCTCGGTGGATAATATCTAAGAGGTTTCGATTGATCTGGAAAGCTTTTGTGTATGAGATAGATCAGATAGTCAATGAAATCAGACAGGATGCACGTGAATGGGTCCATAAAGCACACCGCATGGGCATCTCCTGACAGTTCGGTGACTCCGGATATAGTACACTTCAAAGTACTGGCATGGTTCCACTTCTATTTGATTTAGAAGACATAGAACGAGACAGGCCGCAGCTTGACGCATCATGACATACCCTGGCCTCAGAATCAAAGCAAGTGCAGCTACAACAATCGTTTCGAATGTAGATCGTTGTGTGGGAACTCAACCGTACAATCTTTGGGCCGCTGTTTGTGTCCTTTTTATCGAAGCTTTAGTCCACTTACGAAAAACAGCAATGGTGAACTTGAGATTTGGATATGTATAGGATTTGGAAATGGATATTTCATTGAGAGCCAACTCGAGAGAACTCTGGCGTGGTGTGGAGTGACTTGCTTGAGGATGACATTGTTGGGAACGCCATGCGGTAGAATGTAATTGCCTATACAAGGGATCCCATTGAAAAATACAATTGCTGCTTTGGGGTGGTGGTACCCTGTAAATCTCCTCGAAATCACCAAACCGTCGGAGTGCTGCACTGAAGACTGAATAAAAGATCGATGACTGATGCATTCTTAATTATGCAGCTTGAAAGATTCTCCTGAGTACCCGCAAGATTAAAGGGCGTTTTTACGGCATTTAACCTATCGTGCATACAGCACAGAGTCGGGAGTCGAACTGCATGTAATAAATCGTCAGCGAACGTGATGGAAAATGACTGCTCTGTGCGGGCTAATGGTAATTGATAATGACACCTTCCCACCCGCCCGTATGAAGACAGCAAGACGCTGATCACTCGGAGAATCCGATGAATGGTTACACCGTGAAAAACGCCACGGAATCACAAAGTTCCCCTCCATCGCAATCAGCGGAAATTGCTACGGTGTATGATGTTAGACCTAAGGATAATTTACGGTGTACTCTTTGACAAGGGGACGTAATCAAAGAGACAAAGATGGGCCCACGATTCGCTGAAGGCGCACTGAAGAAATTTTACGGGGCGGTTCCGCCGATTTTGTGTCTCCGCGACAGACAGAGAACGAGACAGTGAATGATTATTATCACTCAGCGCTACAAATTTCTCTGTCAAAATCTACCAAATTTTAGGTTGTTCAAATATCTTCTTTTCTCTTTCACCGTTTCTTCTTTTCTCTTTCACCGTTTCGTGTCACGTCGTTCGAGTTGAACTCGGTCGTAAAAACCCGTACATTTCACGTAGGGCTTCTCATTTCTTGAAATTGACGTAACTTCAACAGCTATTAGGTGGTATAACTGTCCAATATCATTCCGTCGGCAGCACTCACCATGTTTTATAACTCGCCCTGACCTTCTTTTTGGGACGCCCTGTAGCATTAATATGCTGAGAGAAAAAAGTAAATGTCTGTCGGGCATCTCTGCTGTTATTGCCTTCATTTGTAAATAATAAGGAACGTGTTCTTCATTTTTGTGGCTCTTTCTGAGTGCGGTATCAAGTTAGCCTCGAGGAGACTCCGTGACTGGTTATGGTGCCAGTTATGCGACCAGCCCTCCATGGTAACGCATATTGGAGAAAGTTTTTTCTCCTTGTTTGTTACACGAGTCTCAGAAATGGATACAGAGTGCAAACTGAGTGTATTATTGACTAGTTAAAAGGTAATTAGTAGCTACTGTACCAAGTATCCAAAATATGCTTCATTATGACGCTAATTTGGAGTCTAAACTCAGTAAGGGTACTTAATAATGAATATTGGTTAGTGGAGTACTTTTTGGAGATGGCTGAAAGCATACGGTGGGGAAAGTAGGATGTTTTAACGGATTAGCAAAAAAGTTTTGTCCTTTGGCGATTAACACAATCACTGCTCCTCAAGTCCAAATTGCCCACATTAACCGGCTTCCTTTACAACACAACTAATTCTGTTCACGATGGCGGAACGCCAAAGGAAAATTGCTTGAAATACCAGCCTACATATTTCTCCTCAGATGGTAACAAATCTGCTACACGTCATAACGCCTCCGTACACCCTTTTTATCTAACATGGGCCAGTTGATAAAACGTGAAAGTCGAATANCGCCCTGTAGCATTAATATGCTGAGAGAAAAAAGTAAATGTCTGTCGGGCATCTCTGCTGTTATTGCCTTCATTTGTAAATAATAAGGAACGTGTTCTTCATTTTTGTGGCTCTTTCTGAGTGCGGTATCAAGTTAGCCTCGAGGAGACTCCGTGACTGGTTATGGTGCCAGTTATGCGACCAGCCCTCCATGGTAACGCATATTGGAGAAAGTTTTTTCTCCTTGTTTGTTACACGAGTCTCAGAAATGGATACAGAGTGCAAACTGAGTGTATTATTGACTAGTTAAAAGGTAATTAGTAGCTACTGTACCAAGTATCCAAAATATGCTTCATTATGACGCTAATTTGGAGTCTAAACTCAGTAAGGGTACTTAATAATGAATATTGGTTAGTGGAGTACTTTTTGGAGATGGCTGAAAGCATACGGTGGGGGAAAGTGGGATGTTTTAACGGATTAGCAAAAAAAGTTTTGTCCTTTGGCGATTAACACAATCACTACTCCTCAAGTCCAAATTGCCCACATTAACCGGCTTCCTTTACAACACAACTAATTCTGTTCACGATGGCGGAACGCCAAAGGAAAATTGCTTGAAATACACTGTTAGAAATAACAGAAGACTTTACAGAAAATCTGTGCAGCAGAGTCCCCAGCACTGGATCTGTAAAATTACAGCGTGATCTGTAAAACTACAGACTTAAATAAATGTTAACAGAGACTTGACTGGAGGCTGACCAAATTATATTTTCATACTGGTCCCAGAAGGCATCATAATGGGATGTCCAATGGAGTCCAACCAATACAGGAAAACATGAATCATACCATAAAAAAATTATGTAAATTTACAGAAAGTGCTGGGGACTCTGCTGCAGGCACTTTCTGTAAAATTACTGCAAAATTACTACTGTAAAATTAATAATTTCTAATAGTGTACCAGCCTACATATTTCTCCTCAGATTGTAACAAATCTGCTACACGTCATAACGCCTCCGTACACCCTTTTTATCTTACATGGGCCAGTTGATAAAACGTGGAAGTCGAATAAGTGTGTTTGTAAGTTAGGATGGACGTATTTAGATCAATGTTGGAAATCTGGCACGAAAGAAAATTATAGATAATATCACATTCTTAATTTCTCCCTTTCTGGCGGCGACGTAAGACCATATCGAGACAGGCCTACGGTTCATTAACTTATTCTACTTTCAGGCGCGGGCAATGAGTTACTACGTGTACCAATAATACTAAGTAATTTCATTATTTCATCTGCACGTTCAGAAAGCTCTCGTGCTTGTTGACGAATCATTAGATCAAGCAGGAGAATCAATCCGCCCACACCCATGCATGCTACTACTACACCCATGCCTTTTTTGACATACGTGACTGTGTACTGAACCTGTATCGGCCTCCCAAAGACAGCCTGGCATTTACTTATGACCAACATGTAGGCCTACACCTCATCAGCAGCACACCCTTGTGATAAACATTGTACACTGTGTAAAGATCCAACCGGACGTTAGGAGGGCGAAGGTCCATAGACCATTACCAGGCTAATATACATGGTAGATATCTTATGGTGGTGAAAACTTATAAGGCCTGTCTACACCATCAACATTTCCAAAACATTTCGAAAACATTCCGCTGCAATTTTTCCAAAACACTGTTGTTTTCTGTTTGTTGCACAGTGTGGATTGGACCTGAACTTTTGCAAAACAATTTGAAAACATTTTTTGATAATGTCGGAGAGTGTAGAGACCAACCACGAAACAAGCCACAACATTTCCAAAACAGTTTTCAAAATCTTTTGTCGCAGAAATGTTTTGAAAATGTTGATGGTGTAGACAGGCCTTTAGTAATTCTAATTACAGACGAATGGTGAAAGCCACACACGCTCTGAAAGGGAAGACAGGAATATTGTTCTCGATACAATAGAACGGATGGTCAGCCAGCTTCCTGGAAAAGGAAACCAACAGATTATGAAACATCCTTCCGGAAATCTCTCGAACGTCTGTGATTGTGAATGAAATGGAAGCAGCTTTTGATGACTCGTTGGAAACTTTCAGGCAATCATTTCTGTCCTGGGTCATTCGCCACTCTCCTTGGCTTGTCATGTTTTGTATGTGGTCGCGTCCAGCGAGTAAAAAAATGGTATCGCGAGCTTTCCTTGGTTGACTCGGCCACATCACGGTGGTTTCGATTACCAGAAACCACCAAGGAACATATACATCGAAGTTATTAAAGAGTTTATCGAAGTTATCTGCGGTAACATTATACCAGGGAATTCTCAAAGACAATGTAACAATAAGCCTCGAGTCTAATACATGTAATAGTCTTGTGGCTATGCCACCAGATGGTTGGTATGAGGAACTCGAAGTCCCTAAACTGATATTTTTTGGCAGAACGTTGGTACACGTGTTGTAACAAGATACTGTGATACAAGGAATTTGTGATTACACGGGTTAAAAACGATATCAGTTAATCTTCTCGGGTAAAAAAATTAGAAAGAGAATCAGAGATTTTTTTCCTGGAACTGCCAGATAAGTATTGTCTTTGTAACTTACGGTATCGTCTCTGGTATTATTAGAGGAACACGGATGTCGATTTTTTTCCGTTGTCATCCAGATCTTATTGCAGATGTAAAAAACTGAAGCTATTGGAACTTCCTTTATTGAAT
>NMRB01000178.1:121359-135637 GCA_002633025.1 Notospermus geniculatus | reverse complement strand
ACTACTACACCCATGCCTTTTTTGACATACGTGACTGTGTACTGAACCTGTATCGGCCTCCCAACGACAGCCTGGCATTTACTTATAGACCAACATGCTGTGATACAGTAAACTCGAGTTTAAACCACCGGTTCATTATGTTGTTCATAAGCACACCCACAATCGAAATGGGAGTGAATAAAACGTAACAAGTATTATGCTGAATGGGTGGAATCGCTACTCCAATCACAACCCCACACTGGAATGAATAGTTGGTTATAAGGCTTAGGGTGAAACTGACCCTTGTCTGAGCCAATTCTGTTTGTGGCCTCATACAGGGTGGAAATGGATTTTAGGCTTCAGTTAATCAGTTGCGTTTCAATCCAGGCCAGCCTAGGCCTTGAGCCTCCGATTCCAGCCATTCAGCACAACACTTGTTATGTTTTATTAACTCCCATTTCGATTGTGGGTGTGGTTATGAACATAATGAACCGGTGGTTTAAACTCGAGTTTACTGTATACATTGTACACTGTGTAAAGATCCAACCGGACGTTAGGAGGGCGAAGGTCCATAGACCATTACCAGACTAACATACATGGTAGATATCTTATGGTGGTGAAAACTTTTAAGGCCTGTCTACACCATCAACATTTCCAAAACATTTCGAAAACATCCAGCTGCAACTTTTCCAAAACACTGTTGTTTTCTGTTTGTTGCACAGTGTGTACTGGACCTGCAACTTTTGCAAAACAATTTGAAAACATTGTTTGATAATGTCGCAGAGTGTAGAGACCAACCCCGAAACAAGCCACAACATTTCCTAAACTGTTTTCAAAATGTTTTGTCGCGGAAATGCTTTGAAAATGTTGATGGTGTAGACAGGCCTTTGGTAATTCTAATTATAGACGAATGGTGAAAACCACACACGCTCTGAAAGGGAAGACAGGAATATTGTTCTCGATACAATAGAACGGATGGTCAGTCAGCCTCCTGGAAAAGGAAACCAACAGATTATGAAACATCCTTCCGGAAATCTCTCTACGGTCTGTGATTGTGAATGAAATGGAAGCAGCTTTTGATGACTCGTTGGAAACTTTCCTTGGCTTGTCATGTTTTGTATTTGGTCGCGTCCAGCGAGTAAAAAAATGGCATTGCGAGCTTTCCTTGGTAGACTCGGCCAAATCACGGTGGTTTCGATTACCAGAAACCACCAAGGAACATATACATCGAAGTTATTAAAGAGTTTATCGAAGTTATCTGCTGTATCATTATACCAGGGAATTCTCAAACACAATGCAACAATAAGCCTCGAGTCTAATACATGTAATAGTCTTGTGGCTATGCCACCAGATGGTTGGTATGAGGCACTCGAAGTCCCTAAACTGACATTTTTTTTGGCAGAACGTTGGTGTACTTGTTGTAACAAGATACTGTGATACAAGGAATTTGTGATTACACGGAGTTAAAAACTATATCAGTTAATCTTCTCGGGTTAAAAAAATTATAAAGAGAATCAGACATTTTTTCCTGGAACTGCCAGATAAGTATTGTCTTTGTAACTTACGGTATCGTCTCTGGTATTATTAGAGGAACACGGATGTCGATTTTTTTTCCGTTGTCACCCAGATCTTATTGCAGTTGTAAAAAACTGAAGCTACTGGAACTTCCTTTATTGAATTCCAAGACACCTTTTTTCTTCAACGAAGAACGAGGGTCGACATGTTGATGTATTTTGTGACAAGATATGTGATAGCAAGGAATTTCTGATTACATGTGTTAAAAACATCAATAATGATCTCTCAAATAGCTTATTTACGTAGAAAAGTGCACAAGTGCCCATACCTTGTGCAATACTTTTTGGAAACATTAAAAAAATACTTAAGCTGTAAAATCAATATTAGTACCGCCTGTGAGAGTCTTGTGGCGATGACCACTAAATAACATGGTTTGTATTTTGCATTTCTTGTCCATAAACTGATAATAAGCAAGAAGTCAATCTCCAGAATTCACGAATTTTCGACCCCAACCGGGGTCTTTTTCAAGTGGAACTTTACAATCTGAAACTCTAGAAAAGACTATTCTAGAGAATAGACTATTCAGTCTTTTCTAGAGTTTCAGATTGTAAAGTTCCACTTGAAAAAGACCCCGGTTGGGGTCGAAAATTCGTGAATTCTGGAGATTGACTTCTTGCTTATTATCATTTTGTGTGTCAATTTTGTGCTATTCTGTATCTTGTCCATAAACTAAAATGTTTTAAAGAAGGTCTTTTATTTTGAACCGGGAATGACGCATTTCAGGTTTCAGGTGATACCCCGTCCTGAAAACGCAGTGAACATATCAAAAGTTAATCACACTGAAAAAACCCAGAACACTGCCAATCATGACGACATGAATTACTCTAGTTTCTTGTTTTTAACACACCTTCATTACAAGGTGGTGAGACCGCCTCCATCGTAATATGCATTGAGTATGACAAAGGCCTCTTGGGATAAAAGGCCAAGGCGGAGATAGGGCGGGGTAGGATTGAATTTAGTTGACCGCACGTTGTAATTGATCAGACTATGAATGACTTGTGGTTTGGTAGTTGAATGAAATTGACCACGTTGACTAGATGGCCCCAAAAGGCCTAGACGTCTCGAGTGGTGCAGACACCGTGCAGCTCAGCGATTGGTCATCCGTGGTAAATGAACTGAAAGACCCTTTGTGTACGTATTGCGGGGGTGGCGCGTTCAGTGCCCGCCTTGAATATCTAAAAGGTGTGTTAAAAACAAGAAACTAGAGTATTGAATTTGTTCTATATTTTCAGCAAGTCGAAATTTTAATCAAACCTCGTAAGAACAGCTTTGTTTACAAGTAACATGTGAAATTGACGTGGCGTGCGTTTTCTTAAAATCGACGTGGTGAAAAAAACTGTCGATCAAAAGTGCACGCCGCAGGCTGGGGCTTTTCCAATGGGTTTTGACAAGTTAATGGTTACATTAGCATTTAACAGTGTGTGCGCTAAGTGATAACAGCAAAATCGAGTACTTGGATGCAATTAAGCAGACTAACAGTTTAATGTAATGCTCTTAAACAACTTAGTGCACTTATGAGACATAAGATTTCGTTATGAGGCAATTTCGAGCCGAAGACTTCCGAGGTAAAAAATCACACAAGATATATCATTGATGAATGGTTCTTTAATTTCCCACTCGGATGTGCACAAGTTCCAGTTTTTACTAAAATTAGCAGTGCATGCTGATGGCAAGAATAGTAATTAAAATAAACTCTGTAGTCTCGTGGGAAGAGAGTTATCTGCTCTGAATGTGCTGGAATTGGCTAGCACTGTCGTCTGTATCATTTTGAACAAAGATAAAGAAAATCAACGCGAGGAACTACGACTAGACCGCCCCCAAACGGAGGTTACAAAGCACTACGTCAGGGATTAATACATGTAGTTATTAGGAAGTTTAAGAAATCAAACGATAAACGTTAACTTTACGACAACGTTATTTTTTGTACCGAAAATACAATGTATAATCTGGTGAATTGGCAGTAGGAAAATAACGTTCTCGTAAAGTTAACGTTTATCGTCTGAGTTCTTCAACTCCCAATTGAAAAAAATCTTAAATGCACTCCTAGCGTGTCACAATGCACTTCCCCCAGAGAGATTCGTGCAACACCTGCGTGATCTGGCGACAGAATTTTCGAAAGTACCGTTCTGTCGAAAGGCAGTTTTAAAAGGATACCCATTTTAAATGAATAGCCTTTTACCAAAGTTCCGTTGACGCGTAGGCTGAAGAAAATATCGTTAACGTAAACAGCTGGTGTAAATAATGCCTGAAGTTGATGACTTCAAGCTTGAATTCGAGAGTTTAGTTAAATTTTCACGAAAACGACGTAAATAGGTGCTTTTTCCCATTATTGAAGGCTTGAAAGCTTCCGTCAATTCAAAAGTCATCTCACAAATGACACATTACGGCAAAGCATTTCCAACATATTGACCTTCGTGCAGTTACGCTTCACAATCACCATCACTAAATTAAGCGAGACAAAATATCGCAGAATCATATTTTTTCCATGAAGATGCAATTCAATTTATCCTGCTGCTATTCAATCAGAGGATGAATGAAATCTTTATCGAATGGTTCGCCTCACTGACCTCAAATATTGATCCATTTTACGAGAACATCGTGCTCCGTGCTGCCGCCTGATTTGGCATATCGGCCGTTCATCAGGTCTCAATGGACAGTTTTCCGGAATCAATTTTCTGTGAAACAGATATGGATATTGAAAGACAAGATTAAAGTTTTTGACAGGATCATATCGGGATGATATCAAGATTTTGAAAGATTTAATATAGAAATATTATGACAGATCGGCAGGAACAGATCGAACGTTTGCGAGGGGATTATCTGTAATCTGCCAGCCGATCCATTTTAAAACACATAGCTTTGGCGCAGAAGACTCCGTGTCTCAGATAAGCATAGGGTAGTAAGGTCATATTTTGTGATCTATTACACGCTGAAGTTTATGCCACTACAGACTCAGAATGACGGCGAGACATACGGCTGGATTGAAACACAAGGACAGCAACCCCGGTGTTTCAGCTTGAAAGGTTCATGCACCATTCCAAGAGGCTGGTTCATCTTGAATTACGAGGAGCGAAGGAAGTGTCATGTTATGCTCAAATTTTTTTCAGTAAAAAAACTTCCACAAGAGTTGTTCTTACAAGACCTATCGACTTCCTTCCGTTTCCATTTCAAAAGGAAATGTTATTTTTTGTTAGACCTTATTGAAGCGTATGAACATGGTGGTCGATACCGTGATCTGCACTGAAAAACAGTATGGCGGATAGGCCTTTGTATCAAATTACTCAAACCAGAGTTTTTTCTCCCGGATGCACCGTATAGGCTAGTGCTACAAGCACAGAGGTACAATGCGGCCATAAATGACAGAGATATCTGTTGGTTCAAAAGGTAGTTTTCTGCAGAAGGCAGAGTGATGAAGATTCGACCTTAAAGATGACAAAAACATTGTACTTTTTACGCAGTGCATGGTATCATGATATGCACGGGGCAGAAAAACTTACTCTACCTGCTTATGATCGACTTTTCTTTGGAGTTAGATATTGCTGTGTCATTGCCAAGATAGCTGATGAAAGGGGACCAACGTAATCTTTCAGGTCTTTGGCTGTCAGATTAATGCAATCCTTGGGCGAACTTACTGGTTACATCCAGGTTGACATTTAAAGGTAAAAGAACATACGGCACATAGAAGTTTAGTTATTTCAAAAACTCTTCTCTGTTTACCTTTGAGTAGTCGCTGAATATGTTTTATCGTGCGGTGATGTTGGCGATAGGTTCTTTGTAATAGGATACAAGCAGAAGGCGACGTGGAAAAATGTAAATGTGACTTTCCTTGGAACGTGTTCGCATCGAAGAATGTGAGCTATTATTATTATCTTACCATAAGAAAGCCTACGTTTATCCCTTTTAAGCGAAAACATAAGCTGCAATTGTCATATTCTCTCGTTCACGACATGCATTAGTATGAGAAAGAAATCGAGGAAAGATATAGTGGGATGTTATTCATCGTTCATTTTTTGGTGATGTTCTTGATATCTTGAGTGAAATGAACGGTCATGTGTGAATATCTAGTAACAATGCTAAGAAGAACAAAAAGTCTCAAGCTGATGTCGTTACCGAGACCGTACCACTGAGTTGTCGCCGTCAAGGTAAAGTCAAGCCATGCGGGAGTGGCGAGTTCTGATTGGCTCACCTAAACCTGACCTTGACGACAATTTGCATGTTTCAATGGAACTCTGCAGAGGTGGGGACGACAAATGCCCACGACGTTGCGTCATTGATTAACTTTCTGTTTTGCTTCATATTCAAAATTTGCAATTTGGTGGATGAACCAACTCGCCTCAACAACCAACAGTGATTGTGTCGACCGTATTTCTGTCGATCGAGAAGAATTCCCCTCGGACAACATCAACGTAAAATGGCCAATTTTAGTATAGATAATCATATAATAGTGGTAAAGACGGTTATGAAGAACGATTAATGTCAAAAGTTATTCCGGTATTGTCTCAGGGCGACTGTAAAGCTGTCAGTGGGCAGTTGTAATTTCGTCATAGTCTTGAGGATATTTCCGGTGATTTTTACGGAAAGCTGTAAGCTTCAGGCCAACATTATCTCCTTAGTATTGTTCTGTGTTGACATGTACATGTAACCATAAATGCATTTGTAACATGGTAGCGAGGATTGACTCCACCGCTTGGAGGAACTTGTATAATTCCTCTAAGCTCCATGGCATAATTCGAATGTCAGCAAACTAGCACACGATGGTGATGTCAAGGTGACGCTGTCCATGACTTTGCTGTAACCGATTCTTTGCACTACGATTTCTATCACAAGGTATCCCAAACCAGTGTTCTGTTTTTCGGCTGCTGATCACAAACATCCCCTATTCTAACCTGGTGAATGATTCACCAACCGCTGCCCTGGCGAGTTTCTTTGATGCGTAGTGTAATTCTACTCGGCTGTCACGGTAGAATTCTTCATATCCTCATCGGCTAACCACATACATAATGCATTGTATTTCGTTAGTCTCTTCTCATCTTATCTGGTTTTTCTGCACGTAGCAAAAGATGCTGACCTCTTAGCTCTAATATTCATCCAGCAGAATTGTCATTCTTAGAAAGACAAGGAAAACCAATTTGTGCAAATGCATCACTTCCGGTCCACAACACGCCATGCTACTTTGAATATCAAGGTAAACATTGGATCAGTTTGCTGATTGGCCGTTTGTTCCATCCACCACGCGATGAGCATTTGAGGAAGGACGTATTCAGGTGGGCCTGTCGTTTCTCCTTTTATTTTCGCATGGGTGGACAAGAGAAGGGGGTAGGCTACACGCATCAGTGGGTGTCATCAGATGTCACCAGGATTATTGTCACCGGATTCACTCCTACACTTGAGCAGTTCCTACTTCGTCGGCAAACAAAGATGTCACGACGAAAGCTGCAGGTCGTTCGGTTGAGAAACCGATATCAAAGCTACATGCATCCGCGTATACAAATACGGACCGATTTCTATTGTGTACATCTACCTTGACCCACCAGTGATATCACTTCACAGTATTCAACCACAGCGCTCGGAGCAAATGATACCAGATTAGAACATCTTTTTTGCAAGTGCGATCTGATGAGGCAGCAAAGCAGGCAAACACATACCTGCTTTTGTCTATGGCTGATTACGCTCTTAACGTAATGGCTAAGCAAGCAAAAATCTTTAGTGAAGAAGCCATGCGGTTGTTTCATCTCGAGGCGCGCGGGAATAAAAAATAAAGGCGTATATTCGTGGATTCTTAATTAAATTTGCGAACGCTTTGAAGCCGACGGGGCTTTGTTTTGACTCAATACACTACCAACGGCGTGCTATTGACAGGGATGTTTTCTCAGAGGGCTCGGCGCTGATTGCCTCGGATGGTGCCCGACTTTTCTCCAAAGGGAGGATTATTGTGCCGACTCCAGATTTAATACTCCTACAGATCTTGAGGAAAATACCCTAGAAGGAAAAAAACGAGCTTTGGGGTGTCTTTTGTCAGAGGAAATCGGTTCATGGTAACGCTGAACGATCACCGAATTGGTGGTGATGGTAAATCAAATACCTGGCAGTGAGGTTTTCCTTCAACCGAGGAATTAGCCTGACAAAGACATGATTATTGGGCGATCTCTTATTAAGTCTAGACGAAGATTTATCCATTCGCCTCACTGTACTTCTGAATAAGAGGACACAATGCCAATAACCAAACTAAGCCATCCTAACAACAAAAAACACAAAGACGACGACAGCAACTCGGCGGCATGTGTATGAGGTCACCGTGATACATTCCCCGCTTCCAAACTTCGCTTCTGTCTGGACGCTTAAGCCATGGACACAGGTCGGGCCCCGGAGGGCAGTGACTCCGATATAATAGCAGTAATTAACGACATTGTCGTAAGATACAAATTGCAGGCTCCGTCAGCTATATATATCATTCTTTAGACGTACATGTAAAGCTCACACCAGNATATTCGTGGATTCTTAATTAAATTTGCGAACGCTTTGAAGCCGACGGGGCTTTGTTTTGACTCAATACACTACCAACGGCGTGCTATTGACAGGGATGTTTTCTCAGAGGGCTCGGCGCTGATTGCCTCGGATGGTGCCCGACTTTTCTCCAAAGGGAGGATTATTGTGCCGACTCCAGATTTAATACTCCTACAGATCTTGAGGAAAATACCCTAGAAGGAAAAAAACGAGCTTTGGGGTGTCTTTTGTCAGAGGAAATCGGTTCATGGTAACGCTGAACGATCACCGAATTGGTGGTGATGGTAAATCAAATACCTGGCAGTGAGGTTTTCCTTCAACCGAAGAATTAGCCTGACAAAGACATGATTATTGGGCGATCTCTTATTAAGTCTAGACGAAGATTTATCCATTCGCCTCACTGTACTTCTGAATAAGAGGACACAATGCCAATAACCAAACTAAGCCATCCTAACAACAAAAAACACAAAGACGACGACAGCAACTTGGCGGCATGTGTATGAGGTCACCGTGATACATTCCCCGCTTCCAAACTTCGCTTCTGTCTGGACGCTTAAGCCATGGACACAGCTCGGGCCCCGGAGGGCAGTGACTCCGATGTAATAGCAGTAATTAACGACATTGTCGTAAGATACAAATTGCAGGCTCCGTCAGCTATATATATCATTCTTTAGACGTACATGTGAAGCTCACACCAGCCATATAATCATCAACCATCGATCATTTACATGTACTTTCAATGGTCAGAAATGGCACCATTTTCTGGAACTGAGGATGGAGAAGGAAATGTGCCTTCCAGGAAAATGTAAAGCGACCAATAGTCATTCGCAGTCACGAGCAATGGTTGATACCTCATCAACACGATATTTTTACATCGAGTGAACGTGGATTGCGCAAGCCAGTTCTGCGACGACAGTTGATAGAACCGGGCCAATGGCTCGTGAGTTTGTCGATGACATCACACCGTACATCAAAAGACACCGGTCAGCAGGGAAGCCAGTAGCTGCAGTGGAATACTGAATTTTTATGTCGATTAGAAGATAACTGTGTTCTTCTCGCGAAGCCTTCGGCTGAGAACACGAGACCAGTGAGCCACCTTCCTTTGTAGTTGAAGAAACCTAGAATTCATGTTGTTGCAGATTTTCTTACACGTGATAATCAAGGAACCAATGGCCTGGGGAAGACTTGTCCACGGCGTGAATTCTGGTTGTTGTTTTATGAAGAAATGAAGCCATGCCTTTCCATTGCGAGATTTCGCGACCACCGACATAACGGAAAGTACATGTATAGCAAAGACATCCTCGTCTCTCAGGCAGAGGAAAATCAACCATTTTTAAGAGGATGTAATGAGAACTCGAATGGGTCTGGGATATCTTCATGAAGCGAACAAACAGACATTTTGTTGGGAAAAATAGCTGTTGCTGCTGCCCCAACTCAAAGAGCAAAGAATCTGATGATATATAACACAAAGCACTCGAACTAACTGGCTTTTAAGATACAATTTTCTTATCACAATGGCAGGTGCATGTATGTATCGTTTTTGTGCATCGGTAAATGTCCATCTGCTTGATCATAAATAGGAACAAAAAAAGGAAGAGATGCTGTATTTAGAGATCACATACATCAAGCGTTTCAAACATTCGTATGATGTCTTATTAAGTTGTCAGGTATCCGCTTAGCCAAAGTATTCCTTATGTTCTCTGTATCATAAACGATAAAATAATATAGTTTTTTTGTTCGTGAAAAGAAAGAAAAAAAGTTGTTTATAGTGCATCAGAACCTTCCGTTTTTGCGTCCGGTAGAGTAGAAGCTGTTGATCGGGATGAATGCATAGAGGCTTTTGCTGACATTCTTGTAGCCATTAGCCTGTTTTTCGATAATCGTTTTTGACTCCAGGGGATTCTAGTCAAGCTGAAACCACAACCAGCAGCAGAAAACTGCCGCGGCTCAGTCATTCAGTTGAATCAACAAGAGTTTTGAGCCTTAGTCACTACGTGCTGACCATCTGGAAGTCCACAAGGGGCCACTGCATCGCATCGCCCTTTGCAGAAATCTGAAGCAGAGCAAGGGCCACCAACGGATTGTTGTTTACTCCAGGTATAGAGCTCTCACCAATTACAACGATGTTGTTCAGACTAACTCTTTCTGTTGGAGAATCTGGTGACCAGAAATGTAGACACCTGGAAAGATGTAACTTATTATCCGATTTCCCTTCAGGCAAAACAAGTTATAACAGTAACAAACAACTTGTTCCGCAACTTCCTACGCGAGGAGGCTTTATCGCTCCTCTCTACTTTTCTGATAGTTCCAGCAGCTGTTCGACCCACCAGTGGGCACGAAAAAAACATTATCTGGGACATAGATGGTCTTCCTTAGCTGTTAATGATAAGGAATAGGGTAGACAGGAAACCTTTTCGATGTGTCTGGAGGGTATTTCATTGGGGTGAATTAGCTATCGGTTTGACGACAAAGGTGTTCCAAGGGAAGCCAGGTGCCAGGCATGAGAAAGGCCATCGTCATTAGTAAGGTTACTTGGTCGAGAAACTGTCCAAGGTTATGGTCATTGAAAGTAGCGCAATACCTCGGGGTAGTTTCTGGAGCAGGGGGCTTCCTGTAATGGCTTTTTCGCCATGTTACACAATCATAGACGTATTGGCGAACAGAGGCTTTGCTGTTGCTGTGTTCGTTCCGCTAAAATTCCACGTTTTCTACATTCGACGTTGTTGTCGTGACAAGGTAAACAAGAGAAAGAAATCATTCATTACCGAATAAGAACACAAACTGCTGAAGCAGTCAATGACCAATGACCCGTGCTTATTTGAAGTCTTGCCAGTGGATATAGATTTATACCAGACAATCTCCTAAATTTCGGAGTATCACGAAGGGAAAAGGTTTCTTCCGGCTGTCAGTCACGGCGTGGTTTTGTACTCTTGTTCAGTAACCAGAAACGAAGCGACTCAATGCGCTCGAATTCCCAATCTAAGTTAGCAAGAAACGCCGTGCATCATGACGTACTAGACATATTGTTACACAGAGTTAAAAAGGCAAAGTTGGATGAAGAAAATCTTCAGTCGTCCATCATCCTCTGATGACGTTTTCCACGTTCTTTTGAGGGGTCTGGCTGTCACTGTAGTATTAGATTTTGCCAATTTTGACTCTCACGGGATTTTGTTCATTGAGGATAAGTTCTACGAAACTTGAATTGGCACAGGAGGGTTGCAGAATACAGTGAATAGAAACTTCGAAAAACTTTGAAACTCGTGTACAGAAAACACCAGGGTTACCACTTCAAAGTCTCTTGGCATCGATTGAAAGCGTCACTGCAAACCCAAACAAGACTGTCGGCTGCTTGATGGGTATTGCGTTTGAAAAGCTTAGCTCCGGTATACCAATGTTGAATTCCCATCCCTGCCGATACGTCTTATCATTTTATTACTGAATTCCGCAAGACACTGAAATTTTACGACAGTATCACATCAAAGTCAAAGACGACCTTTGAGCGAATGATATTAAATTACCAAATTACCCCGCTTCGGTTTTGTAATCAAAGATGCTTGTTGGCGTGATTACTGTTATGGAAGTATACATCTGAGCCGCTGACAGTTTTTTTCACCATTTTCAACGGAACAGGCGATATGCTGGTTGGTATGATACAGGTGTAAATGATGTGGTACACCAATTAATTTTGTTACCGTGTAAAAAACTTGAGGGCAGATTCTCTCCTTGATTACATGGTTCGAAAGTGCCATCAGACAGGTATTGTTTACAGAAATGTCAGCTTAGTACAGTTTTGTACTTTTATCAACCAATCAGCTGCGGGCGGTTTTTTGGTGGTGATGGTGGTGGCGTGGGTGGGGTGGGGTGGTATGGGAAAGAGAGCCACCAAGAATCTCACGTCAACACCAGGATTTGAGACTTGCTGACTAAAATCCGGGCCATTTCCCACCGCAGAGATTGTTGATATTGGAATAAGAAGGACTTGTAACTACTCAGAGCGTTTGACTCTACCCTGTGTATGCTTACTATTTACTCTGTGGAATAAGAATCATATTCCGGTCACAAGGCTTGCGATAATTTCAAAAAAGCCAACGCTAGAGAAGTCAACAACCTAGCTTGTCAATTGGTTGTGAGATCTTCCTGACTTTGCTGCCATTCCAAACTCACGAAACTCACCTTTAGTCTTGAAGGCAGCTGAATATGACCACTAAGCAGCTCTAAATTTCGTTAGGACGTCGTACACTTTCCAAATCTATTTAAGCCTGAGGCTTCTTGAAAACTGGAAACGATTTATCAATTCTGTAATAGTATATTCAATGCCGTATTTGCTGTCGGCCATGTTTTCCCTCCTTTAATGGTTATTATCGTGGAGGCATAACAGGAACTGGATTTTATTGATATTTGATAAAACTAATCAACACACTGGCCGAAAGGAACCAAGACCCAATGAACAAGTGCATATTAGGTAAAACGTGATACTTGGAGGGTAACATTTATAAACATCTTGGTTCAATGTCGTGATGGTGATGATTTAGTTAATAAGAGGAAACCGAATCTGTTGGCTTTGTCTTATGGTAATTTTTTGTTCCAAATTGCGAATTCTTTCATTCTTGACAAAGGAATGATGTCAAGTGAGTGAAAAAACGGTAGGCCCTACAACCTTCCACAGTGCAAACCTTACAAAACCGTTCTCAGAGCTATCTGACAATTGCTGACATTGCCGTTTACGTCGATATGGGCGACCTTCGTCTTTCACTTGACCTAATTTGACCTGGTAGCGAGGGTGTATTGCATTGGGGTACAGTCACATGACCAAGGAACGAGTCTGACAAAATACACAATCATGTATGTCGACATCAATTTTATTAACGTATTCTGTTAACATTCCCTTGGACTATGAATTATTTTTGTAAATAACCCGGCAACGACATTTATTAGACCAATCATTTTACAAACAATATTAACCGCAGTTGCCTTTGCATGCGGTTTTATCCCGGGAGATTCAATCTGGAAAACTGAGGATTATATGATAAACAGATTTTAGAATTGGATTGTCGAAAGGAAGAAAACCAATTTAGAGACCGAATATCAGTCTCATGAGACAATCGTCTGATCACATCAACAAGCTCTGTAATGATTTCTTATTCAAAACTGAGTCATCTAGGATCCACGCGAAAAACAACTACCACGAAATTCACATTTACATGTACGCTGTAAAGAATTATTCCTCTATGCTCACACGCAATGCAAAGAGAATTCGGACCTCGCCCATGGTCACAAGGTTCATGTGATATGGGCGTGTTATTGACGGCAATGGCATTATATACCATCAGCTAAGGTAATACACTCTCAAGAAATATTCCTTTATATTTCTTCACCTAATGCACACAGAATTCGGACCTCGCCCATTGTTACATGGCTTTCGTTAGATCAACAGCAATATGTGACTAAATACCACCAGCTAGAAAAATCGCGATATGTCAACGCTCGCTTGGGGAGAAAGGCCTAGATTGAGATTACTAGGCATTCGTAGATAAAGTGATACAAAGGTGAGATGCAGAGGCAATAAAGCTTTCTGAAAGAAACGTGGGCATCGCACAAAGCCACATAAAGATAAGTCGTTTCATATCCTGGGGGTGGATCGTTCTGTTGTCGACAACAACGAGGTCGATCATTGGACTCAAAGGGCAATGCTTTTAAACTTGCTACTTCTAGAACAAGTTGTGAGTTGCCTTCTTCTCCATTCTCCTCTCCATCCTCATGGTAGAGTCAACTCCTGTTGAGTTTTCTTATAGATCCTTGGAGAAAGAACTAATCGAGATCGATCATATTGCACCTTAGAGTTCACGTCAAAGGGCAATGCTTTTAAACTTTCTGGCCCGTATTTTCACGAAAGATGTTTATCTCCAGCGACATGTACATGTATGTCTAGAACCAAATTGGTTCTTCTCCATTCTCTATGATAATATACAGGAAGTCAACTTCCAGATTTTGCAAATTTTCGACCCCAACCGGGGTCTTCTTCAGGCTGGCACTTTACAGTACAAGACTCTAGAATAGACTGAGCTGAGTCCCTGAAGTAGATCTAAATATCCCTGCAAACAAGATGAGTGAGCAATTAAGAAATGAATAAGGTCCAAGCCCCACAAGGTTGCTGGACCTGAAAGGGTGTCTGTAATAAATGGATGGCTGGTTGAGCTGAAAGAAAAGAGATTAATCAATT
>NMRB01000178.1:92958-119593 GCA_002633025.1 Notospermus geniculatus | reverse complement strand
AATGCATGTTTATGCAAAATATGAAGTCGCTCGGTGAAATAATAACAAACTGTGAGAGGTTCGTCACTTTTGTCGAACTTTGACCTCTGTGACCTTGAAAAGTAGGTCAAATCAAAAACTCGTTATATATGTCATGTATCCTCATTAGATACACCTATGATAAAAATTTGGAGATGATCCAGTCATTAGTTCAGGAGTTATTGCACTTTTTGTGTTTTTGGTTTTGGCCACCTGGTGGCCAAGCCAACAATCGAATTGGACCGAAACTTGGTGTCATGGGTCATCTGACCTAGGGCTATGTATGTACCAAGTTTCAGATCCATAGCCCCAGCGGTTACGAAACGTGCCCTGCTAACGGAACACGACGACGACGACGACGACGACGGACGACGGACGCTTCACCATCGTAATAGCTCACCCCGGTGAGCTAAAAATCGCCCTGTACCGTGGGTGCAAACCTATGGGTACAGGGAAGTAACATGGGTACAGCAAACTCACTGCGAGGAAGACGGACCAACTGTCAAAAATATTCCTTGGCAATGGGTTCTACTTGGTTCTACCGTGGAGAATATGTTGGGTCCCCCGGACCCATGGCGTTTATCAGCATGAGTACTATCAGCAAAGACCATGGTACTTTGTACCCAGATGCCTATTATGAACACGTGGGAAATGGCTGCAAGGAATATTTTTGACAGTACATGTAGGTCCGTCTTCCTCGCAGTGCGTTTGCTGTACCCATGTTAGTTCCTGTACCCGGGGTTTGCACCCACGGTACAGGACGATTTTTTACAGTGCTGGTCGCCAACTGAAGAACTTGACATGAGCATTAGAGGAAAGAAAAAGCAAAATGAGACCTGTGCATGGGGAGTAGGCCTGAACGTTTGCTCAGAGCACAGAGGTCGCGGTGCCGCCTCCAAGAGTACAGCGATCAACTATTTCACCGGTCCAAAGCCGGAAATGGGTTTCATCTCTACTAAGGAGAAGGAAATGAGGGGGTATCATCGCTTGATATCTCGTGCGATTTCCGGGGACCACACCTATACCGTCTGGTCGTAATTATGTATTGATTTTAAGTACCGGTACCGTCGCCGTGTTAGGACCAGTCGATGACTTAAAGATCTGAGACTGACAGCAAATAATGTGATTTTATCCTCGTCGAGTTATGTTTTTTTGCTTGGTGTCTGGTCACCTTCGACCTTAGTCCATAGGCAGCCATACAGCCCAACGACAGGTGGATTCATGCCGAGTGAAGTTCTCCAACGGATCATAACTTTGAAATGATGCAGTTACAACACTATACCGTACGTGTACAATTCAACTTCACGCTGAGAAATGAAAATACGATTGAACTTCGTACGAGCAATTTTTGCTGACAGCTGTTTCGCGTATTTTTTGGCAAAATTTCAGAATCGTCAATAATGATGACGTGTACATCTGCACAACGAGTTGGTACATACGTGTACGTATTTCTTGTAGTTTTAGACAATACCGGCTTGAAAATATGAAGGTATCGTCAATATAACTTACGTAATCGGTCATGATCACAATAGGTAGTTTAAGAAATCGAACGATAAACGTTAACTTTACGAGAACGTTATTTTTCGTACTGTGAATTCACCATATTATATATGTATATTGCATTTTGGGTAAAAAATAAAGTTGTCGTAAAGTTAACGTTAGTTTATTGATTTCTTAAATCAAAGCTAACCTAAATTTGAAATGTGAAATAACCTCCAGTTACAGCCATCATGTACATTTAAATAGCCTATATGTACACTGCATCTCCCCATGGTGAACAGGAGTTCGCAGCGAACGTGACGAAGAGGTATCGAAAAAAATTGTTGATGAGATGATTAGGTTGTAGTCCGACACCCAGTTCCGCCCATGTCATTTACAGCAAACCCAGGCCACCGCTCTAAGTAATTTCCGCTCTTGTTTGACGCGGACTAGTTTACTTCCTGATAATTAGGGGGCGCACTTTTTATCCCTTATTTTTTACCCCTACCGCAAACACGATTACGTCTGATAGTGATTTGAAAAAATCCTAGATTCACCCAAGATTGTCCGGGAGATCGACTTCTACCCGCAATTTCCTGGGCCGTAATTACCTACACAACGCTGGTTTCTCGCGTGCATTGGTCATGGCAGTGTTGTAATGGACAAACGTATCTCGTGATGCTTTCTGCCTTCCGACAAATCTCATACTTTACGATGCAGAGTCATTAAATGAGACCGAATTACACGAGTGACAGTCACTACAGATTAGAAGTGATTTAATTGGCTCTTAAAAAGAGAGTGCACCAAGACGTTGACAACGTGATACGAATTTTGTACATGTAGGCCTCAGTGTATGTACGCTTGTAGTGGAAACTTGTACATGCAGGCTCCACCGAAGTCGCAGATACTTTGCTTTGTCACAGGGATCAAGAAGCCCCTCCAACATAAGCATATGAAAAGCGTCAGTGTCAGGACTTCGCTTCGAAGATATCAACAACATGCTGTGTAGTCAGCAATGGCGACATCACCAACAGGAAAGCAGCTGGACCCCAGAAATGCCACTATGACCTTACAACTGCGAATTCGGCGTATGTATATGTGTACGTGTGTTCATGTACGACTCTTCTGACAGAAATACTATCTTCCTTGTGCCCCTAGATAAAACCCGTCAACGCGTGACTGGGTGATTTATTTCACTATCTATTCATCCTGAAGATATCACCCAAATAACAGTCACGAGAAAGAAATCCTTCTCAGCAGACTATTGATGACTCGGGAAATTCTGCGCTTATCAAGATTAGCTGTATCATTCACTGCAGAAAAAACAAATTCCTTGATATCGGTTTCCCGGGAAGCAGTGAACGTTATCTCACGAAATCAAGGGTGTGCATCATTAGTATAATACAGTATAATAGTACCAATTAAAATGGTTTATTTGACCGCGGCTACACGAACTGTTGTGCATCACCTGATACTCCCGATCTATCCTGAGTATTCGATACTCACTTTGCCACTGCCAGGTGTATATGACATACACAACGTCCAATACATTTGAATTGGATTTATATACCTGAATTTGCAATGTTCGATATGACGAGGTCGTTATCTTCATGTTACACTTGCGGGTTTCATCAACGATTCTTTGATGTCGGTGTGAACTGACAACTCAGGATGGCGGCGGATAAACGTTTTTTGCATTTCGGAATGTCACTTCGAGAGAAGAGCGAAGGCGTTGATGCTTCATTTGCATATGAAAGTCACCCGGAGAGTGCAGTTGGACATATTTTTGCTCCTGATGCCGACATGTGACACTCAAGGAAACATTAAAAGAAGCCTGAAGGATGTGAAAATTATTGCTGTGCTGTCGAAGATTTACTGGTTAGCCTTACTTTCAATCCCAATAAACAATATCCAAACTCAACGACCCCAAAACGCAGGTTTTATGGCAGTATTACAGTCAATTTCAGCTTTGGAACGTTTACTTTGCGCATATCAAGCAACGGCACAGGATGCGAGTCTGAAGATACCCGACCAGATTTGATGTATTTCGTCCTGAGAGACGAAAAAACACACACCGGTTTCATAGAGCGCAAAGATAATTAATCTGTTCGGTCCCAGGAGTGGTATAACGGGCGGCGAACAGGACAGGACAATTAAAAGGTGTCAGGAATTTATCCGCTGAGAATTTGTACCATGTTGCTGCCGTGCTGTCGGCGTTTCTATGGCGTTTAGATGTCCAAGTCGCAAGCAACCGCTGCGGTAGTATTTGGTTTGGTTTGCGAAGAATCTTAACATGGCAGCATGTAACTGCAATTGCAATTCGTACCTACTTCCCTGCCCAAAGGTTATCACGGTATACGTGTCATAAAAGATGGACCATATTGTAAACCTTGTGCCAATTTCACCTCTGGTGTGAAACCTTGGATACGCAGCGAAATTTTTAATCTTCGACTGCATTCTTTCGCTTCAATGAAGTCTTTTGAATTTCAAACAACATTTGGAACTTTGGAACGACATTATTGGTTTATCTAACGGAAAGTACCGCCGCCGCCTAACGGCTTAAGGAATCGATTGAAGAAATACGCCTGCAGCTAGCGTGGCACTAAGACGTCCTGCAATGCTGTTTGTCGGGAACGTGGCAAAGAAAACAGGATATTATCGAGATTGAAGGAAGTGAAATTGAAAAACTAGTTTGATATCAAAGCGAATACCTGCAGCATGCATTTTCGATATTTCTAGTGATTTTTGTCTGGTCAAGACTGTGCTATGATCATCTGCAAGACACATGGCTGGAAGTCAGAGAAAACCGCAGGTAACTTCCAATTAAGTTTGTCAATTACTGAAATGATTTTTTGCAAGTAACAATTCAGCTACTCACGAAGCCTTTCTTCTTCAAAAAATGGAAAACTGCTCACCTGCAAAATATAAAGGACAACAACGTTAGAAGAAAGAGAATATTGTGTTTCCATTAGAGACAACGGCAATTATGATATCACCCGGAGAGTTGCCACGAATATTGATGTAACCTATGTTCTTTTGAAGCATTAGGATTTTTCAGCCATCAAGGATACCATACAAAAAGCAATGAAAGCGAAGATCAACGCGCGTTACTCTTTTATTGATGAACGATCACCGATACTGCCGCAGGGCGTTACAACATGCCTTGAAATTTTATTGTTTCAGCTGCAGAAAGGAGAATAACACCAAGAGCTATCGACCATGCCAAAACTGCAACTCGACTCTCGGTTGAGCTGACCCTGAAAGAAGTCCCCTTTACTTTGCGAATGGAAATGTGGCCTGTGGCCTTGAAATTTGTAGTGGACAAGTGACGTTTGGTTTTCCTGGCAAAGCATTCGACATGACACTTTGGCTATAAATGTTGAAGAAGCAACAGTTGGGTAGCAAAATACTGGACATTCCTAACGTCCGGTCGGATGATTACACAGTGTATATCACAAGACCCATGATAGGTTTGTACGACAGTGAGGTAGGCCTACATATAGGTCTCGGTGGATGCCCCTGTCGTGTTCCCCTTGCCATCCATATTAAACTTATCCCGCAGTTTCAAACCGCTACCCACTAAATTATCCACACTCTGAAACTGCTTCAGTTGATGGCATCCTCAAAGTAGGACTCATAGACGGCGTTAATAGCTGTTCGATTCGGAGAATCCTCGCTTGGAATGTGCCGCGTGCGCGAATATACAGTGCACATTTTGAACACGTAGGCCTATCTTAGCCAATCAGAATGTGTGTTACGGCGACGTCGGTTAAATCTATAATGATGGCTTATGATTGGATCCCTCGTTAAACTAGCGCCGTCTATTGACGATCCTTCACTTTTGGCGCCAATCATGCCAGCGTTTAGTGGGTCTCCACCAATGGCAAACTGAAAACTGGGGATGAGTGTACATCCATATGTAGTACGTGCACGACAACTCTACAGCGGACTTTTTGGGAGCGAACGTCTAGTAAATGACGTTAAAAGATGGGCGTTCCTTGTCGGAAGATCCGTAACACAAACCACTCAACCCGAGACCAGGATCATCTGCTTGGTGATATTTGCGGAAAGTTTGCATAAAACGTTTCCTTTAAGAAACACTGTTGACTCGCGTACAGAAAGCGTCGACAGCGAAGTACATGTATTATGTATGAGAAGTACATTTTTTTCGCAGCGGCTTCGACGACATTAGCAGAGATACATTAATCTTCAACGCTATTATCCAAGCCAAGGAAGCCCCGATGCATTGTGTGCATGACAAATGTTCCTTCTGGTCATTGCTAACTGAGAGTGACCAGTGCTATATGCAATCTTTACATCATCAGGACAATGCGGGCTTTCTCTTGGGATAGTGACAATGGTTTTTTCATCAGAAAACGATGTTGGCTATAAATACTGAATAGTTCTTTTGTTTCCTTATGCTGTGAAGGGATACTTAGAAGATGGTCGTATGAAAAATGTCACCAGGAAGTGGGAAAGATGATGATATATCTATCTGTGACTACACCAAAGATGTGGATGGTACATGTACGCCTACATGTACATCGATACCCTCGTTACCACGCCAGTCACTGACGATAATTTAGCTGACCCTATGGCCCTGTTTTACACAGAGTCTTTCGATTAGGATCGAGGACAGTTCATTTCCTTTTTTCTCTGTGAAAAAGGCGGGCGACCTGTAGTATCCTTCCCTATTCATGGTACAAAAAGTAAGTGAACTGGCCTCGAACCGACTCCGTTAATGGGGTCAATTTACAGCACCTAAACTATTTACTTAGTGGTGTAATTTCAATTGAAGTTACACTCTTAAAAAATTCTCGTCGTACTGACAAGCTGGAACTCGTTCTCAGAATATGCTTAAATTGACAGGGTCTATCTTGTCAATTGACAAGTTTTTAACTTGTCATCCTCGGAAAAGAGACATCTTATCATTGAAACAACTACATCTCGTCATTCAGGCTACACAAAAATTAAAAATTATGCGCCAAGATACCGTTATACGGTAGTTACAAGTACTAATAACAGGTACATGTACATATGAAAGAAAAACTCTCCCAAATTTCAGGGCCTACGGCGGGATTCGAACCTACGACCTATGAAATGTATAAACTACTAGACATAACCCCCAAACCCTCCAGGCTATTGAGGCAACGATGGTGACAGCATGCTTAGAGTTCAAGAAATTGAGCGATAAATGTGAGGGAAGCGCATGCGCAATAATGTCCTGCCACCTGCAACTTATCGCCATAACTAGAGACCTTGTCGACTGGATATAGTGAACTCGTCACAGAGATGTGCGACTCGCCATGACAAGTAAATCGTGTCATGAATGACGTAATTCGTCAGGCTGACTAAAGCATCTCATCCATATTCGCAGACAAGTTGCGGTGACAAGAATTTTTTAAGAGTGTAATGAACAAGAAGTTTCAATAACCACCGACGTTTCTGAACGACCGGCCGGAAACAGTGGAGATGACTCTTTTCATGTTGTACACATCACGAACGTGCTGAGGTCACGACCTACGTATATGCAGTTTCTCAAGGCAATGACCATTCTGACCACAACGATATGTCCCTAAAGGATAGGATGGGAGATAGAAGCCACATTATATTGTCACGCACCACAACAATAAAACGATTCTCTTTGTTGTTTATAGCAAGAAGTACGCCTTTCTTTATAGCTGACATGAAATTTCTCGGCACCAATATAATACTCATCGAATAAATGGGATTCGCTAATGATGTGTCTGACATGGCGGCCTCGGTTATTTTGTATACGGATGTGCTGTCCGAGAATGGTCCTTTGAAATCGTGGATTCATCTGCGAGTCGTGACCACCGTATTCGTCAGACACATGGGTGGCAATGTTCAAGTATAGGCACTCGTCAGTTTCAAGTCTTTTTTTGTGGGTTCGGTTCGGTTGGGTCGTAGTCATCCTTAGTGTCATTCGTCGACAACGTAGCTTTCTCTGTTGGGCCCGATTCGTTCCTTCTTAAAGATAATGTATCACGGGTATTTTCGCGGGCCACGAAAATCAATGTTTATTTACATTTTGTTTGTTTATATCTAGTCTTTCTTTGTCTTATGAGTAATTTGTTGGTAGCATTCCCCTCTATAAATCCTTTTGATGCCGAAACTATTCAATTTGGTGGGTTGGCATGCCCCAAATATCCAAAATAACATTATGTAAACATCCCATGTTTACATGTACAAACATTGAATGTAAACAATGAAGTCGTGATACATTATCTTTAGCACAAGTTTTCTGTTGATGGATTTTTACTTGCACTTGAGCGATTATTCAAGGCTGCTGACAAGAATGAACGTTGACGCCCTTAAAAAGTTGTTATACCCATAAAAGATAATTTAAAACTTTGCGGGTTTTCATTCAACGAATAAACTGGCTGACACGGAAGTCCATCCGACGTTGCTGCCAGTTTTAAGGAAAAGAGTTGTACAGCTTCCATCCGCTTCCTTTGATGTGAATGAATCAGAAACCTTATGAATGAATTCTAAAGGAATTCATTATTGTGAAACTGAAAGGTCACTGGTGCGTTTGAAACCCCGAAATGTAAGTTCTAAAATCCGCAAAAAGGCTCTTTGAAAGCGGATCGACAGCTTCCTCACGCTGTTATTGTGCACAACAGGAATGGATGATGATCCATGATGTTGTGTATTCAACCCTTTTATATTCATTCCCATTATATCGGATGGTGAAAGGGGCCTGCGTACATTTCATCTTTTCGAGGTCTCTGGTTTCTACTTTGTAAAATTATATAGATACTCTAAGGAATTATCGCTGTTCTCTCCAATGTCAATGAAAAAGCAGTTAAGTATTCGTACGTTTGAATATGGCAACATTCATCTTCTAAGCAGAAAGTAACAAATGACTTTTCTTTATCGTTTACCGTTCTATCCGTGATCCAGAGAAATGAATGAAGTCAGCTAAATACTAAAAACTGCCATCAAGAAGGCGTTATAAATGACATAAAGGTCATGTGATGTAAGACCTGTCATAATGGCAGTGTTAACGTTCGCTAAATGGAACTTTCGCATAATTGCCACCGAAGCGTTCATTCTGTTTCTTTTTGTTTCCTTCTCACGCAAACCTTTTCAAATCATTATCCGCTCACGCTGATCTACTCCCAGAGAACAGGTATAGATTCCTGATTTGACACACAACTGATTTTATCACAACGTGATGTTTGCTCTTCCCTTCTCGTACGCTGAGGATTAGCAGAACTTTGAAAAATACCAACAAAGTGGGAAAAATGGATCTTATCCCACCAGGAAAAGAACTTAACACAACAAACGATTGGAAGACCTGAATAGCGGTTACAACATCATGTGTGAAACACGTTTTTTCTCTTCTTTATGTACATGTATTCAGTATAAAGGGGTAAGCAGGTTATCCATGTATGTGTATTTGCGTGTGCGTAGTCCGTTTACGGAGGGAGGAGCATCCATTTTTTCCAGATGTTAATATCTAATCCATCCAACTAGAAGCATAAAACAGTGGCTGCTCCCTGCCGTAAACGGACACGCACACACACACACACACAAATGCACATACATGGATAACCTACTTTGGCCATCGTCCGCTACTAATACTGCGTAAAGCCAGGAGGCTGGCATGGAAGTTTTTTGCTTGGAAAGTGCAAATACTGCACTTACGAACTGGGTTATACGAAACCTCTGAGTTTAAGACGAAAAAAGGACCTCCTTTAACGGCGCGTCAATTAAGGTGCCTGAGTGCCATTCTTATATAGACTGAGTTACATGAAACCTCAAAATGTAAAATGATACGATAATCTTCAAAGCTATTCTCCACGCCAAGGAGGTTCCTGACGGTAATGTCAAGCTATACGAGTGCGATCATTTTTTTATGCTGCCCGTGTACCTGTGTACCTTCTATTTATCTCTGTTATAGTCGAACTCTATCTGTACGACATCGAAAAACCACCCTTGCTAATAAATAATAATAAAGGTAGAAGACTGGTGATAATCCTTTGTCACTTCCTCCGAGATGGAAATGAACCTCCCTTCACCAGCTGATCCCATTCAAACGAAGTCTCCCTTATAAATATTCATCGCATATGAACCGCCTGTCAATTTCCTAACGAATAAACTCCACATCGGATTCTGATCGGAGCCTGAGTTTCCATCAACCATTTACGCAGGAAATTATCGTACCGTTGCTTTGTATTCTTTACAAAGTAAATGTAATAGTAAACGATTATGGAGGCTGGAGGAAAATCGTTTCTTTCGATCGTGTAGGGTCTCTGTAGTGCTTTTTAACAAGCCAGCTACAGTCTCTACCTTCCCTTTTTTTCATCAGGTACTCTCCCTCTCTCTTGTAACTATCGACGATCGCGTTACTTCTCTGCCATCTGATCCCTGGCGGACTCGTATCATCGTATAAATTATTGGACAAAGTACCTAGCTCAATAAAACACCTCATGGATAGAATACAGTGCGTTAGAGTAATGAATATTTGACAGATTGTTGTCTCATTTGAATTTTTTTCATTCATTGACTAAGTAATGTTTTATGGATGAGCCCAGTATATGACCTGGCTGTGGCGCTTGGCCAAACCGATGATTCGAGTGACTGTGGAGGCAAACAATTGAAGAACATGCGTTCGTAATCAATGATAGCTCATACTTCACCATCTTGAGATGTCAAGGCACCCATGAGTCACTTCGCCTTCGGATAGCCTATGCCCTTGTGGCCTGAAGGCGAAATGACCGCAGGCTTTGATATACTGCAAGTGCAAGATGGGAGCTACTTCAATCGAACGCCATTTTTTGGTGGTGTTACTTTGTGAGACAGATGCCAAGTAAAACCTCCTGATATGTAATTTAGTTTATTGCCAAGGAAAGCTTCATTGTTCAAAGCAACACTTTCGAATGAACAATGGGCGGTCACCGTACGAGACTGATGCTTCTTTTTCGTACGATAATCTCTGGGAATGATGAAGAGTAATCGCAGCGAGGACAAGTGATAAATGCCAATCGGCCAAAACAAGTGGAACCCAATTCAAAAGTCAAGAAAAAGACTGCAAAATGGTTGAGAACAGCGTCAAGAATGGATGACCTGCTAATCAAAAGTGAACATAAAATTACTTCCGATCTGTTTCATCTCTTCCAATATTTATGAATGGGCACGTTGTTACGAAAATCCTACTCTCGACTTGTCAGTTCGTTAAGCCGTATGATCCAAATTGCCATTTGAATACTGCAACAAGTTAATTAATAATTCGCGAGGCAGATGCCTTAAAATTATCAACAGGAAACCGTGAAGATGCATAAAAGGCACGTTTCGGTGAGAGGCAGATGTCCGGAATCGGTGTAATTAATCACTCTCCTAGATTCTGCTGGAAATGGTTACCAAAGAACGACATCAGTATTATCAAAGATCAATTCATTAATTTCTAGTCAGCGTCGATATCATGACATTGCATTTACCTTCACTTATGGCGTCTTGGTTCCCATTCGGTTATTAGCGCTCGCTCCCTTCGTCACAGTGCACAAGTGACGAAGGGAGCGAGCATTCAGAACCTCCGGTGATTACTTCCGGATGCTGCCAAATGGCCACAATGTTATCCTAAAAGGAACCCCGCCCTCACCCACTTGCCGATGTTTTCCGCCTTGGAAATCTCGTGGTTGACCAAAGAAGTCCGCCGTATTTCTTTGCTTTTTTAAGCTATACATGTAGCTCAGTAGATGCCCGATTTGTTGGCATTAAGGCTTTCTTGAACGGACATATCCTTAGACCATTAAGACCTCATACCTTGTTGTGTGATATCAGCAATTTCCAATAATACCTGCGGTATATTTCGACGCACGCCAGCAGGAAATTACCAAATCCAGGTTGAGATCCGAGCCGATTCAAGGAAGAAGCCAAGATCAAAATAAAAATAAGTCATATGTAACTGAGACGTGGTCAATTCAACTCTCAGACACTTATTCCCAAATCTCAGAAGCTAAAGTCAATAAGAATGATAGATCGGTCAGCATACTTGACTGGGCTGGCACCTGAGCGCATGACTAACTCGAGATGACTGGAATTTAGTCCACAAACGATGTGAGGCTTATGACGTCGGGACGATGTTGACACAAATGATTACCCGTACTATTGGAGTCGTTCCAACACTTTCTTGACACGACACGAGGAGATGAGAGACGCCTACCTCCATATAAACTCCCTCCGTAGTTTCAAACCGCTACCCACTACGTACCCGTGACGCTCTGAAACTGCTTCAGTTGGATGCGATCCTCAAAGTATCACTAATAGACGGCGCTAGCTGTCCGATTCGGGGAATCCCGCTGGGAATCTGCCGCGAGTATGAATATACAGTGTACATTTTGTACATGTACCTTAGCCAATCAGAAAGTGTGTTACGGCGGCGTCGGTTAAACATGTGATAATGGCTTATGATTGGATCCCTCCTCAAACAGCGTCGTCTATTGATGATCCTTCACTTTTGCGCCAATCATGCCAGTGTTTAGTGGGTCTAGACCTAGGGCCAACTGTACACTGTATGGGGATGAGTGTAACCTCCATAATTGACTGACAGGATGAATCTCGTGCAAAATAGCCAAGAATCTTTCTGCTTTGCCGCGAGTCAACCTACCGGGCTGGGCGGTTGAAGGCAATACATTCTAAAGTGCGTGACTTCTTTCAACTCATCCCGACAATGAAGCGTAATTATCGCCCGATTCACACGGTGATACACAACACAATCAGTCGGTGATTGCAGCAGTATTAGCCCTATCAGAGCCCGCGAAGGAGATTGGCACCTGGTCTGAATGCACTCTTTGCAGCCGCAAGGAATGATGTGATGGCGATTGGAAGAAATGAACAGACAAGGAGATAAGGTGCGATAGGATCGGTTCGACTGTCGACAGGAACATGTAGGAGTTGGAGATTGACGTGAAAGGAGTGCCAAGTAGAAGTGAGAGTGAAACTGCTACAACTTGTACCTGCCGCGAGCGATGAGATCTGGCTCTACACTGCATCAGGCTTTGCCCCTTGTATGTGTGAGTGAAAGAAAGCCCATTACATCGAGGCTAACCGTGACAGATGCGAAGCCAAAGGACCAATGAAGGCAAAGGACCAGTGAAGGCAAAGGACCAATGAAGGCAAAGGACCAGTGAAGGCAAAGGACCAATGAAGGCAAAGGACCAATGAAGGCAAAGGACGAATGAAGGCAAAGGACCAATGGAAAACAAAAGACCAGTAAAGGCCATCCTGAGAGGTTCTTAGCGTTTGCTCCCTTCGACACCGGGCGTTAACGTGGTGATGGAGGGAGCGAGCAAAGAACGAGTGATTACCTACGAATGGTAAAGGCAGCAAAGTCATTCTTCTTAAAAACTTTGCCAATGATGTGAAATCATGGTCTCACTATTTGTAGATTGGATTTCAACTTCGTCATCTTATCTATTTTTAACCGGATGTAGCTTGAGCAGCGTCCTCAGACGACTGAATGAGATGGAAATAAGCGATAACAGAATATAATTTATATAATTACAATGGTCTGACGCTGATGTTATTGGCCTGTCTGATCAGATTACTGCGCATAATAGTATATAGATGATATCATGATAACTTCTAGACAATGTTATAAAGCCAATAATGATCCACACATTTGCCTCGTGAATATTTTTCTGTGGCGGAGAGGGAGTATCACGTACAGGAACGAGATTCCGGTGTGACGTGCAACATGTTTCCGTGCCATCGTACTTTTCCTTCGGGATTTGGAGTCAAACGAAAGTGACAACCATGTACATGTATTTCTCTGCGTTACCCTTCATGTATACATACATTGTATAGACAAAGTGGTGTGATGTCAAGAGCACATGATTGCCTGATTCCATTCTGTCAGTTGATTTTGGAAATCCGATTGACTCCGCTAGTTCGGGCGTCCCGAACTATACGTACCCCACAATGGTAGTGCTTTTGTATCCATACATGTATGTGTACATGTACATGTAATTTGTTTACGGGATATGCCATGGTGTTGTGGAGGCTTGGTGTTCGCCGGTGGGCGATCCTGTTTGGACGGGATGGGCCCTGGGGCTGACGGTATGCCAGATTCGCAAAGATCACCGTGGAAGATATACTATAGTAGGCCTACATGTAATATTGGTGGAGCCGGTGGGTGATCCCGTCTGGACGGGAATGGCCTTTCTCCTATCTTTGAAAAGTCACTGCCTTTCTAGCTATCTATTCTATGAAAACTCTGAGATGTGGGGAACATTACACAACATCGACATGTACATTGTATCTGCTTTTGATCATCTGAGGTCGTTCTAAAGAAAAAAAAACAGTTCTTCTAGAAATGCAGGCAGCCAAATGAGCAATTATTTCTCCTGCTATTCAAGAAGATATCGCCGGCAACGTGAACGAAGGCCATTTCTTTTTTCTTATATTCTTACCTTTTTTCTTTCTTTCTTATGTTGTGCGCGGTTATTGCCACTTAAGAGGATGACTCGAAGGATGTCAAGTCAACAAATAAATCAGATACTTTTTTAAGTGGTCGATTCAGTCGAAGAGGCCAAGGATGCTCATCACGAGAACGATATCTGATGGTTGGTTTTTTCACTTCAGTTCTTTGTAAAGAAAGCGTTTTACCATCGCTTCAGGAGTCGCACGGTAAACCTGTCGAAGTATCTGAAGCTTTTTACGGCAAATATGATTAAGGAAGGGGCTTGCGTGTGTTGTCAATGCATTGTAATGATCTGATGCTAAATTTTCTCAGCGCTGCAATTGTTATAAAGGTTGCAGGCAAGGACATTCCCAACTCAAGTCTAACACGAAACAGGCTCCACATCAATTTGGGAGTAAATGGTTCATTTGTAAATCAGAAATGCAATTAGAAAAGTGGTTATGGGAAAGTTTTTTTTCCAGTCTGTATGATCCTGTAATCCTGTTTTTGGTTAGAATCGGTTCGGCCATAAACCTGGGCACGGGGAAGGGGGCAGGTTGTCAGATCTTTTGAGGCGTTGAGGGCCCATCGTAGTGGTCTCGTCATCAGTTGTTGCTATTCGAGCCGTCGAAAGGCATACGGCGCCTGTTTCTAATGCGATGCAACACGTTGCTCATACAAGCAGTCGATTGACCAATAATCGACCGCTGTTTATTCTGTTTACCTTTTTTTCTGAACTCTTTTAACAATGCCAATAGTTCATGACAACATCGGAAATCCAAGGCTTTACGATCGGAACTACGTGTCTCGCCAGTAATCAGTGTCATTTAGCTGGCCGACAGGACAATCGATGAACAATTGTCATCAAACAGTCATTCGATAAACATTCAGCTATCGATGGCATTACAAATTCGTCACATAAATGGAACGTGTTGTTGATTGTGCATTTTAACTCGATGACAAGAGGCTCGTTTGTAAGAAGTAATGTACATGTGTCTTAAAGGCAACCCACAAGACTATCGAATAGCCCTCACCGCAAGTGTCCGGACTGGCCAGATTTTTACTCTTCGGGTATCCAGTGGCAGGTGGCTTGCCACTTTTGGAACTTGTGGGGTGCAAGAGAGGAATTATGCGTGCCTCGTTTTTAGAAATAGCGCTCTTGGGCCAAGCGCAGTGCGGCAAAACTCAATGCGGCAGAGGTGTTTTTAAAGGCCAAGCGCATATTTACGGCAAAACTCAATGCGGCAGGGGTGTTTTTAAAGCGACTGACCCAACGCTGTCCACTCGTCATTCAGCCGGGTCAGTCGATTTTAAATAACACCCCGACCGTATTGAATTTTGCCGCAATGTGCGCTTGGCCTTAGCAATCAGGCAGCTGTTCCCTATTGGTCATTCACGTACTTATACATGTATATAATATACTCCTGTTGCCCCATAAGTGCGCATAACATATGATCTAAAAGCCTGGCAAAATAAGAAAAGCATAAAAAATCCCCGTTTCGTTTCGTATTACCATGGCCAGATATCTCGCTGGGACCCTACCCGGATGAAAAATTGACAAAAGCCCGAAAGAGTTCGTCATGTAATTTCCTCATCATGACACTCTGGCTATAATTGATGGTCGGTTTGCATGATCATCGCCGTCCTCGGTCATCCCCGCCTGGCGCAGCGTAGAGGATTTCGAGAAAAGCCACCTCATCTATTATATACCCCATCCCTATTTCCCTTAGTGCATTGACCATTCGCTCTAAATACAATTAGAATAAATTGTTCTGCTCCGGCCAAAGTTTTTATTCGATATCATCATATGGGAAGTAAGTATGAAAGCACAGAAATCTGAACTGTTAAGTGCAATGTGACCAGTACATTGCATTTGCAAAAAGTTAATAACAACTTAATTCGATAACGGGATTGCTGAAATATGAAAGTCATAACTCCCCATAAGTGGTCTCGTTGCACCCAAGGTCACTAATTTGTGGAGCTGCAGAATTGCTTTTGATGCGCCAACTCCCTGAAGTGGCGATATGATTTCCTGGGCAATTTTCATCGGCAATGGATTAGCAATGTTATCAGCAATGGCCCAGGACGTGATATCTCCGAGATTTTGGAAATCAGCAAGTGAAGGCAAACCTTTCCGGCACTTTCCATTCGAACACGGCTACATTTCCATACTTATTCAAAATGTTCCAGGACGCATTGACAATAAATCGTATATATATGGGGCCGATTTTTAAAACGATGGCTAAGATAACCATCGGGTTTCATTAACCCTCAGTTGACGAACTGTTTGTTAATCGAAGTGAATTTTTCGATTTTATGAATCGTTGATAGCCAAACATTCTAAAAGTCAAAATGTTTACTTTGGTTTCACGATTTGTCAGAAAAGCCGATGGTTAAACCGAGGTTTACTTTAACTATCGTTTAAAAAATCGACCCATGGATGGACAACGTTCTCTGGAACGAAATCGTGGTTCATAATGTCTGGAGATGTTTAACATTTATTGCGCAATTCATAGCCAAGGTTTACATTGATCGGCACCAATTGGTTTGCTAACCTGATAGGCCAGCTACAACATGCATATTGCATGGCACTCGATTGTCTTAACCACAATGGATCGTTACCGGGGCAGCAGACATCGTGGAAAACGACGTCCCAATATCCGGCAGACATATCATTTCCGGGTGGCGCTTGTTCTGCAATTTGTGCATTTCCTTTACACATTTCACGTATTAAGGGCGTTGTTCCTATTATGAACGATCTTTCATTATAGGCCGATACACGATTGTAATAGCCTACTTCGGGCCGATTTAATAGACGTTTGTTAAGTTAACCATTGGTTCCACCAAAAATAGATAGGCGCGCGAAAAATGTACAACTAAATTTTTCACCAAAAAGCCCCGTTTTCTAAGCTCTGTATAGCGCTTACTATCCATCCAAACCGGGCTTTTTGGTGAAAATCTTATAGTTGTACACTTTTCGCATGCCTATCTATTTTTGGTGGATCCAATGGTTAGGTTAGCAAACGTCTATTAAATCGGCCCTTAGGCCTACAACATCGTGGACGACTTGGAATTTCTGTTGGCGAAACCAGCCGTCGATATCAACAAAGAGTACGCCAAGATTTGTGAGAAGCAAGCAACGCTGATGTTTCTCAGTATGCACTTCGTGTTGATAGCATCAACTGCGATAATAGGCCTACTTCCGCTGCGTTACCCTACCATCCAGACAGGCAATATGTCTGAAATGGAGGCCATTGACATATTTTTTTCATCTTTCCAACCGGAGGGTGCTCGTGGCAACCGACGAGCTAAGACTCTTTAAAAAATATCTCAAAATGTATATTTCATTAAGCTAATTGCATCCAATTTCAACAAGAAAGCCCTGTGGCGCAGATCTCCCTACCAGCAATAAAATAGTTTCCAGATTTGCGTCGAAATACCATACGAAGGAAACACACCATGACTCTACTTCGCAACCAATTCATCAAAGGAGTAGGTCTTTAGATCAGGAGTCAAAGTACGTAATGTATGTAATTTCCTGAGGAAGCCATAGTTGGTGGCCTCGGCAGCGATTCACATCGTATCTAGGTACATGTACATGTAGTTAATCTTCCTTGACAGTGACCTGGTTTTCAGCATGTTTCGGAGACAACTACAAGCTACATGTACATGTAAAAGAAGATTTACTTTCTTGTCTGTCTTTATCTGTGGTTTACGTCGACAACCTTCCCTGTTTTTGCCTCTTGGTAATGCCTGCATTCAGAACAGATGTAAGAAACATTAATTTGTCTCAGCTCGACTGGCTTTGGGAGAGAAAGAACCTCAAAAGCCAACTGTGATTATAAAGATTTCATATTGTTTCTCCTTAAGTCTCATCCTGACAGTCCAGGCTAATTTTGATACTAGCCTGAAGATCCATGGGCGCAGAATCCAAACGCCAACATCTTGAGTCACCACTGGATGACAGCGGCAAATGTACTGAACAAAGTTGTGCCATTATACATGTACATCCATTATACATGTACATGTACATGTATCTGTCTCCGTCACAAATAAACCGGCGACGCATGACAAACGACGCTACCATTACTCCTAGGATTTGTCGATCTCAAGGACTTTCAGTGCATCCTACCAGTGTAATCGGACGGAATCATGAGCACAGTTTTTTTTCCGATATTTTGTGTCCCAGGCCGTCTTTCATGGCTCTCTGCCCTGTACCAAGGGTGGCTTGCCGACGATTACAGGGATATCGAGTGTGCCTCACTGATGGACATTAGGCCTAAGATAGATTACATGTAATTCACGTCACATCCCGTTCTGACGTCGACAACATTGATAACAGAACTTTCCAACCAAACGACTTTCAAGGGCTAATGTATCATGTACATGTAAATGTATACATACATGTATAATGTACTGTAGTTAGTATAAGACGACAAACGGATCAGTTCATATACAGGTGTAAAGGGAAAGAATGTCCCCAGGAAAAACTGTCCCAGGAACAAAAGATCCTGTTGTTACATTCTAATCTCTGGGGATTGGTTTTCTATAGTCATGCCGCTTATTCCGTCATTCAACAATAGAAGTGGACACTTTTTACAGGGGGACACTCTGTACCGTTACACCGGCATCTTTCAGTTCGTTGCAAATAAACATACGTGAGGTCATTACCAAAAGAGGACACTCTACTCTTCTCAAGCCTGTCACAGGAAAAAAGCAATTTTCTATCAAAGCCACAAAGTCTTCACTGATTTGACAACACATCAGTTTTATTGAACTAGAGACGTCTTCATCGTTATCATCTTTCCGCTGTCATCGCGCAGCCTACATGTACAGCTAAAGAAGCATTTGTAGTATCATTAGCCCGAGGCTCGATCATTACGATATCTGTCATGATATTGTTGGTAATTGGATTGTTTATGCTCCACCATTGGCGTTTAGATACCCCTATTATGTGATCGCGGTTTGCGTCCGGTGAATTTGGCACCTCTCGTGTGGCCACTGTGTTTTACGACTGTTTTACGGTGAATGAATTTTATTACTTCGTGGTGACGACTGGTGGGTATTAATGGAGCGCTTGGCATTCACATTTGGTGATACAAATTTCTCACCAAAGATCGTTTCATAAAACGATACATGTATGTGTAGGTATTGGACGCCGAGTTACAATCAACAAGCCTCTACTACACGATGCATATGAAGATGGTTGGAACTTCAATATAGACTCGTGTACAAAGGTCAGCAAAATGTCTCAATGGAGAAGCATACAGATGCCATCTGTTGATATTCAAAGAAGGGATTAAGAGTGAATCTCTCGTCCCTGATGCACAGGTTCCGGAAAGCTTATCCATGATTAACTGACCGATACTGCAAGGATTCACACCAATCGCCAGGATATAAACGTAATATCTTAGAGTGACACATCAGTTCGCCGATGGCTTCAACCGAATTGATCAGGGCTTCGGTATCAAGGGAAAATGTTAAGATGCTGACCTGCTTGCTTAGTACATGTCTCATGGCGTCTTCAAAAACGAACACGTATCCAAACTGACTAGTTTAGTGATTCCGAACCTCCATAATGTTGGTCCTGTTTTAATTACCATTCTTCAAGTTGGCAACAGTCATGGTAGCTGTGGACATTCTAGTTGACGATTGAAATTTCCACCTGACACAACGCCGTCTGCTTAGTAACAAGGACAGGAGTGGCAAGATGATCAGTGTCTTTGATTGGACAACTTCATCAATCAGGACCGCATTGAATCGATTTCTGGATCGCCGATTGGACAAGCCAATCCGTCATGTAATTCAGGTTGGAGTGACAAACAACAAAGTAACCATGCCGTTGATTTCCATGTGATAATGAACGATTTTCGCATTCCGACCTTGCGCCCAATACCTCATCGTCTGAATCACCTGTGACCATGGGTGAAGTATTCTGAGCGGTGCTAACACGGCTGATGAAGTAATATCACTGCAAGTTACTGAGCATGCGTCAAAGAATATTTGTGAAAAAGACTTTCAGTATGCCTAAAGAACTGCGCGTTTGAAACCCTAACGCTCCGGAAACAGTTTTCCTTTCAAAAGGAGCTGCCAGTCATATCGATTATTGCAAGTCCTAATACATGTACCAGTCGTGTCTTTTTTCTTTTCTTTCTCCTTTTTCCCTGTATCATGTACTTCCCTCTCGGCTTTCAAATACAGGTATACATGTAAATGCTTCCTCTACCTTAGCCGTGGAGTGTTAGGTGATGTATTTCATGTACATACATGTAGATTTAAACAAACGAACTGGCCTGAACTTCCCATCCTGAGAATATCAGGCGTTCTTAGTGCTCGCTACCTTCGCGGTGACGAAGGGAGCGAGCAGTAAGAACGCCTGATATTCTCAGGATGGAACTTCCTGTAAAAGGAATCCATTTCTTGGGGCATTGACTACCAACAAAGCCAAGACGTCAGGGTCCATATTCATAAACGTACTTAAGTCAAAGTATGGAACTTATATCTTTTGTCTTGAACAAAGGATGAGTGCCACACTTAGACTTAAGTTGTTTTATGAATACGGGGCCAGATACCTAACCGGCCAATCAATTTTCGTTGTTTCTATTCGTCATATGGCCAAGGTCAAATTTCATGTCTGGGCTAGGGTCTGTATTCCCGCGGCAGGCCCCCAAGGCCAGCTCTAATGGAACACGGAGATATACTAAATACGTAATGTACATGTACGTATATTAACTTGGAGTTCATAATGGAACCAAACCTTTCAAATCTACTCTTTTTTCAGTCGTGGGAGTCGTTTGAAATCCCACTGGAAAGTGGTATTACCTTTGAAATGCTCTTTCCTCGATCAATTAGTTCGCCAGCATTGCCCTCTTTTTATCACGGAGACATTACACCTCTGGGCAATCCTGTTAAAACACAAGAGCTCAGTGGCTGATATTGTATTTCGCCTTGTTCTCTGCGAAAATATCGACGTTTGAGGTTTGGTCACTAATGCTCGTTCTGCCTCGGTAAGGTACTCTAAGGAATCGTTGATGACATGGACGTTTTAGCTACTGGAGTGGATAGACGGCCGGGATTCTAATCCACAAGATGAATCCTTGTGTATCATGAATTCACGTGGTTTATCCATGACTGCTCGATCGTCATCGGTCATGAACCAAGAGCCCTACTGAAATTTCCAATGACTGCTGTTACCATCACTTTNGTGTGCAGCATCTCTCAGCATTCAGTGCAGTACAAAATGTTGAACACCTCATGCTGTTCTTAATTTTTAGATTCCTGGTGTGAGATCCATACTTCGGTAGACGCCCTATAAATTTTCAATGTTCGAACCGAAGAAATTAACGAGTGGCATGAGATGATTTATGTGAGATAATTTCCTGACGGAAACGACTGTCAAACGCAATTTCCTCCCAGGGGACCCACACCCACCCAATGGATTGTACATTGCTTTCTATATGTACCGGTAATTAAAACACATAGAATGAACTATGAGAGACGACACATGAGGAATTCTTGCGTTCTCTTTTGTTTATGTTTATAGTTTCCCTAACCAGGCAAGGTCCTTTGAATTAGAAGCATTTTCCCAATTCACATGTACGACAAAATCCGTTGCTTAAGTACCGTACTACCGGTTAGGCTATCTTGATGCATACCTTGGATGTCCTTTTAATTTAAAACCAGCCAAAGGCAGGCAAGTTCTTGAAACTAATTAGTAATCCTATTAAGAGACTCTTGCCATCGTAAAGCGATGGTAGGCAGCCTCTTGACGCGCTGGGTGTTGCCGGGAGACATCATTAACTCGACAAGAGTCCAGGAGGGAGACTCCGCGTCATGAAAGGAAGATAATGTTGGTTGGTGGACAAGGTGTGAATGCACCAGAGAAGGCATAGCCTGGGATACGATAATCAAAGGTATGCCTGGTGAGAAGACGGTCAGACGTAAATAAATTTCTCGGCCAAGGAGACAACGGGGGTCTCGAGAAGTAAGACAACGACCAGATTGTCTATGAGAAAGTCTGGGTCCATCATATTCATAAACATGCTTAAGTCAGAGTGTGATACTTACCTTTTGTGTTGAACAAAGGATAAGTGTCACACCTAGACTTAAGTAATTTTATGAATATGGGTCCATGGATAGAAAAAGTTGCTGCTCACATGACATAGATATCGCGGCTAACTGTTGATTAGTGTGCAGAAATTCGGCTTACATTTAATTACGACACACTTAATTACGACACACTGTACATGTATACACATGTAGCATTGTCAGAAAGATCGTATCCCGTGCCGCAGCAGTCCAGGGTCCACATTCATACTTAAATCAAAGTGTGATACTAATCTTTTGTGTTGAACAAAGGATAAAGTGTCACACTTAGACTTAAGTAGAATACTTCTTGAACTGACTAAGGTCACCACGCACAATGGCGATTACCATTAATTGCTCCTACCCTCATTACATTTGCCGGCTCCCACCCAAATGGATCAAAGACTACCCTTTTTGCAAGCGCCTTCTCAGAACACAACCACAAAAAACCCCTGAGATCTGTATCCTCTTCGTTGAGATAACATTCCATGGCGTGTTTCGAAGAAATGTGCAAACTACTCTCTAAAATAGTTAAATTGATTGCATGCCGACTCCACACCACACGATTTTATAAATTGTATCTTCGCCGCAGCCATCGTTCCATTTCCATGCTAATTACGATGTTAATTGACTTCTTTTTGTTGTTTCCTCATGGGACGAAACGGCACACGACTACGTAACAGAACTGTTTTTTTACCAACTGCCGCAGTCGTCTCGATGATCATTTGCATCGTGTGGAAGTTCTACGGTGCTTGGCCTGTCTGTCGGTATGCAATGACATCGGGCAGATAGAGAAAGAGTAAAGCAAGGAATCCACCATTGATTTTCTGCGTTGCAACTTGCTTCGCAACCTGCTACCTGCGATTGAATACGATCGCAAGGAACTGATACGGTCGCCGACCGTTTGCCGACTAAAATTGACCACGTCTTCGCAATTGGTGGAAATCACGTTATAATAGCGAGTCCACTACGGCGATCGAGTGCCCAGTTGCAACGCAACGCAGTTGCAAAGCAAGTCGCAACGCAAAATCAACTTGAAAATCAATGGTGGATTTCTACATGTAGCTTTAGAGCCTAGAGGCCTTGCCTCGGCGTGAGGAGCAAGCTTACGAGTTCTCACGTCTTTGAAAGATCTCTGGTATTGATGTCATACATGTACATGTCAAAGAATGGGTGCATCAATAAGCAGGTATACATACTCTGTGAACTTGCTGTTCCAATATGCGTAGTCAAAGTAGCCGAAACCATACGATGCAAACTACGAGCAGAAAAAAACATTTTGCTCGATAGTCTCTCGCAGCCAACCTTAGCATACTAAGTCACTAGGATCGAAAATGAACCATCGAATTTGAGACGATGATTGGCCAAATTTGACATAAAGTACATAGCCTGAAGGAGAACAGAATGTATAATTTGAAAGCGAGGAAAGCCGTCAGATTTAATGAGAATAAGGTTCGTACGTGTAATGAGCCAGTAAAAGGTAAACTATGAACCATTTAACGATGTATCGGCTTTTACAGCGATGCTTCAGGGATGTTAGCTAATGATTGGGGACGTCAATCAATGATTTAACAAACTACAAGACAGTCAACATCGTCGTCTGCAGTCTGAGCCTACAGTACATCATCAATATCTGGTTAGAATGGATTTCTAACTCCAGTACCAGCATATCGCGCCGAAAGAGTACAGGAGCACAAGTAATTTCTTCCATAGAGACACATTACATTAGATCATTACATGATGATGCAGGCGACATTTTTGAAGTAGAGTTTGCTGTCGATCCGGAGTGGGGAACATGTCCCCTTTAGCTCAGGTTGAAGAGCATTGGAATATAAGAACCACTGGCAGAAGGTCCCCTGTTCAAATGAGTCAGCAGATCCAAGAAAGCCAGTGGGATTGTGGCTCGTACTACAGGTAGGCCTAGCAAGAATCCGGCTGGTAGGCCGTCCCAAAATTTGAATGCGAAAGATGTTGCCACAAAACATCCCGAATCCAGATATACCACTCCAAGATGAACCGCACTGTTTTCCTTGAACTGATATTATCACAGTGCACAGTTCTCTCCATGACCCTTGCTCTGATTGAAACCGCAATTGAGAACCCGAACCAAGATGTATTCATTTCAAGAGACATGGAATATGAGGGTTGTTGAAAAGCAGGTTTATTTGATATCCTATATTCGTGAAGTCGCTCTTCAGGATCAAATCAATTAGACGCTTTGATAGGAATACCCTATCTGTGTATCACAGAAATGACTGGGACTTGCTGCAGATTCATGTACACAGCAAGTGTACATCAAGGCCAAATAATGGCATACAGTCCTGCAATTCCATCGTGCCGAGACAAACCATCGTCACCTATCTCTGCAAATTGTTCCTATCATGCCAGTGACAATGGTAATTTGGAGAAAGACGTTTCCTGATTGTTAAGCCACTTATGCGACTTCACCTCAAGCGATATGCAGTTGTCCCCTCTTGGGAGTTCGTTTGTATGTATCAGTCACTCATTCATGTGCATTTTGATACAATCATGACAGGCCTCTGGCGGCACCCGGAGCTGAGGGAACAAGTTGGTTGACAGCATAGCCCTTGCGCACTGCTCGTCCTCAGACCAATCTTCGGGCCGACAGGAGACTCGTACACGGGAGTTATACGGTGTAAGGTAGCCTACTCGTGTTCACTTGAAGTATATCAGTACCTCAACTCCATGTTCCTGTACAAACATGGTACACGTGCATGTTACTGTACATGCATAGTACACGTACAGGGCACACGTACCCTCCTGTAAATGTGTGTGCGATTAGGTTGACTGAGGTTATTCACGCACATCCATTCTCCAAGGATTAGGACAACAAACTTGACAATGTAATCTGCTTTAAAATTCTATTCACGTCCTTCAACAAAGTCACGCACCACTATGCAAAACTGTCAACGTCTTTGACTCGGAAAAAGAACCTTTTGAAGTTTAATCATTTAATCCAATATCAATAACACGCGGCCATTTCCATTATTCCCATCCCACTCCTCCAGTGGAGGTTTGCAGCTCAGACAAACTCCTGAAGGCTACTGGATTGAAGTGAATTTCAAGTAGAATTCTTCGACAAGAGCAGTGTGTAAGTAATTGAATCAGTGTATTAAGATGAAGGGCAGCCAAGAAACCGAGAATATAATTAAATTCAGTAAACATCAAAGATATCATTACTGTTCTAATGAAATGTTATTGTGCTAATGAAACGTTTTCAGTGTAGCTTGGAAGAAGATCGGTCCGGAATGATACCCTAACTACAGGAGTCCTACAGGCATGAAGTTATGTCCGCGAGTAAGTATATTACACCATATTTCGACCCAACTCAAAACTCATTCAAAATTCACAGTAAGATTTCCAGAAGTCGGCAAGTTGCATACCCAAGGTGGAGGGAAACACTTGACATGTGAGTGGTGACGAAAGCCTGCCATCTATGAGCAGAGAGTAGAACGACCATGCCAAGCGTTCTGATTGGCTCCCTCATTAGGGATATGATTGGCTCATTTTCCAACAACCTAATTCACTGACCCCATTGAAAATATGCCCATTTAGTTTTTGCTTTTCCCTACGAAAACAGCCCATATTTTCTGATTTCTGCAGGTGAGGCATTTTTGTACTGTCACTGGTATTTCCTTTTTATCTTCCTGCAGTAATCAATGATTCATTCTGTTCGCTTTTGGATTTTCCTTTCCAGTGGGATGTCATAGCAGCAGATGTCCGTGGCAAAAACAGCTTCCAGTGAAGTGGTGACTGCAGTGTTGATGCCTCAGCAGAGAGAGTCATGAATCTCTGATATCAGCGTACCATAAAAATGTCCGTCACTTCGTATTTTCTTCACGGAAAAGTGCCTAATGACCACCAGAAAAAATGCATTGACTGTAGATTCCTTGGTGAACGTGCAAGCTGATGCGTGGATGGAACTATCGGCAAAGTTACAAAATATCGATGGAAGTAGTTTAGTAGTTTACTACATTTATATCATTTTTTTCAACCGATGACGAAAAATTGCCTGTCAGAATTGAAAATTGTAACGTGATGGCAATACAAACCAGCTTGTTCAGAGAAAACAGCTGTTTTTCTGTTCTGCATGCGAAGAACAACCTCCTGCGTTGTTGGAGAACAGTGGCAAATGAAATGGTCCATGGACCATGTGCTCACTGGGTTGGACATAGTAGTCTAATGACAGACAGAGGTACATATATCAGTTATGAGCAATCTGGGTCAAGTCATTCCCAGGTAAGACTTTGATGATTTTTGGGTATTGCCACCTGGCGGCCATATTGGATGTCTGATCGGGCTGGAACTTCACATGCACATCAAGGTCATCTGCAGGGGGCCACATAGCACATTGGAACGCGTTGGGGCAAGTTGTTCCTGAGTTACAGCACTTTGATGATTTTCGGGTTACGCCACCTGGCGGCCATATTGGATATCCGATCAGGCCGAAACTTCACATGGACATAAAGGTCATCTGCAGGGGGCCACATACCACATTGGAGCACTTTGGGTTAAGGCGTTCCTGAGTTACAGCACTTTGATGATTTTTGGGTTACGCCACCTGGTGGCCATGTTTGAAGTCAAATGAGGCTGAAATTTGAC